>JBBGZY010001411.1:1120000-1605977 GCA_037952925.1 Lithobates clamitans | reverse complement strand
CCCCTCTCTCGCTCTTCTCTCTCTCTCTCTCTCTCTCCCTTCTCTCCTCTCTCTCTCACCCCTCTCTCTATCTCTCTCTCCCTCCTCTCCCCCCTCTCTATCTCTCTCCCCCTCTTGCTCTCTCCCCCCTCTCTCTCCTTTCTCTCTCTCCCTATATCTCCTTTCTCTCTCTCTCTCCCCCCTCTTGCTCTCTCCCCCCTCTTGCTCCTCTCTCTCTCCCCCTCCCTCTCTCTCTCTCCCCTCTCTCGTTCTCTCCCTTCTCCCTCTCTCTTCCCTCTCTCCTTTCTCTCTCTCTATCTTCTCCCTCTTTCTTCCCTCCTTTCTCTCTCTCTCCCCTATCTCTCTCCCCTATCTCTCTCCCTATCTCTCTCTCCCCCTCTCTCCTTTCTCTCTCTCTCCTTTCTCTCTCTAGCCCCTCTCTCGCTCTCCCCCTCTCCTCTCTCTCCTCTCTCCCCTCTCTCACTCCTCTTTCTCTCCCCTCTCTCCTCCCTCCCGCTCCCTCCCCCCCTCTCGCTCTCCTTTCTCTCTCTCTCCCCCTCTCACATTTCTCTCTCTCCTCTCTCTCCTTTCTCTCTTCTCTCTCTCCCCCCTCTCTTGCTCTCCTCTCTCTCCTATGTCTCTCTCTCTCTCTCTCTCCCCCCTCTCTCATCTCTCTCTCCCTCCCTCTCCTTTCTCCTTTCTCTCTCTCCCCCTATCTCTCCTCTCTCTCTCTCTTTTCTCTCTCTCCTCTCTCACCCCCCTCTCTATCCCCTCTTTCACCCCCTCTATCTAGCTCTCTCTCCCCCTCTCTCCTTTCTCTCTCCTCTCTTTCTCTCCTTTCTCTCTCTCCTTTCTCTCTCTCTCCTTTCTCTCTCTCGCTCTCCCCCCTCTCCTCTCTCTCCTCTCTCCTCCCTCTCTCACTCCTCTTTCTCTCCCCTCTCTCCTCCCTCCGCTCCCTCCCCCTCTCGCTCTCCTTTCTCTCTCTCTCTCTCTCCCCCTCTCTCATTTCTCTCTCTCCTCTCTCTCCTTTCTCTCTCCCCCCCTCTCCCCCTCTCTTGCTCTCCTCTCTCTCCTATCTCTCCCCATCTCTCATCTCTCTCTCCCTCCCTCTCTCTCTCCTTTCTCTCTCTCTCTCTTCTCTCACCCCCTCTCTCTATCCCCTCTCTCACCCCCTCTATCTAGCGCTCTCTCCCCCTCTCTCCTTTCTCTCTCCTTTCTCTCTCTCTCCTTTCTCTCTCTCCCTCTCCTCTCTTTCTCCCCCCTCTCTCCCCCCTCCCTCCTTTCTTTCCTCCTCTCTCTCCTCTCTCCTTTCTCTCTCTCCCCTCTCTCGCTCTCCCCCCTCTCCTCTCTCTCACCCCCTCTCTCTCCTCTCTCCCCTCTCCTCCCTCTCTCACTCCTCTTTCTCTCCCCTCTCTCACCCCCCTCTCCTCCCTCCCGCTCCCTCTCCCCCCTCCCGCTCCTCTCCCCTCTCACTCTACTTTCTCTCTCTCTCCCCCTCTCTCATTTCTCTCTCTCCTCTCTCTCTTTTCTCTCTCCTCTCTCTCCCCTCTCTCTCCCCTCTCTCTCCCCCTCTCTTGCTCTCCTTTCTCTCCTTTCTCTCTCCCCCTCTCTCATCTCTCTCTGCCTCTCTCCCCTTTCTCTCTCTCCTTTCTCACCCCCTCTCTCTATCTCTCTCTCACCCCCTCTCTCTATCTCTCTCTCACCCCCTCTCTCACTCTCCCCTTTCTCTCCCATCTCTCCCTCTTTCTCTCTCTCCTCTCCCTCTCTCTTTCTCCCCTCTCCCCCCTCTCTCTCCCTTCTCTCGCTCTCTCCTTTCTCTCTCTCTCTCCCCTTTCTCTCTCCCCTCTCTCCCCCTCTCTCCCCCCTCTCCCTCTCTCTTTCTCTCCCCTCTCTCTTTCTCCCCTCTCCCCCTCTCTCTCCCTTCTCTCGCTCTCTCGCTCTCTCTCCCCCTCTCCTTTCTCTCTTTCTCCCCCCTCTCTCTCCCCTTTCTCTCCCCTCTCTCTCCTATCTCTCTCCCCTCAAACACAAGCACCCCCTATTGAGTGCAATACCTCTAACGGGACTTTATGGCGGGGTCACCTCTGGTAAAGTAGAAAATAGTAGGAAATTTTTGAATTTTGTATAAAAGTATTCAAGTTTATTTATTAAACATTTCTAAAACATATTACCATGACCTAACCGTATATACAAGAGAGAATAAAAATGGATGCGTATAATGGGAAGATACAATTGTGAAGAAGAATTGACCAATTAACAATGATACAGGTAAGTAACCAAAAATCATAGAAACCCAACGTTTCGAGGTATGTAAAAAAGTTGACCTCTTCTTCAGGGGTAACGATAATTAGTCAGAGTGGGTGTTTCATCCCTTGAGAATCATGTAAAACTTCCTAAGGACATTTCCAGCATCCAGTGCGACTTGAACAAATTGCCGTCCGTCACGGCCACACAGGGATCGCAAGACCAAGGTGGAAGCAGATGGAAAAGAGACCAAGTAAAGCACAGAAGTGAGAGCCAGGGTGGGCTGAGGTTGCTTCACAAAGGATGTCCCCCATAAAGCGGAACAGACACAGTTCTCCCTCTGAGGGCTGGAAAAACCAGCCTGCTTGATAGAGTATAAGATGTGGGGGGTAATAGCCCGCTAAAAGAATATAAAGATGAGTGGAATCAGGTCACGGATTCCAGTGAGGGGCCAAGAGGAGATATTTTGATAAACCTCAAAATGGGGCCGAGGTCCAGAGGGGTATGCGGGTTCCCTGGTTAGGTGTAAGCCCGCATAAGTCTGCTTGTCTTAGCTTCCTCCAGGCAACGTCTGTGTGGTATAGGAAACAGCTGTTTCCTATACCACACAGACGTTGCCTGGAGGAAGCTAAGACAAGCAGACTTATGCGGGCTTACACCTAACCAGGGAACCCGCATACCCCTCTGGACCTCGGCCCCATTTTGAGGTTTATCAAAATATCTCCTCTTGGCCCCTCACTGGAATCCGTGACCTGATTCCACTCATCTTTATATTCTTTTAGCGGGCTATTACCCCCCACATCTTATACTCTATCAAGCAGGCTGGTTTTTCCAGCCCTCAGAGGGAGAACTGTGTCTGTTCCGCTTTATGGGGGACATCCTTTGTGAAGCAACCTCAGCCCACCCTGGCTCTCACTTCTGTGCTTTACTTGGTCTCTTTTCCATCTGCTTCCACCTTGGTCTTGCGATCCCTGTGTGGCCGTGACGGACGGCAATTTGTTCAAGTCGCACTGGATGCTGGAAATGTCCTTAGGAAGTTTTACATGATTCTCAAGGGATGAAACACCCACTCTGACTAATTATCGTTACCCCTGAAGAAGAGGTCAACTTTTTTACATACCTCGAAACGTTGGGTTTCTATGATTTTTGGTTACTTACCTGTATCATTGTTAATTGGTCAATTCTTCTTCACAATTGTATCTTCCCATTATACGCATCCATTTTTATTCTCTCTTGTATATACGGTTAGGTCATGGTAATATGTTTTAGAAATGTTTAATAAATAAACTTGAATACTTTTATACAAAATTCAAAAATTTCCTACTATTTTCTACTTTACCAGAGGTGACCCCGCCATAAAGTCCCGTTAGAGGTATTGCACTCAATAGGGGGTGCTTGTGTTTGGCTAGAAACTGGGATGGGGGTCCACCTTTAGAAACTCACAGTGCCTATTGGGATGACACCGTCTTTTCTTTTTTTATCTCTCTCCCCTCTCTCTCCTATCACTCTCCCCTCTCTCTCCTATCTCTCTCCCCTCTCTCTCCTTTCTCTCGCTTCTCCTTTCTCTCCCCCTATCTCTCTCTCCCCTCTCTCGTTCTCTCTCTTCTCCCTCTCTCTTCCCTCTCTCCTTAATCTCTCTCTCTCTTCTCCCTCTTTCTTCCCTCCTTTCTCTCTCTCTCCCCTATCTCTCTCTCCCCCTCTCTCCTTCCTCTCTCTCTCCTTTCTCTCTCTAGCCCCTCTCTCGCTCTCCCCCCTCTCCTCTCTCTCCTCTCTCCCCTCTCTCACTCCTCTTTCTCTCCCCTCTCTCCTCCCTCCCCGCTCCCTCCCCCCTCTCGCTCTCCTTTCTCTCTCTCTCCCCCTCTCTCATTTCTCTCTCTCCTTTCTCTCTTCTATCTCTCCCCCTCTGTCCCCCCTCTCTTGCTCTCCTCTCTCTCTCTCTCCCCCCTCTCTCATCTCTCTCTCCCTCCCTCTCCTTTCTCCTTTCTCTCTCTCCCCCTATCTCTCCTCTTTCTCTCTCCTTTCTCTCTCTCCTCTCTCACCCCCCCCTCTCTATCCCATCTCTCACCCCCTCTATCTAGCTCTCTCTCCCCCTCTCTCCTTTCTCTCTCCTCTCTTTCTCTCCTTTCTCTCTCTCCTTTCTCTCTTTCTCCTTTCTCTCTCTCTCTCGCCCCTCTCTCGCTCTCCCCCCCCTCCTCTCTCTCCTCTCTCCTCCCTCTCTCACTCCTCTTTCTCTCCCCTCTCTCCTCCCTCCGCTTCCTCCCCCTCTCGCTCTCCTTTCTCTCTCTCTCTCCCCTCTCTCATTTCTCTCTCTCCTCTCTCTCTCCCCCTCTCTCCCCACCTCTTGCTCTCCTCTCTCTCCTATCTCTCCCCATCTCTCATCTCTCTCTCCCTCCCTCTCTCTCTCCTTTCTCTCTCTCTCCTCTCTCACCCCCTCTCTCTATCCCCTCTCTCACCCCCTCTCTTTAGCGCTCTCTCCCCCTCTCTCCTTTCTCTCTCCTTTCTCTCTCTCTCCTTTCTCTCTCTCTCCCTCTCCTCTCTTTCTCTCCCCCCTCTCTCTCCTCTCTCTCGCGCTCTCTTTCTCCCCCCCTCTCTCCCCCTCCCTCCTTTCTTTCCTCCTCTCTCTCCTCTCTCCTTTCTCTCTCTCCCCTCTCTCGCTCTCCCCCCTCTCCTCTCTCTCACCCCCTCTCTCTCCTCTCTCCCCTCTCCTCCCTCTCTCACTCCTCTTTCTCTCCCCTCTCTCACCCCCCTCCGGCTCCCTCTCCCCTCTCACTCTACTTTCTCTCTCTCCCCCTCTCTCATTTCTCTCTCTCCTCTCTCTCTTTTCTCTCTCCTCTATCCCCCCTCTCTCCCCCCCTCTCTTGCTCTCCTCTCTCTCCTTTCTCTCTCCCCCTCTCTCATCTCTCTCTGCCTCTCTCCCCTTTCTCTCTCTCCTTTCTCACCCCCTCCCTCTCTCTCTCTCTCTCATCCCCTCTCTCTATCTCTCTCTCACCCCCTCTCTCACTCTCCCCTTTCTCTCCCATCTCTCCTTCTTTCTCTCTCTCCTCTCCCTATTTCTCTCTCCCCTCTCTCTTTCTCCCCTCTCCCCCTCTCTCTCCCTTCTCTCACTCTCTCCTTTCTCTCTCTCTCCCCTCTCTCCCCCTCTCTCCCCCTCTCTCCCCCTCTCTCCCCCCTCTCCCTCTCTCTTTCTCTCCCCCCTCTCTCTTTCTCCCCTCTCCTCCTCTCTCTCCCTTCTCTCACTCTCTCCTTTCTCTCTCTCTCTCTCCCCCTCTCTCCCCCCTCTCTCTCTCTCTTTCTCTCTCCCCCTCTCCCCCTCTCCTTTCTCTCTCTCCCTCTCTCTCTCCCCCTCTCCTTTCTCTCTCTCCCCTCTCTCTCTCTCTTCCCCATTACTCTCCCCTCTCTCTCCTATCTCTCTCCCCTCTCTCTCCTATCTCTCTCCCCTCTCTCTCCTTTCTCTCGCTCTCCTTTCTCCCCCCCCTATCTCTCTCTCCCCTCTCTCTCCTTTCTCTCTCTCCTTTCTCTCTCTCCCCATCTCTCCTATCTCTCTCTCCCCTCTCTCCATCTCTCTCTCCCCTCCTCTCTCTCTCCCCTCCTCTCTCTAACTCTCCCCTCTCTCTCTCCCTCTCTCTTTGCTCTCTCCCCCTCTCTCCTCTCTCTCTCTCCCCCTCTCTCCTTTCTCTCTCCCCCCTCTCTCTCCTCTCTTTCTCTCCCCTCTCTCACCCCCCCTCTCCCTCCCTTCTCTCCCCCCTCTCTCTCTACCTCTCTCTCTGCTCTTTCTCTCCCCCTCTCCCCCCCCCCTCCCTCGTTCTCTCCCTTCGCCCTCTGCATTCTCTCTCCCCCCTCTCTCTCTCTCCTTTCTCTCCCCCTCTCTTCCCCTCTCTCTCTATCTCTCTTTCTCCCCCCCCCCCCTTGAACAGTTGGAGAGCACACACATACAGTTCCATCTTTTCTGAACAGTGTCATTATATGTTGGATTACTGACATTAACTTCTTTCAATGGGAAAGAACATGGCCTAATGATTTCAAACAATTTCAAGTTGAGAAGTAAACAAAAGGTAATTGTAAACACCATCCCAGTGAACACATGGAACCCACAATGATACGGATAAAAGACTCGTGTCCCGAGATGACCTACGTGTTCAATCCGCAGCCCTGGACATGCTATTTCCAAGAAACTCCTCTGATAGAATTGTGGCTCCTGCCTGCATAACACTTTACTTTTACTGCTTTATTAATTATTCACTCTCATCATTTACCTTGGCCTAGAGAAAACAGAATGGCCCGTGGAAATGACTCTCCTTGCTGGATATTTAGGTCAATCATTAATAAACATTCTGAACCCTTTCACCTTATTTATAGCACATGTAAAAACAACCAGATAGAGCCAACACTCAACTTCCCCTGTGGAAGATAATGGAGGGTTAGGACACCATGAGAATGTCTTGCTGCAGGGGCAATGTACTCTCTCCATTGCTCTGCTCTCTCTATGTTGTTAAAAGGTAACTCCACTTTTGTGGGGAGAAAAAAACAGCAAATCAAAAACAAAAATAATATATCATATACACAAACCAGATTGTAATTGAATGTTATTAAAAATGACCATTCCTTTTCAATCTGCAGCATTGTAATTTTTAGTAAAATTCAATGCAATATGGCTACCTGGAGGTGTTCCACACACACCCATAGGTGTGCTCAGCCTATTGCATTAGGGTGTGCACCCCAAAGCTCAAACACTTAAATATAAAATGTATCAAACATGGACAGTGTATGGTGTCAGTAGCTTTTTATTTTTATTTTTTTTACATTTTTTTAGGAACCCCGTTGGAGGGCTTTGGTGAAATATCAAGGGTCTAAACAGACCCCTGAGCTCTAATTTTTTTAAACAGAAAAAGGGACTGAGGACAGAGATTCCCCAGACCCTTTTAATGAATGAATGGGAAGTGGTCTGTGCTGAGCAGTTTTCTGTTCATTCACAAACTGAAGCATAGTAAATACAGGGCAGCAGGGGGAATCTGGGCTACACAGGGTGATTAGGGTATGCCCAGGCACACCTGGCACACCTTGTGTGCACACCTATGCACGCACCATTGTCAGTTCCTGCTTGTGTGAATGGCTCACTGATTTTCCCAGAAGTCTGCACTAAGATACAAGTCAGATTGTAGGCATCCCCTGCAACAAAAATGTCATTTTTTGCAAGATACTCCCAAAGAGTTAATCACTTCTAAGGCTTGGTTCACATCAATGTGTTTTTTCATGCTTTTTGCAGAATCGCAGGACATTTTTTTAGCATGGGTTCCTATAAAACACATTCATAACAATGCATTTTTGTGCCTCTGCATCTTTGGAAAGGGTCAGGGACTTTTTTTAATGCAAAAGAGTGCTTTTTTTGCTTTATTCGTTCAATAGATTTCAATGGAGAAGCTGCAGAAAAACATGTAGTGCGTTTTTAGTGCAATGTTACCGCAATTTGCGTTTTACATTTTTTAATCTGCCCAACAACAAATTTGGCAAAAAAAGCCCACTAAAAACGCAAATCGCTGAAAAATTGCAGTAAAACACTGCAAAAAGCACTGCAGAAATGCCCAAAAGCAAACAGCATAGGTGTCAATGGAACCTAAAGGGATGTTCTCCTCATGAGAATTCTGCAAGTGCATCAGCTGATTAATAATGAAAAAGTCACTCCCATTTAGATTCACTTTGCACACAACAAACAATGGGGATTATTTACGAAAGGCAAATCCACTTTGCACTGCAAGTGCACTTAGAAGTGCAGTGGCTCTAAATCTAGGGGGTAGATCTGAAATGAGTGGACGCTCTTCTGATTTTATCATCCAATCTTGTGCAAGCTAAAATTCTGTTTTTTATTCTCCTTGCATGTCCCCCTCGGATCTACAGCGACTTTACTTCCAAGTGCACTTTTAGTGCACTTTCTAGTGCACTTGCAGTGCAAAGTGGATTTTCGTTTAGTAAATAACCCCCAATGTTCTGCTTCTGCAATCTAAGCACTGGAAATGTGATATCCACAACTGATCCAGTTGTGGTGAGATAGCTTAAAGTGGAGTTCCACCCAAAAATGGAACTTCCACTTTTTGGATTCCTCCCCCCCTCCGGTGTCACATTTGGCACCTTTCAGGGGGGAGGAGGGAGCAGATACCTGTCTAATACAGGTATTTGCTTCCACTTCCCGGCATAGATCACCGCGGCACTTGCGGTGACCTACGCCACTTCCGGCGCCTGCACTGTCCTCCCCCGCTGTATTCTGGGAGACACACAGGTCCCAGAACACAGCAGGGACCAGAGAGGACGAGCTGCGCGACTCGCACATGCGCAGTAGGGAACCAGGAAGTGAAGCCGCACGGCTTCACTTCCTTATTCCCTTACCGAGGATGGCGGCGGCAGCAGCCAAGAGCCGACGGACAAATCGGCTTCGGCTGCCGACATCGCGGGCTCCCTGGACAGGTAAGTGTCCCTATATGAAAAGTCAGCAGCTGCAGTATTAAAAGCTGCTGGCTTTTAATATTTTTTTTTCGGCGATCCTCCGCTTTAACTTACAGTCTCAATAGCTTGGCAGAGAGTGGCTCAATCCAAATGACAACTTGCAGATGCAAAAGGTTTAATCCAAAACTTGTGAAAATGATAACAGATGCATATTGTTATAGGTTGGTGATAGGTTAAAAAAATCATAGTGTGCCTAGCTTCAGCAGAATAGCAGAATATAGTACATGCAATGAATGAAGGCTAAAGCATAAAGAAGGGTGAGACCGACTACATAGAGCACTGATGGCGAAACTTGGCACTCCAGATGTTTTGGAACTACATTTCCCATGATGCTCATGTACTCTGCAGTATAGTGGAGCATCGTGGGAAATGTAGTTCCAAAACATCTGGAGTGCCAAGGTTCGCCATCACTGACATAGAGCATCCCCCACCTATGGAGTGAGGTAAGAAAAAAATTAGAATTAAAAGGCAGACAAACAACAATGCATGTTTAACTTGATAAACAGCTTTTTCTTCAGCGCAAAAACAGGTAGGACTCTGCAACAATGTTTGTTAAAATCTCTATGATGTACACTGATCACCCAGAGGGGATTGTTTTTTTTTCAACCAAAGTGGAGTTACCCTTCAACAATATTGCCATTATATTGAGTGAATATTCTGACAAATATATATTATAAGCAATTAAAGTGAGTATTTATAAAGTGAAAACATCTTAAAGTGGAGGTTTTAGTAACTTTACAAGTCTGCATGAAACCATTCCTGATGTTACAGTATACTACACCAGTGGTCTCTAAACTATGGCCCTTTGCTTGCCTTTATCCTCCCTTGGGGCACTATTCCTTCCACTGACACCAATGACGGGGGAACTATTCCTTCCACTGACACCAATGGTGGGGCACTATTCCTCCCACTGACATCAGGGATGGGGTACTATTCCTTCGACTGACATCAATGATGGGACACTATTACTTCCACTAATACCAATGATGGGTCACTATTCCTCCTACTGACACCAAGGGTGGGACACTATTCCTCCCACTGACACCAAGGATGGGGCCTTGTTTACTCCCACTGACACCAAAGCATTTTCTACTCCCACTTGCCATGATCAGTGGTCATGGCCATGCCTTCTGGAGAGAAAAGCAGATGAAGGCATTGTCAGGGGAGATATTGTAATCTATCAGAGATAATAATTACCTGTAAGTGTTACACTTAAAAAATATTGAAATGCACGCACTTCACATGAAAAAATGGTTCTGATTCCAGGACCACTTGATGTTGTGTATACAACCCATAACCTGATTGTAAAACAACTGTACAAGCACCTTAGGATTTACCAGAACTGTGCAATTTGAGGATCTTTACAAACATACCATTCAACTTCGATTTAGTTAAAGTGTAACTCCACTTTTGTTGAGAAAAAACATTCCCCTCTGGGTGATCAATGTACTTTTCAAGGATTATAACAAACTTTGTTGCAGATTCCTACCTTTTGTTATTCTGAAGAAATCCCTGTGTGTTTGTCTGTGCCTCTGTTCTGAGTAGGTCTAATGGGAGTGGTTTCATAATTAACTGTCAGGTGTGGAGCTAAAGGGCACTAATGAAGAAATCTGCTGGGCCTGCATCCCTTTAGACGGGTTCCTATTGAAAGTAGCTCTCAAAAAATGACATTTTTGTTGCAAGGGATGCCTGAAATCTGACTTTTATCTTAGGCAGACTTCTGGGAAAATTGGTAAGCAAATCACACAAGCAGGAAATTATGTTTCTGGGGAGTGGTCAGTATACACTCTGTGTACAGTAAACTCCAGGTAGCCATATTGCAGTGCATTCTTATTGGCTGCAGATTGAAAAGGAAAGGTAATTTTTAATAACATCCAATCACAAAATGATTATTGTCGCAATCATATGCGCTATATTATTTTTTCTTTATTTTCTATTTTTTTCCCCCATGAAAGTGGATATACCCTTTGACCACCCTTTAACCTATTACAAAATGACGGCGGCAAAGTGGTTTGATATTCCTGACCGGACGTTATATGACATGATCAGGATATCGAGCCGCTGCGCGCCCCCAGGGGCGCACATCACGGCGATTGTTGTTGCGGGGTGTCAGTCTGACACCCTGCAACACCGATCTAGGTAAAGAGTCTCTGACGGAGACTTTTTACCACGTGGTCAGCCGTGTCCAATCACGGCTGATCACGATGTAAATAGGAAGAGCCGGTGATCAGCTTTTCCTCACTCGCGTCTTACAGATGCTCTCATGAGGGGGGGTCTGTGCTGATTGTTTATTAGCACAGCCCCCCCTCGGATCCCACCCAGGACCACCAGGGAAGCCGCCAGGACCACCAGGATGTCCACCACCAGGTATGCTCCCTAGGGAAATACCAATCTGTGCCCAGGCAGCTGCCAATCTGTGCCCAGGCAGCTGCCAATCTGTGCCCACTCCAATGCCTACAACTGCCAGTGATGCCTATCAGTGCCTCATATTAGTGCCGCGTATTAGTGCCCATCAGTCCCACATATCAGTGCCGACTATCAGTGCCCATCAGTGCCGCCTATCAGTGCCACCCTATCAGTGCCCATCAGTGCCCAGCAGTGCCGCCTTTCAGTGTGCCTATCAGTGCCCATCAGTGCCAACCAGTGCCACCCATGAGTGCCCATCAGTGCATCCTATCAATGCCCATCAGTGCTGCCTACCAGTGCCCATCAGTGCCGCATATCAATGCCCATCAGTGCCCGCTCATTTGTGCCACCTTATCGGTGCCACTGTATCAGTGCCTGTCAGTGCCGCCTTATCAGTGTCCATCAGTGAAAGAGAAAACTTACTTATTTACAAATTTTTTTAACAGAAAAAAAAAAAAAAACTTTCATTTTTTTCAAAATTTTCGGTCTTTTTTTATTTGTTTAGCAAAAAATAAAAACCGCAGAGGTGATCAAATACCACCAAAAGAAAACTCTTTTTGTGGGAACAAGTTGAAAAAAATTTAGTTTGGGTACAGTGTAGCATGACCGCGCAATTGTCATTCAAACTGCGACAGCGCTGAAAGGTGAAAATTGGTCTGGGCAGGAAGGTGTCTAAGTGCCTGTATTGAAGTGGTTAAACAGGCATTGCTCTACAGAAATATGACTCTCAGTATCCATTGTAGTTTAGCAGAATTATTACGATCTGTTACACACCAAATATCATATATGAATGTCTAATATGAATTCTATTAGGAGGTCTAATGTTTGGTGTCTAATGGATGCATAGTTGCCAACAGTTCCGATTTGCCTTGGACATTCCCGGAAATCAACTGATGTCCCGGTCTGAGCGCGTCCCGGGCAAAATCCCCAAAATGTACCTCTGTCCAGGACATCAAGACTTTTGAAACTGCCATCAAGACAGTGGATTTACAACAGCCTTCTCATGTGGCACACCCAGATCCCTCCCCTTACCTCCCCTGGCTTACCCAGCAGCAAAGCTGTCCAGTGGCTCAGTACTGGGGACTCTGGTGCGAGGAAGTCAGGTGGAGCCTGCCTCGCAGTGTGATGGGGTAGGACTCATGAGATGGCGCATGGCCAGCCTGGGATGGGAGATTGCACCAGCGTGCCTTAAAGTCTGGCCAGGTGCAGCATGCGTGTAAGGAAGATGGAGGCTACGGCAACACAAAGAGAGCGGACCAGACCAGAAGTAAAATAGTGCTAACTCTGACTGTGAGAAGGGGCCTGATGGTAGGGTGAGGAGATCCCAGGCTGAGGAGAAAGTGGGGAGAAAGGGGATGGAAACATTCCAAATACCACTGTCCTCAACTGCCTTTGCTATTTTAATCATTCCCTGCTCTGCTTTCATGCAGCAAAGGGCAGCGCTGGCCTATTGGTTGTTTGCAACCCCGGCAGCTGATTGGTACAGATAAGAGAAGGTAGGCGAAGTTAGTTTCCTTGGGAAGTGTATAGTTGCCATGCCACCCTGAACTTCCTGTCTAGACTGTCAACCCGGTAAATGGATGCAGATAGGGGGTCGGTTAGCTGACTGAGTGCACTGAGCAGGTGAGTGATGTTCTTCTATGATCCCTCCTTGCAAATCTCTCCCTAGTTTTTGTAGCATGCTGCTGTGCAAATGAGCTCTGCCTAGTGTAGGTCAGTGGATAGGATGGGGGGATGGGCAGCAGGAGAGAGGAAGAGCAAGAGGTTCCATCGCTTATCACAGAGAGAACAACAGGGATCAAAGTTTTTTCTTGTTCAATATTTTATTTATTTTAGGTAGATAGGTAATAACAAACATAGCATGAGAGACAATGACAACATAGAACAATAAGCCGGTGTCTTTGTACATGTTAACCAGATGATAACATTACAACATTGATAAAAGAAACATAGGGGAGAATAAACTCCCATCTGACACGCATGGCACAGGCAGTTATGGTACAAGTATTTACAAAGAAGAGTAATGATTGCAGGAGGGGTCTCAGAGGAGTATCCCAGGAGGCCACGACCACATACCCTTAGATAACATCAATGGAAAGAGATGAGAGACATCAAGGAGGAAAAGATAAAGAAGAAAGGGAAAAAAAATAGGAGAAAATACAAAGAGGGAAAGAAGAGCGTAAGAGAATCTATCCAGGAGGGTCGCTTCGATCTTACTATGGATCATAACTTGGGTAACCCTATTTTTAGTCTCTAGTGAGCAGAGCGATGGGGATTTCCAGGCCCTCGCGATTGTCTGTTTAGAAGCTGTAATGATGTATATTGCTAGTTTCGATTGGGCCTTTGTAAGGTCGGGTGGACAGCGGTGCAGCAAGGCAAAAGCTGGATCAGGGGTGGCCGGCCTCTTTAATAGAGTGGACGATATTTTAAAGATTTCGACCCAAAATCGCTGCACGACTGGGCACGTCCACCAGATATGTACCCCGCTCTCCGCAACCTCGGAAGCACGTGGGAGGGTAGGTCGGAAGGTATTTGCCAATTCTTGCCGGGACTAGATACCAGCGCAAAAGCACTTTGTAGTTGGTCTCAACATAGATTATGTTTTGGCATGAGGAATTAGTCATAGCCCAAATGTCATCCCAATCTTCCTGTTCTAGAGAGACGTTCAAATCATTGATCCAACGGGTAGTATAGGAGGGGAGATGGGAGGATGTAGTCATGAGGTGGGTGTACAATTTAGAAATGATACCTGGAGCATGGGGATCAGAGTTGCAGATACCTTCGTACAGTGTCATATTAGTCGGTGATGTAGAAGCGCGCAGGTAAGAAGTAAAAAAGTGGGATATTTGTAGGTAATGGAATATTTCCTTGTTTAGAATTTGGAATTGCTCCTGCAGACTTGAAAAGGTTTTCAGGGAAGAGGAAGTGACCAGATTGATTAGCCTAGTTTAACCAAAACGCTTCCAAATTGTAAAAGCATCAGGGTCTATGTGAGCCGGCAAGAACAGCAGGTGGCCTAGGAAGGATAATAGGGGGTAGTGTGGGGAGTGTAGTTTAAAGGGACCCTTGATATTATCCCATAGCTGCAGGGAGTGTGCTGTCACCAGGTTATGTAAGGATTTACGTTCTGGGTGTTGTAGCCAAAGCAAATTATCAACCAAAAGAGGGTCAAAGTCCATTGCCTCAAGGCTCACCCACGGCGGGACCTCCACAGTAGCGTGATAAAGGGCAATCTGGGCCAGTTGGGCCGCCTGATAATATTTGGAAAAACAAGGGACATCCAGTCCACCGTGTAATCGGTGGTGCATTAGTATAGAGGAAGATACTCTAGGTTTAATGGGTCCCCATATGTATTTATGTATAAGGGCTGACAGATGGGCCAGCATAGGGAGATAATTAGTGCGAAATAAAAGGGCTGGGTCACCAGTGAGTTTGACACCGAGGTAGGGGAGATGTGACGTCGCCCATCTAAAGGAGAATGTTTCCTGTAAATGGGAGACCTCAGTCGGCGGTAGGGAAATATTGCTATGTACTTCGATTGGTTGACTTCAAGATCTGATATAGTGGCAAAGCGATCTAAAATAAGTATTAAGTTAGGTAATGTAATACGGGATGAGGTGATGAACATCAAGGCATCGTCGGCAAATAGGCATAACTTGTGGTGATAGGAGGCAACTTCAACACCTTTAATATTCGGATTCGCTCGAATTGCTAGGGCCAGCAATTCTAAAAATAGGGCAAACCTGTCTGATCAGAAACCGGAATATCTGCTGTAAGCTTGGGGATTATCATAAAGGGCCATGACCCATTGAAGGAAATGGGGGGAAAATCCCCATTTCCGTAAGGTGAAATGAAGGTAAGACCAGGACACAGTATCAAAGGCCTTTTTAATTTCGAGGGACAATAGGTGTAGGGGGATTTGTCTTTTGCAAGCTAAATGTTGTAGAAGGACTACACGCCTGACATTATCACTAGCCTGTCGACGGGGAATGAAACCTACTTGGTCCTTCTGAATAAGGGTACCAATTATGTTGTTGAGTCGCAATGCGAGAACCTTGGCCAAGAGCTTGATGTCTAGGTTCAGTAGGGATATAGGCCTATAATTAACCCAGGAGGTATGATTAGAGTTAGACTTGGGAATCATGGAGATTATAGCGGTGAGCGTTTCCCCACCAAAGGAACGTTGCTTTAGAAGGGAGTTGAAGGCATTAACTAAAAGGGGGGCTAGCCAGGCAGAAATTTTTTTATAATATGTGGCAGACAGACCGTCGGGGCCGGGACGTTTATGAGGTTTAAGGAATTTGATAGTACGTAGCACTTCTTTGAGCGATATAGGCAATGCTGTATCCTGGCCTAGGCCAACGAGGCCCAGGCCTAGGGCAGCACTTTGCAGGGGGGCAGCGCGGAAAGAGTCCCCGCTGGCTTGCGCTACACTGTTAGTGCAGCACCAGTCTTATGGGGTGGACTGGGCTGAGATGCAAACTAGTCTAGCGTCCCCCATAAAGCGGCCTCACTGCTTCCGGTATGCGGGCAGCTGGCATTCAGCAACTATGGGGGGGGGGGGGGGCGCCGCTTCTAATTTTGACTGTCCTATCATCCTGGACCACAAACCTCCCTTACTGTGCTATGCATGGTTATATCTTCTTAGTCCTCTCCATAAAATTATCAGAAATTTGTGCTTAAAGTAGAACTATGTGCAACACTTTTTTTTCATTTTGGATAGAGTAAGGGAGGGTTATAGCCCCTGTCAGTTTATTTTTTTACAATCCCTGTCCTATTGCAGAAATTTCCCTTCACTTCCTGCCCCATAGCCAAACAGGAAGTGAGAATCTATGCAAATTAAGGGAATCCATTGACCCCCCCAGGCCCTCAGAACTCGTGTCCCCACTCAAAAACTTAAACAGCAAGAGGTGTGGCCTTGACAGGAAGGGGTGGGTCATATTTAAATTAGGGGGTACACAAGTTTAGTCAGGCCTAGGGCAGCACAAAACCTAAATACACTACTGGATATAGGGCTTTCTAGTGCGTCTCGAGTTTCCGTCGAGAGTGTAGGGAGAGTTATATCATTAAAGAAAGTGTCGAGTAAGGATGGATCAACATCTGTCTTGGACTCATATAAATGTGATAGACATTTATAGAACTCGGTGAGTACCTTAACTGGGTCGCTAGTATAAATATCCTTAGAGATTTTGAGACAAATTGGTCTACGTATCTGATCAGGTTGACAGAGACGTAGAGCCAGGAATGTATCTGCTTTGTTAGCTTTTAGGTACATAGTGTGCCGGGCTCTGCGGATAGATTTTTCGGCCACTTCTGCTAATAGTAAGTCCAGTTCAAGTTTGGCCTTCTCTAGCAGGGATTTATTGGTTGGTGTATAGTGGGATTGAAACCGGAGATGGTGGTAGTAATATGTATCTTCTAGGTGTTTCAGCTTGAATTTTTTATCTTTATTGAGTTGGGAGGAGACACGGATGCAAGTACCCCTAATAACTGGTTTGTGGGCTTCCCACAATAGTACTGGTGAGATATTTGGAGTAGCTTCGGGATCATTGATCTCAACCAGAGGCACAAAAGGGAAAGAAGCGTGAAACGCTATGAGAACCCCTCTGTGTTTAGTTCTGGCAGTTGCCATATATACTTATGGATAGCAGGGGGTGAAAGAGTGCAGAGTCGATTGTGCAGCAAAGTGGGTTTCTTGGAGTGCCACAATTCCCCCTTTGAGAGTAGCAAAGGATTTAAAGGCCTTAACACGTTTGCGGGGTGAATTTAGACCCTTGACATTTAAGGATAAAATATTTAGGGGGGCCATAAGGATTTGGTCGGAGATCTATATAAGAAGAACCCATATCCCATAGGGAACAGACGGCCTAAGAGTGAGAAAGAAATAAAAGAGAGAGAGCAAGAAAAGGGAAAGAGAGTGGGCATGAGTAAGGAACTGCCCATTGAACGATCAGTAAGGCAGCAAGGGGGACGAACCTAGGCAAAGGAACACCTCCTTGCGTGCCCGACAAGTCACACTCAGACACCAGGGACAGCTGAGCTAGTCCGAAGGGGAGAGGGCACAGAGGGGAGGCCCAGTGACTGCTCCCCGCAGCACCCAAGGTCTGCAAATAACATTTGTACGTAAACCGTCTTAATTACAACAGTTAAGTATAAGCTAAACAATAAACACCAGTGAGACATTAGGAGCACTAGCAGGTAAATGTAGCAAGGTTCCATAGTGGGATGGGGGGAAAGGTAGGGCAAGGAAAGGGATAGGGTGGGGTAGGATAGGGGAGAAGGGAGAAAGGAAGGGGAGAAGGGAGAAAGGAAGGGGGGAGGGGAGAAAGGAAGGGGGGAGGGGAGGGGGAGGGAGGGGAAAAAGGGAGGGACTAGGGGTCGCTAGCTATGTAAACCACTGTCAGTCATATGGATCAGACAAGAGAGGTGAAAAAAAATAACTCAATTATCCATTATTTCAGCGTCCTGCTTTAGCGAGTGATCTATAGTTAAACTGGTAAGGGATATAGATCAAAGCAAATAGAACAAAAAAACGATTTAACCAGTTACAAATAAAGAGAAAAGAAGAAGCCATTATTCAAAAATTAAAAGTGTTCACAGCAGAACGGCAGTCAGCCAGGAAGACTGGGAACGGGGGGTTTCAAGTTCAAGCAACAAAAAACAAAAAATATAGACATTTGGTACTTGAGGTTACCCATCAGATGACCACATTCATATGGCGGGAATGAGACATGGGAGTCCAGAAGTTTTCTTCAGCCAGGGAAGATGTCGTCAGAGGTCCGCGGACCGGATGATTTTGCTAGGGTCACTTTGCATGTTGAAGTAGGCAGATTGGGTGGACGGGTTGGTGTTGGATGGTAGGCATGTGGTGTTGATTTTGCTGGTGTACGGGGCAGTGCTATCTCTGACATGGGATCAGACTGGACCAGGCTTAGGTCTGCCAAGGCTCGTTGTAAATTTTCTGGTGTGGTACAAGTATGTTGTTTTCCTTGAAAGTTAAATTGCAGAGAAAAGGGGAACTTCTAGGTATAGCGGATGTGTTGCTGTAGCAGGACTGTTGTGGTTTCATAGTTGTGGTTTCATAGCCCTTCTCTTGGCTATCGTTGGTGGAGCCAGATCAGAGAAAACCTGGTATATGTGACCCTGGAACTGGAGGGCGTCCTTGTTTCGGGCTGGCGTCAAGAGTTGTTCCTTCGTGCAATAAATATGAAGGCGGACAATGATTTCACGAGGTGGACCATCTGGTTGGCAGCGTATTACTGCCCGGTGGATACGATCTTACTCTAGGCATTCGATGGGTATAGCGTGGACCAGTTCCTGGAACAATGCTGTAGTGAAGGAGGTAAGATCATCTACCGATTCCGGGATGCCTCTAATGTGCAGATTGGATCAGCGAGATCAATTTTTAGCATCTTCCAGACGAGAGAGTAAAGATTTATTTTCTTCACGTAGAGTCTCTAGCTCCAGAGTATGTTCCTGGGTATGTTCCTGAACTGTGAGTTCTAGATCGTCTACTCTTCTTTCAAGATCAGCTGTCCGCTGTCCCAGCTCACGAATCTGCTGGGAGAGGCGGTCAGTGATCTGGTCTGATGTATTCTTAAGGGCTTTCTGGAGCATCGCTTCCATTTGGTGCAGAAAGTCATTTTGGGAGTGACCTGCAGGATGGATCACAGGAGAGGAACGGGGATTGAAAGGTGCTTCCTCACCATGGTCATCCCGAGCCAGGTTGGAGAAGGAGAGCCTGTGTGGAGAAGCCAACGCTTTCGCCGCCATCTTGGAGGAGGCAAGAGCCAGAGCCTCCTTGATTGGTTTATGCTTCTGTTTGGATTTGTGACCCGTGAGAACCATCTCACCCGGTCCGTGGTAGCCTCTGATGTAAGGGGAGAGAGCGGCTGTGATGATCCGGTGCTTCTGTGTAGTTAGGAGCCGTGGCTGTGCTGCGGGAAGTGCGGAGTTCTAACAGGACACGTCTGCAATGTTAGACTTTGTGCATGCGCCCCCCAGGGATCAAAGTTTTTATGACTGGTATCATCATTTGGACCAATCGGGGCAAGGAGAGATTAGTATAGTACAAGGGGCCAGGAGGAAACAGTAATGGTGGACCAGGAGGGAACAATAATGGTGGACCAGGAGGGAACAATAATGGTGGACCAGGAGGGAACAATAATGGGGGAACAGGAGGGAACAGTAATAGGGGTCAGGAGGGAACAGTATAGTACAGGGGACCAGGAGAGAACTGTATAGGGCAGTGGTTCTCAACTCCTGTCCTCAGGATCCACTAACAGGCCAGAGTTTAAGTATTACCTTGGGGAGATGCAGACTAGAATACTGCAATCACTGTGCAGCAAATGATATCACCTGTGATGTATTTCAGTTATCTTGCAAACCTGGCCTGTTAGTGGGCCCTGAGGACAGGAGTTGAGAACCGCTGCAATAGGGGGACCAGGAGGGAACAGTATAGCACAGTGGGCCAGGAGAGAACAGTATAGGGGGACTAGGAGGGAACAGTATGGAACCCCGGTTGAGAACAACTGATGTAAGTCATCTCAGACTCTAACCACACCCCCTTTAAGCCACGCCCAATATTAAGTGTAATTTCAACAATTGCCCATGCTTCACGTGCCACATTTTCTCACTGCTGCTAGACAACGCCCACAAAATGAATGCCCCTGCCCCTAAATAGAATATTACTCCGCCTAAACATGAAAAAAGTGTCCCTAAAAATTTTTGGAGAATGTTGCCAACTTTGTGGATGGGTATGTTCTTATATAGTACATTAGTATAGCTACATTTTCAGAAGGTAACTCCATTACTGTAGGACCTATGGAATATGACTGCGATTTGACAGTTTGAGATATATGAAAGTTCCACTGGGTCAATATAGGTCACTACCCCCAGTCTGACAGATGTGTATACCTCAAACTATTCTGTAGACTGTTTACCACTTGACCATTTACGACAGGGCCTCATGAGAAGTCTTTTGAAGACCCTGGGCTAGTGAAGGTTTCTGTCAAATGTTCTTTAAAGAGGTCCAGCCCCCCCCATGAAAAATTAAAAGTCAGCAGCTACAAATACTGCAGTTGCTCACTTTTAATATATGGACACTTACCTGTCCAGGGAGTCCACGATGTTGGCACCCCAGCTGATCTTTGGAACGGCTGTCTGGTGCAGCCGCTGCCATTCCTGGTAAGGGAACCCGGCAATGAAGCCATTCGGCTTTACAAACGGTTTCCTACTGCGCATGCACAAAGTGCACTCCTCGCGCACGGCTCCTCACGGCAGCTCTGCGTCTGCTCCTCCTAGGCGGCCAATAGGATCGCCTGCCCTTTCAGCCAATCAGGTGGCGGGTCTCATGACCCACTTCCTGATTGGCCGAAGGAGAATCAGTGTGACAACGAATATTCATTCGCTATTGTCACTCAACTTTTTTTAAGTCAATTAGAGCCTCTTGCTCTAATCACGTGCTTCAAAAAAAACCCCCAAAAAACACTGGAATCCATGCGTCCTGCGCTCCACCTGTAGATTAGGGGGCCGGACGCATTGGATAGGGGGGGTTGCGCCCGTGTGCCCCTAATGGCCGCCAATGATACAGACTAATTTTACTGTTGTGGGCTTAGTAATACTTTAAAGATGGTTGAAATTGCTTGAAAGCTGTTATGTGCATTTCTTTGTATTTAGATTTTTGTATCTCATTTAATGTAATTAAATTTTCTATAAGAATTGAGAAAGAATGAATAATCAGCTATTTTCAATTAACACACTGGGCAGTCAAGCTGAAGAACCTCTAAACTGGTTATTTTCTTTCAGACTGCTAATTTGGATTTCCTTTTTTGTTTAACTTTTATAACAACAAATATCTCAATTTATTAAATCAATTTCAATCCATAAAACTGATTGTATTTTGCTGGTCAATCAAATTCATTAATAGTGGGTTGCCTTTTTTCTTTGTCACTTTCAGTCAATCAGTTGATCAAAAGCTGGTTGAATGTAGCTGAGATGGTCTAAAAATCGCTGTGTGTATGGACAGCATTAGCGGGATATGGGGAACCGGTGAAAGTGAAGGTGGACCTGAACTACAAAAGTGAAAATCTGCTGTCTTATAAGAAACATCTAAAGATATTATTTGACTAAAAAAAAGAAAACGTATGTCCTAAAATATGACCTTGAACTTTCTGTGCCTTGAGTTTCTAACTACCCTTCTCACCAGATTTGGAGTGAGGTTTGGTGATGGTAATATTGGTGATTAGTTCCCAGTTTGCTCTTTTTTGGGCACGGCTTTCACAGTACAGGTCCTCTTTAAACTATAATTTGGTTCCCAAAAGTAGGAACAATGACATAAGAATTTTCAGCCGTTCAAGATGATTTGTAAAGATTGATCTCAGTTTTTGTAATCTATTGAATTCTGGAGATCCATACCTCTATTAGGCTATATTATTTTTTTTATTTACTCTCAGACTTCCAGCATGTAGCACAAATGTCTATTGATTTACAGCTAAGAAAGAAATAAGCTGCATGCTATCATTATATAAACAATTTTTTCATATATCTGGAGATATAATATGAAGGAACAGATTGTCATTATACCATTAGTTAAATCAAAAGGCATATTTTAGGTATAGTTGGACCCGGAGGCGTGGCTTAAAGCTTGTGCCCCTCCCCCCCCAAACTACCACCTGCCGCTTAAAGTTGCCACCTCACCCCTTTAAACCTGAACACATATTAATTACACAGGTTCTGTGGCTGATTAGGGTGGTAATTAATCTCACTTGGTGCCTTATCTGCATATTAAATTAGCCTCAGAACCTGTGTAATTCATATGTGTTCGGGTTTAAAGGGATGAGGTGGCAACCCTACTGCCACTTCCACCACAAGATACTCCAGGTGGGATTGTATGTAAAATAGGAAACTCAGAGGGCCCAGCGTAGGCCCACCCGGGGTAAGCGAGCCCTCTGACTTCCAGATTCATATAGAAGCCCACTACTTTCCCCCGGCAGCTCAGCGTGCCCTGCCTGCCTCCACCTTGTGTATGTGGCACGGCTGAGCAGGGCTGTTGATGAATACGCCGTTGAATTCCGTACTCTGGCAGCAGAGGTTGCTTGTGGCCCTCGTGGCTGCTTTTTCTCATGGTCTCTCGGATACCATCCATGATGAGCCCGAGATATACCTACTGAGCTGGGGAAGTTGATCACGTTTGCCATCCTCATTGACTCCAGACTCAGAGAAAGACTCTCTTTTAAGGAGGGCTTGTTGAAGCCTCCTGTATGTTTGTCTCCGAGCTTTGCAGTCCCACCCGTGCCTCCCTCACCTCCCATGCCTCCTGGTACCGAGTCGGTCAGTGAAGATGAACCCATGCACTTGGGTTTCACGCGTCTCTCTGCGGATGAGAGAACCTTTAGGAGGAGGAAGAGATTGTGCCTTTATTGTGGCCAGGCAGGTCACTTTTTGAAGTCTTGTCCTACCCGTCCAGGGAATGCCCAAACCTTGAGGTACTGTCAGGGACAGACCTTAGGCGGCGTTGTTTCATCCCCAGTTATCCAGAAGGATAAGCCCCTGGTTTCAGTCACCCTTTCTTGGGCTGAGTCTTCCGTCGAGATACAGGCTCTAATCAACTCTGGGGCTGCAGGCTTGTTCATTGATGCTGCCTTTGTATTGAAGCACTTGATTCCACCTTAGCTGCGTGACACTCTACTTGCCATTGAGGCTCTTGACGGGACAGGTTCCACTCAGAACAGGCCCTGCCATGGGCGACCAAAGAAGTTGAGTGCACATGCTCAGCGTCATATCCAGAGGTTGTCTTTGGGAAACGTATGAGTGCTGCCAGCAGTGCTGCAGAGGTTGAAGGGGTGGGGGGTCAGCCTGACAGTGCTCAGACCATATGCCGCACACTGCATCAAATTGGTCTGCATGGCTGTCATCCCAGAAGGAAGCCATTTCTAAAGATGTTGCACAAGAAAGCCTGTAAAGAGTTTGCTGAAGACAAGCAGACTAAGGACATGGATTACTGGGACCATGTCCTGTGGTCTGATGAGACCAAGATAAACTTATTTGGTTAAGATGGTGTGAAGCGTGTGTGGCGGCAACCAGGTGAGGAGTACAAAGACAAATGTGTCTTGCCTACAGTCAGGCATAGTGGTGGGAGTGTCTTGGTCTGGGCTGCATAAGTGCTGCCGGCACTGGGGAGCTACAGTTCATTGAGGGAACCATGAATACCAACATGTACTGTGACATACTGAAGCAGAGCATGATCCCTTCCCTTCGGAGACTGGGCCACAGGGTAGTATTCCCACATGATAACGACCCCAAACACACCTCCAAGACGGCCACTGCCTTGCTAAAGAAGCTGAGGGTAAAGGTGATGTATTTACCAAGCATGTCTCCAGACCTAAACCCTATTGAGCATCTATGGGACATCCTCAAACAGAAGGTGGAGGAGCGCAAAGTCTCTAACATCCACCAGCTCCGTGTTGTCTTCATGGAGGAGTGGAAGAGGACTCCAGTGGAAACCTGTGAAGCTCTGGTGAACTCCATGCCCAAGAGGGTTAAGGCAATGGTGGAAGATAATAGTGGTCCCACAATATTATTGACACTTTGGGCCCAATTTGGACATTTTCACTTAGGGGTGTACTCACATTTGTTGCCAGCGGTTTATACATTAATGGCTGTGTGTTGAGTTATTTTGAGGGGACAGCAAATTTACACTGTTATACAAGCTGTACACTCACTACTTTACATTGTAGCAAAGTGTAATTTCTTCAGTGTTGTCACATGAAAAGATATAATAAAATATTTACAAAAATGTGAGGGGTGTATAACTTAAAATGTCGTACGTAGGCCCCCCCCCCCCCCACCACCACCACCACTGCCTCCCCCCTCTCCCTTCCTTTTCCATTCTCCCTATGATTTTTTAAGTTGTAGATACCGATACGATATAGTTCTCTGTCACAGCAATATATGTCTAGTTTGTATATTCTACCCTGTTTCCCCGAAAATAAGACCTAGCGTGATTGTCGGTGATGGCTGCAATATAAGCCCTACCCCCCAATTAAGCCCTACCCTGTTGCCCCGAAAATAAGCCCTACCCTGACAATAAGACCTACAAGGTCTTATTGTCAGGGTAGGGCTTATTTTCGGGGCAACAGGGTAGGGCTTATTTGGGGGGTAGGGCTTATATTGCAGACCTACAAGGCCATCACCGACAGTCACGCTAGGTCTTATTTTCGGGGAAACAGGGTATGTCTGTTTAAATTTTGTGTTAAACTGCTCTGCTGATTTCGCAGTATGGAATGTGTCATACCATGTCTTCTCAATAAAGACCAACCTTGTTTGTAAAAAAGAGGAAGCTTTATCAAGGTGTTCTTGACAAACCTTTTCAATACAAAAACACATATTGGATTCACTCTACAGTAGCTAGAAGCCACAATAACAAAAGAGCATAAAAGGGGGAACAGCTTGAGAATGCAAATGTACTACCAGAAAAAGAGAAAAGCATGAATTTAAAAATCACAATGTGACCCCCACAACATGGTGTGCAAGCTGTGGGGATGTACAAAGGCAGGTAGCATTGTTCTCTATGCACCTCTGTGGACTACAGAACACCTCTCCTATGATATGGTGAAGAGGAATGGGGTATTCTGTAGTCCTGCCTCTAGGGTGATAATGGCACTCCTCCAAAAATATCATATTTTGCAGCTTTTCAGTTGTTAGGTGTGTTCGCTGCATTAGTCCCAAGCTTTCTGTCCTAGGGTGACAAGTTACAAGGAAGGATACTGGATTTTTATTGTGGGCTATTGGTATCTGTACCAACAAATACAATATATTACCAAAAGTATTGGAACGCCTGCCTTTACACACACATGAACTTTAACCACTTCCTGACCAGCCGCTGCAGATACACTGTGACAGTGTGGCTCTATTGCGCAAATTGCCGTACCGCTACTGCGCTTCGTGTAATAGATACAGTGGGCACGGCGCCGGGGGTGATGCGTGTGGCCAGCGGTCTTGATGTCCGCCGGCCACCCGTGATCGCTCCACAGAGAGGCAGAACAGTGATCTGCCAGTGTAAACAAAGCAGATCCCCATTCTGTCAGGGGAGTACAGTCTGATCGTCTGTTCCTAGTGAGCAGGAACAGTGATCTCTCTCTACTCCCAGGCAGTCTACTCCCCCCCCCCATTTAGAAACACCTACCTAGGGAACACTTAACCTCTTGATCGCCCCCTAGTGTTAACCCCTTCCCTGCCAGTGTCATTTATACAGTAATCAGTGCATTTTTATAGTACTGATCGCTTTATAAATGTCTCTAGTCCCAAAAAAGTGGCCGATCTGTCTGTCACAAGGTCGCAGTTCCGCTAAAATCACTGATCACCATTACTAGTAAAAAAAAAGCATTAATTCTATTTTGTAGGCACGACAACTTTTGCACAAACCAATCAATATATGCTTATTGCGATTTTTTTTTTTTACCAAAAATATGTAGAAGAATACATATTGGTCTAAACTGATGAAGACTTTTTTTGGGGATATTTATTATAGCAAAAAGTAAAAAATATTGTGTTTTTTTCAAAATTGTCACTATTTTTTTGTTTATAGTGCAAAAAATAAAAAGCGCAGAGGCGATCAAATACCACCAAAAGAAAGCTCTATTTGTGGGAAAAAAAGGACATGAATTTTGTTTGGGTACAACGTCGCACGACCACGCAATTGTCAGTTAAAGCGACGCAGTGCCAAATTGCAAAAAATGGCCTGGCCATTAAGGGGGTAAATCCTTCCGGGGCTGAAGTGGTTAATGGCATCCCAGTCTTAGTCTTTAGGATTCAATATTGAATTAGCCCATGCTCTGCAGCTATAACAGCTTAAACTCTTCTAGAAAGGCTGTCCACAAGGTTTAGGAGTGTGTCTATGGGAATGTTTGATCATTCTTCCAGAAGCACATTTTTGAGGTCAGGCACTGATGAGGACGAGAAGGCCTGGCTTGCAGTCTCTTCTCTAATTCATCCCAAAGGTGTTCTGTTGGGTTGAGGTCAGGACTCTGTGCATGCCAGTCATGTTCCTCCACCCCAAACTCGCTCATCCATGTCTTTATGAACCTTGCTTTGTGCACTGGTCCAAATCATTTGGTGGAGGTCGAGTTATGGTGTGGGGTTTTTCAGGGGTTGGGCTTGGCCCCTTAGTTCCAGTGAAGGGAACTCTTAAGGCACTAGCATTCCAAGACATTTTGGACAATTTCATGCCCCCAACTTGTTGGGAACAGTTTGGGGATGGCCCCTTCCTGTTCCAACATGACTGCGCACCAGTGCACAAAGCAAGGTCTATAAAGACATGGATGAGCGAGTTTGGGGTGAGGAACTTGACTGGCCTGCACAGACTCCTGACCTCAACCCTATAGCACACCTTTGGGATGAATTAGAGCAGAGACTGAGAGCCAGGCCTTCTCGTCCACATCAGTGCCTTACCTCACTAATGCTCTTCTGGAAGAATGATCGAACGTTTCCATAGACACACTCCTAAACCTTGTGGACGGCCTTCCCAGAAGGGTTGAAGCTGTTATAGCTGCAAAGGGTGGGCCATTTCAACATTGAACCCTACGGACTAATGCCCCGTACACACGGTCGGATTTTCCGACTGAAAATTTGTGATAGGACCTTGTTGTCGGAAATTCCAACCGTGTGTAGGCTCCATCACACATTTTCCATCAGATTTTTCAACACACAAAGTTTGAGAGCAGGCTATAAAATTTTCCGACAACAAAATCCGTTGTCGGAATTTCCGATCGTGTGTACACAAATCCGACGCACAAAGTGCCACGCATGCTCAGAATAAATAAAGAGATGAAAGCTATTGGCTACTGCCCCGTTTATAGTCCTGACGTACGTGTTTTACGTCACCACGTTCAGAATGATCGGATTTTCCGACAACTTTGTGTAACCGTGTGTATGCAAGACAAGTTTGAGCCAACACCCGTCGGAAAAAATCCTAGGATTTTGTTGTCGGAATGTCCGATCAATGTCCGACCGTGTGTACGGGGCATAAGACCGGGAAGCCATTAAAGTTCATGTGTGTGTAAAGGCAGGTGTCCCAAAACTTTTGGTAATATAATGTATATTAGAGCATGCTGCAAGTAGATAATGGAATGGAATCTGTTTCCAAGGCTTGCATCAGAAAACTTGCCTGGAATGGGTCACTCGAGTTTCTGAGCTTCTTAAGGTAAGGTCAAAGGGTCTGAGCCCATACAGAGAATTCACTTATTACTCCCACTTCTGTAATTATTACCATGAATAGGCACATTAGTGACACAGAGAACACTCCTCAATGAAAACTCATATCACCCCGCTACCAATGCACATACTGTAACTGAAAACACACCTGTCATTTCGGAAACTTTGACCCATGTGGAGATAAGATATCATTCCCCAGTTCATTGCCAATCTTTGTTCTACTAAAAAAAAAAAAAAAAAAATTCTTGGAAGAAAAGGAAGAAGAGAATTGCGTGTCTGTAATGATCTCACCAGGTCAGTAAATAAATAAAGTATGATAAATGATGTGAATCTAGGTGTGTCTTGTTTTTCTTGTTTTTTTCTTAAAGAAGACCCAGCATTTAGGCAAAACAAAATGGTACAGTAGTTGGAAATGAAGCAGTGTAAAGGAGACCTGTACTGAGGAAGCATGGAACTTGCCATTGGGAACCAGTCCTTCTGAAAATACTAACTGACCGATTTATCATGTGAATCAAAAGTGTTAGTACTTTGAGTCTGTGACCTATGCAAGTTACCAAAGCAGACTTCACTGTGAGGACTTGCTTTAATTCAGTGAAACAAAGTCCTGACACCATTGGATCAGCAGGGCAGCCAGTCAACTAGCATATTCAGGAGGAGGACATCAATGTCAGCCTCCCTATTTATCCCAGTACAGGTTTACATTGAAGAGAGAGAGAAGTTGGTCACTGTTCTGGCCAACTTTTTGGTTTCTGGTTCAGAATTATGTACCCCGGACACACGATAGGATTTTCCGACAACAAATGTTCGATGGGAGCTTGTTGTGGGAAATTCCGACCGCGTGTAGGCCCCATCGGACATTTTTTTTCTGAATTTCCGACAAGCAAAATTTGAGATCTGGATCTCAAATTTTCCGACAACAAAATCCGTTGTTGGAATTTCCGATCGTGTGTACACAATTCCGATGCACAAAATTCCAGGCATGCAAGCAGAAGAGCCGCACTGGCTATTGAACTTCATTTTTCTCGGCTCGTCGTTCTGACAACATTTGTGTGACCGTGTGTATGCAAGACAAGTTTGAGCCAACATTCGTCGAAAAATAAATCCAGGATTTTGGTGTCGGAAAATTCTATTGTGTGTACAGGGCGTAAGTATGCAGTTCCGGGAAATCAGATGTCCCCATCAACATACTTGCTTCAAATTAGGCTAGGTTTCCACTAGTGCGACTTTTCATGCGATTTGGGACTGAAAAGTCGCTTGACAAGTCGTGCCCCGTGATTTCCAATGAGTACCGTTCATATCTGTGCGACTTCAAGACGCAGCAACTTCAAAGTAATCCCCGCACTACTTTGGTCCCACTTTGATGCGACTTGAGTTCCATAGACCTCAAGAATACACAGGCATTGCTTCAAGTCACAGCAAAAAATCACAGTAAAAAAATTGTGGCAAAATCGCGCAACTTTGGGGAAGCAATCGTGGAAACATAGCCTTAGTGACTCAAATTACTGAAACAAGAGTGTTACAACAGCCAGGCAAATAGCAAAATCAAGAAATAAATTTCTCTCGCTGCAGGTTTCCTTTAACCATTTGAAGATCAGGCCTTTTTCTGACACTTTCTTTAAACACGTAAAAATCTGTATTTTTTGCTAGAAAATTACTTAGAACTCCCAAACATTATGTACATTTTTTTGTAGCAGAGGCCCTAGAGAATAAAATGGCGGGTTTTGCCATTTTTTATGTCGCAAAACAAAAATGTTTTGGAAGTTTACGCTTTAATGAATCTTAATTCCTACAAACACAATATAATAACCAATTTTGGGTAAAATATGAAAGATGGTGTTACGCAGAGTAAATAGATACCCATGCTTTAAAATTGTGCTCACTTGTGGAATAGATGACACTTTAAAAGCCTTTACAGGTTATCAATTTAGAGTTACAGAGAAGGTCTGGTAGAATTATCGCTCTCTGACATTCGCAGCGATACCTCATATGTGTGATGCTATCACTGTTTATGTATGCGTGCGGGACCAACCCCTGCATTCACCTTTGTGTGCCGGGACAGGGAAACTATACATTTTTTTGCTTGTTTTATTATTTATTTTATTTTTTTTACACTGTTTATTTAAAAATATTTGATCATCTTTATTTCTGTTACAAGAAATGTAAACATCCCTTGTAACAGCAATAGCCAGTGACAGGCACTCTCTATGGACACCTCAGATGTCTCCTCTGCCCACAAAACATCTGATCACACCAAGATTCATGTGTTCAGATGCTTTTTACCAATTTAAAAATGGCTTTAATTCTGGGAACCTGAAGAGGCACCGGCGGGCAACGGGAGCGGCTCCCGCCATCTGTAAAAGCAATCCAGCTTTTACATCTCGGATGGCTTTTACAAAAAACAATACCGGTATGATGCCTGTAGCTGCAGGTATCATCCCAGTACAACCACATAAAGTGTACTAAACCCACAACAGTAAACTCAGTCTGTATTGTAATTGCTTGTTATTCACTGTAGAACCGAAGGGGGTTAATCCTCTGCATTGTGTAAAAAGGCTGTTTGATCCTATTTTCTCTGATACTCCCCTTCTTCCACAGTCCCCAATCTATCTGCTGATAGAACAGAGCCTTGGGGGCAAGCTGCATATGCTCATGCTTTGGTGTATATTGCTAGAGAGTTTTTTTTTTTTCTTGGAAGAGTGCATGCGATCAGCACAGGGCCAATCAGCACTGTCAAAACAGAGGGTCAGCGGTCCTGCAACTTCATAAGATAAAAATATAAAGAAGAGGTGTAGCGCTAATAATCACATGCAAGGTTCATAAATAGGAAAAAGTTCCAAACATAAGAAAAAAGTGAAGTCAATTCGAGCCATCACCATCAGGGAGAAACAAAAAGCTTCAATTAAATGTGATCCACCATGGAGGGAACTTCAGAAGAGAGTAGAAATGCCATCACCATCACCCACACTTACTGACCCTACCACCAGTGTATGGGTTATACACAGAGGTAGTAATCAAGTGATGAAACCGATCCTCCTAGAATCTGAAGCAATCCTCTGTTCGTATAATCCCAAAAACAATAATCTCCTTCTGGATCAGATGGAAATCCTAGGGGACCCTCCACTCACATAGATGTATAGCAATTCAAGAGCCATGTACATGTAAGGAGTATAAAAGGAAAGCTCATTGCGCAAAAATCTTAACCAGGAAAATTTATTGTATACAAAGGGTAAAACAAAATCACATTTGATGAGATTTGAAAAGGCAATATGAAGCTGCAAGGAAAATGGTTTCCCTAATGGCGCGTACACCAAGTCCGACGAGACTATAAAACGGAAGTTCAATAACCCGTACGACACCCTTTGGGCTCAAATATATCTCGTGCCCAAACTATAAGGGGTTCCATAGTATTGTCTTAATGGCGGTGGTGTCGGCACAATATGACTTTCTGTATGTGGACGTGGGGAAGAATGGCCGGATGTCGGATGCAGGAGTATTTGCCCAGACGGAGTTCTACCAGCGTCTCCAGAGTGGTGGCCTGGGCTTGCCACCTGATGCGGATAACGTGGAAGGACTCCCCTTTGTCTTCATAGCAGATGAAGCCTTCGCTCTGAGCAAGCACCTCATGAGGCCATTCCCCCAAAGGACCCTCACCCCGGAGAGGAGGGTTTTTAATTTCCGGCTGGCCGAGAAGAGTTGTTGAGAATGCTTTTGGGATTCTGGCCAGCCGGTTCCGCCTGTTTCAGACATTGATAAACCTTGCGGAATACAAACTTAATTACATTATTTTAGCGTGCTGCATCCTGCACAACTTTTTGAACAAACATTCCCCAAATTATATTTTGCCAGTTGGGCCTGAGGCCGGACTTATTATTAGTGACAATCTGACGGGCCTGGATACTGTCCGTACTGGCTTGGCCCCCCAAAGTGCCCGTCAAGTTCGTGATCAATATGTAGATTATTTTATGGGTAGGGGGGCCATTGCAATGCCCCAGAATATTTAATTTGTCAAAATAAAAAATCTTGATCAAATCTTGAATTATATTTATTGCTTGCCTTTCTTTTTGGCTTTCTCCTAGGTTATTGTAGAGCACTTGTAGTGCCAAGTGTATTTTCATTTATTAAACAAGCACCAATGTCACTGTAAGCAAATATTTTAACTTTAAACAAACTGATACTGAGCATTGAAAGAAGAAACCACACATTTTTTTAATTACTACATAGATTTTTTAATATTCTGTGTACATTCACTTATGCGTTTGTAAAAATTTTTGATAGTCCAAAATATATCTATTTTAACAATAGAATTAGGTCCTTTTTTTTTTTTTTTTTTTTTTTTTTTTTTTTTACAATATTTTCTTTTCTTTTTGTTTTAACAAACAGGCCTCTATTTTTTTTTTTAAACAGGCCTCTATTTTTTTTTTTTTTTTTAAACAGGCCTCTCTTTTTTTTGTTTTTATTTTTTTTTAAACAGGACTCTATTTTTTTTTTAAACAGGCCTCTATTTTTTGTATATATATTTTTTTTTAAACAGGCCTCTATTTTATTTATTTATTTATTTTTTTAAAAACAGGCCTCTATTTTTTTTATGTTATTTTATTTTAGAAAAACAGGCCTCTATTTTTTTGTTTTTTTATTTTTTTTTATTTTTGGGAAAACAGGCATATCATTTTTACAACAGAAAAGAGAAGGCCCAGAATGGGGTCAGCAAACAAGGAAATGAAAAACATGATCAATGTTTTTTTGGTTGAAAAGGGGCATTTAGATTCTCCCCAAAACATCGATCATGTTCTTCATTTCCTGCTGCATCCAATCCAGCCGATTACGCATTAAATCAATCTCCCCATTCCAGGCCATTATCTGACCAATTAGTCGTTGTGCACTGTCTGTGCTAAAATGTTCACCCAGACCTAAAACTGAATGAAAAAAAGATGTGTTTATAAATATGCAGCCATACATAGATTACCTTACCATAAGCTGGTGTCTCAGCCACTGACCTGGTGAGGTGCTCATGTTGCATACTTCCGAAACATCCTCGGGGTGGCGCTGTTGCTTGATTCAAGCACAACCAGATCATCTAAAATGGAGTAGAAAATGTTATTTACAAAATATGCAGCCATACAAAGATTACCGTAAGCTGGTGTGTCAGACACTCACCTGGTGGGGTGCCCATATCGGCCATCTCTCCTTCCTCCACATCCTCAGTGGGGCTTGGGCTGATTCCCAATTATGGTGTTGCGGTTGGAGGGGACTGGGTTCATCTTGTCTTTTCTCCCCTATGTGAATTCAAAAAAATATATACTTAGCACACAGATATTTTAGTACATAGTAATCTTAAAACATTGTAGTGAAGTGGTGTAAAAATTTGAAACGATCTTAATAAACCTTGTTACATATATACAGACCTATATCTTTTACTAATGTATCTATCTATATTTTATATCTCTCTCTCTCTCTCTCTCTATATATATATATATATATATATATATATATATATATATATATATCTATCTCTATAGATATATATATATATATATATATATATAGAGAGAGAGAGAGAGAGATAGATATATATATAGAGAGAGATAGATATATATATATAGAGAGAGAGAGAGATATAAAATATAGATAGATACATTAATAAAAGATATAGATCTGTATATATGTAACAAGGTTTATTAAGATTGTTTCAAACGATATAAACTCGTACAGTAAAGAAAAGCACATGGAGCAGTATACAAGGTAATAAACAGAATATGAACACACGACAAGTACTTACTTTTTTTCAGCACTTTACGGATCCGTCTGTACTGATCCGGCTCCCGGAGTTTGCGGTCGGACCATCTTTTCCTAATCTGATCTTTTGAGCGCTGTACCCCAAAAGAAAGATGTAATGTCTTCACCACCTTCGCCATTAATTTGGCTTTTCTAAAATTAGGCCGGGTGTACGGTCCATACTTCCCATCATAGTCATTTTTTCTCAGAATTGCCACCATTTCCACCATCTCTTTAAAGGACATATTGGGGGCCTTAAATCTCTGCTTCCCAGATCTGGACGTTCGGGCCTCCGGGCTTTCGTCGCTACCTGAGGTAGTACACACCTGATGTGTCTCCGCCATTGTTCATCCCACTACGCACCGTAGAAAGAATGGGCAGAGAATATTCGTTAAACTAGAACGTCAGGGGCAGGCAACGCAGGCTGAGTTTCACACATGCGCAGTGTATAAAGAGAGGTATTACGCATGTGTCGTACGTACGTTCTGTGCGCAGAGACAAGGGGCGGAGAATATGAGTTAAAATAGAACGTCAGGGGCGGGCGACACAGGCGGAGTTTCACACATGCGCAGTGTATAAAGAGAGGTATTACGCATGTGTCGAACGTATGTTCTGTGCGTAAAGACAAGGGGCTGAAAATATGCGTAAAGAAAAATAACGTCAGGGGCGGGCAAAGCAGGCGGAGTTTGACGCATGCGCAGTGTATAAAGCGTTCTTACGTATTGTGTCATACGTACGTTCTGTGCGTAGATGATAGTGGACCGGGACGCTAGAAAACTAAGGTAATTTAAAATTTTTAAATTTATTAAAAACTTTGTAGCAAGCAGCCTATATGGCTTGACAGATTGATGAGGCCTATGTTGGGATAAGATTATGAGGGTTTAGCAGAAACTTAAGTGTTTTTTGTCTTGTGTCTTTAGCTTATACAGAAATTATGAATGCAAAATTTAAGGAGCCTGAATTTCTGACGGCTTTTATCGATCAATACAGAGAGATGAGAAATCTGTGGGAGGTCAAACACCCTCAATATTATCTTAAGCATGTAAGGAAGTCAACACTGGAGAGACTTCTGACATTTGTCCAGACGTACATCCCAGAAGCAGCGATGGAGATGTTGTTATCGAAAATTGGGATCTTGAGGAACATGTATAAGAGGGAGCATAACAAGATCCAGAATTCCCTGAGATAAGGAGCATCAGCAGATGATGTTTATGTACCCAGGCTGTGGTACTACAATAAACTACGTTTTCTTGATGACCAGACTGAAGCCAGGGCATCACTTTCAACCCTTCCCTCCACCCTTCCATGCACCCTTCCCTCCACCCCAGCAGAGGCTGAGGACCAAGCTGGGTCTTCCATCCTGGAAGAACCGGATGTGACCATCTGGAGTCAGGTAAATTAATTTCAAAAATATTTACTGTCCTAATATTAATGATGTTAACTAGATGTTATAATTGATTAAAATAATTTTCGCCTAAAAATGATGTATACATATCAATTGATAGTAGTGGCCAAATATGTTTGTCACCAGCTTTAAAAAATGATGGTGTCTGATTTCTAGACTCTTTTATTAATAGATGTATTAACATTGAATTTGCAATTCATGAGAAGCAAATTGTGTGTCATTGATGAACCAAAAACAAACAACTAAAACTATGTCCCTTTTTTTATACACAGGATGAGGTCAGCCAGGAAGAAAGTGGGGAAAGTTGCAGGCAGGAGGAGGCCGGACCCAGTGTCATCCTGGAGGAGGCCGGACCCAGTGTCATCCTGGAGGAGGCAGGACCCAGTGTCATCCTGGAGGAGGCAGGACCCAGTGTCATCCTGGAGGAGGCAGGACCCAGTGTCATCCTGGAGGAGGCAGGACCCAGTGTCATCCTGGAGGAGGCCGGACCCAGTGTCATCCTGGAGGAGGCAGGACCCAGTGTCATCCTGGAGGAGGCAGGATCCAGTGTCATCCTGGAGGAGGCAGGACAGAGTGTCATCCTGGAGGAGGCCGGACCCAGTGTCAGGCAGGAGGTGGCTGGGCCCAGTAGGAGCCTGACCCAATCCCAAGTGGCTCCCCTCCGCCTTCCAAAAAGCGCCAGGAAGGGGATGGTGACACAGGAGGCATCCCTGCGCCTCATGCGAGAGGCCACCAATTTTTTGAAGAGTCCCCCCAAAGCTGAAGAGGCCTATGGGTGCTATTTAGCCAGCAGGCTGCTTCAAATGGAGTGGGGCCAACGCCTCATTTGTGAGAGACTGTTTGGGGAAACAATACACAAGAGGCTGCAGGGCAAGCTAACTGCCAACACACAAATAAATGAGGCAGCCCCCCTCCTCCTCCTCCTCCTTCTCCTCCTGCCACAACTCAACCACCAGAGCCACAGCCTCCAAGGAAGGCTGCAGGGAAGGCTGCAGGGAAGGGTGCAGGGCAGCGTGGAGGAAAGGCTGCAGGGAAGAGAAGAAAGTGATGACCTGGGTTCAGTCTGGTCTGACAGAAGACGCAGGCTGTTGTAGTACCAAAGTCTGGGGACATCTATATCATCTGCTGCTGCTGTTGATCTCTGGGATTCCTGGACCAGATTGTGCTCCCTCTTATATGGACTCCTCAAGATCCCATTTTTCTTGTCCACAGACTTTTGCCAGCGTTGACTTCCTCTTTATTTTCTTTTTTCCATAAATAAATGGATATTTTAGTTTATGAAAAGACTTTATGTGTTTTAATTAACATCATTGATTAGAAGACAATGTCAAATTAACAAGGGACAACAATCTCCTTGAGGTTGCAAAAACACCAAAAAAAAATAAAAAATGTTCTAGTGGTAACTTAAACAGAAACAAAAACAAAAAATATATATAACCAAAAAAGGTTCTTTGTGTTAACTTTATATACAAAGAAAAAATCCAAATACAAAAAAATGGTTCTTTGTGGTAACTTAAACCAAACAAAATTAAAACAAAAAAAAAAAGAAAAGAAAAAGGTATTTGTGTTCAATTTAAGAACTACCAAAAAATAAAATAAAAATGGTTCTTTTTTGTTAATTTTAAAAACCCAAAAACAAAAAAAAATTTAGATAAAGATAAATTATACATTTATTTTATTATAAATTATTATAAATATTATAATAATTATAAATAATAATTTCGACAATAATCATAAAAAAAAAAATCTGGATAAAAAATAAAAGATGACTCCCCCCCCCCAAAAAAAGTGTAAAAATTAGTATTAGTACGGAGATATGGCTTTTAAAAAAAATACTATATCATTCATGAGATCAAAGAGAAAAAGAATCCAGAAATCAGTTTGAGAGAACTCTGTGTGAATAGGAACAGCAAAACATCTTCGTTCTTATAGCATTATTAAAGTAGACATTAAATGCGCTACATTCAACGATCACAGAATTTGCAGCGTGAGGAATGTGCTACCTACAATACGAACACTAGTTTTACTAGACCGAGTGCTTCCGTTTCGTTTTTGCTTCTGAGCATGCGTCGTTTTTTTATCCGACAAACTAGCATACAGATGAGCAGATTTCTGGGTCCGGCGCAGTTACGACGTAAAGATTTGAAGCATGTTCCAAATCTAAAGTCCGTCAGATTTGCGGCTGGAAAAGTCAGTTGAAAGTCCGGGGAAGCCCACACACAATCGGATTGTCCGCCGGACTTGGTCCGTCGGCGTCCGTCGGACTTTTGTAGCGGAAAAGTCCGACCGTGTGTACGCGCCATTATTCTTATATAAATGTTAGAGTGATGCCTTAAGTTGAAACTTTCCTTATGCTGTAGTTTGAAAAGTTTGAAATGCACTTGCAAGGCTTTTTGCAGAAAACATGCTATTTGTGTGCAAGAGCTAGCAGGAAGACGCTTGTGGTCATAAGTGAGATACTTATCTTGGAACATTGTCAAGAGACATAGCGTACCTCACACCTCGGCCTTATATTCCAATAAGTTTAGTTAAAGTTAAGAGGATATATTTAGGTAAGGGACTTTAGATTTAGATATTTAGATAAGGGACTTTTTAGTATACAGTCAGTTCCACAAATATTGGGACATCGACACAATTCTAATCTTTTTGGCTCTATACACCAGCACAATGGATTTGAAATGAAACAAACAAGATGTGCTTTAACTGCAGACTTTCAGCTTTAATTTGAGGGTATTTACATCTAAATCAGGTGAACGGTGTAGAAATTACAACAGTTTGTATATATCATCATAAATAGTGGCATACCATAATCAGCAAAATATGACTATAATAATACACTAAAAACAGCGCTAATGTTGAGCTAAAACGGGTATATGTGGCCAACTTCACAAAAAAAAAGTCTTTTAAGAGAGAAGGGCAGTAAGCATAATAGTTCAGACAGTGTTCATAGGTGATCAGAGTAAAGAAATTCAGTGTGCACCTTCCACCAATCCATCCACTTCCACCCTGTGAGAACACACTCCCCTCAGGGGGTTAAACTCACCAGAGCCTGATAATCACAAGCATCCAAGAAAGGAGATATCCAAACTATAGGCCACTGTCAGCAACCCTCCGGAGGGATCCAAGACGATCAGGGCTCATAAATCACCAAACAACAAAAGAAAGGCGCACATAGCGTAATCCTGTTTATTATTTAAAATCCTTCACATCACACAAAGACCCCCCTTCAAACATTATACGTACATTGTTGTTGCAATCCAAAGAGCACATCAGAAGGAAGCATCAGACACAGCACTTCACCAAAGTAAAATTCAGCCGGTTCAGCCTCCCAAGTAGCAAACTCTAACTTCCTGGTTGTGATCCAGGCTGTGGTGGAGCGCAATCGTCACTTCCGGCGTCGTGTAGGCCACGCCCTGACGCGTTTCGTCATATCCTGACTTTAACAGAGGGCGTGCCTACACGACTAACAGACAGGTCTATATTGCCCAGCCCCATCCACCCTAACCAATCAGATACGCGTTCGGCATGACGACAGGTGCAAGTCGTCAGCCAGAATACACACTGATGGCTTCTCCACAGGAGAGGGGGGAAGGCAAATAGCCACTTTGCACATTGGTTCGCATAAGCGAGCATAAACATTCCCAGGCTGAACGGCGCCAGCCAATGAGAGTAAAGAACAAGTAAAACTATGACATTACACAGTATACTTTTAAAACAAGGGCTCACAGTGTATCAGCACATGCAATCACCACCTAAACCGAAAATATCTCTATCAGAGATTGCTGCATATGCATCTACTTACTACAGCAATCCCCAAAGAGGATCGCTACATGCCACTACAGCATATCATGCGATCAGTAAAGAGTAATCACTGCATGTTAACGGTGCCTGTCAGGCGCATATCAAAATAGTATAAGGCAAATCATTGATTCCATATAATTCAATCGTTAATACCTCATTAAATACAGTCAGCGAATATTCAATCAAAAACCCATAATAAAAAATTCACATTATACCTCTAAATACAATCAATTAAGAAGAGACCAATAATATGATAATATAAGGGACCATAAGCTGAATACATCTCTATCAGAGATTGCTGCATATGCATATACATACTACAGCAATCCCCAAAGAGGATCGCTACATGCCACTACAGCATATCAGGCGATCAGTAAAGACTAATCACTGCATGTTAACAGTGCCTATCAGGTGCATACACAAAATATTATATAGCAAATCACTGATTCCATATAATTCAATCATTAATACCTCATTAGAAACGGTCAGTGAATATTCAATCAAAGGCACATAATAAAAAATTCACATTATATCTCTAAATACAGACAATTTAAAAAAGTCAATTTAAAAGAGTCAATTTAAAAAAGACCAATAATGGGCAGCACATTTCTAAAAAAGAGACCAATAATGGGCAGCAGATTTCTGAAAAAGAGCCACATTAAGGTAAATTAAAACCAAAAAATGCTTGAAACGACATACATTAAATATAAAAAAAAGATACTATAAAATAACGTATTATATGAATAAAATATGAGCAAAACCTCAACTATACCCGGCATAAGGTGTATAAGCAAATTAGACATTAAAAGGAAACTGATCATCTATACCCCATAGTTCACAATTAAAAATCGCTTATAAAGCAGTTAATATCCAACTCCACATTCAACCCTCTTGGCGATAATGTGTCTGCCAAGAAGATCCACTGGGTCTCTCTCTTAGAGAGGTCACGGACCAAATTTGAACCCCTCCACTTTGGTTTTAAATGATCAATGCCCCAGAATCTGAGGCCAGAGGGGTCTTGGTTATGCTTTAGTTTGAAGTGGAGCGAGACATTGTGGTCTTTAAAACCTATTTTTATGTTGGTTATATGCTCTGCGATCCTGATTCTTAGAAGTCTCTTAGTGCGGTCTATATACATAAGCCCACACGGACATTGGAGAGCATAGACAACATAGGAGGTGTTGCACGTAATGAGCTCTTTGATAACAAACTCTTTATTATTAGAGGTGGATGTAAAACTCTCCACCGCTCTTAACGGTCTCTCTACGTCCTTGCAAGCACGACACCTCCTACAGCTATAAAAACCGTTCTTATTCCAAAAAGTGGGTGGCCTGGCCGGAGGGTCCAACACCTTCTGCACTATTTTGTCTGAGAGACTCAGGGCCCTTCTGTAAATAAACTGAGGTCTACAGGGTAGGACTGATTGTAACACTTTGTCCATACACAGCACATGCCAGTGGGCGGAAAAAATGCCTTCCACTTCTTTATACTGAGAATGAAAGCTCGAAATGAAGCTCCATTCGTGACTGTCCTTATTTGAGACCCGTGGACCTTCTGCTAAAAAGGTTTCTCTAGGTTGCATAGCCAATTCCTGAATAGTGGAATCCAGCACATCCTCATAATATCCTTTTTCCATAAATTTTTTCTTTACAACCTGAGCCTGTGCCAAGAAATCCCCAACTTCTGAACAGTTCCTTTTCACCCTAGTGAACTGTCCCTTCGGAATATTTTTTAACCACATAGGGTGGTGGCCACTGTCAATAGGCAAGTAACTATTAGAATCTGTGGGTTTAAAATAAACCCTAGTTCCCAACTTGTCTCCTTGTCTAAAAATGCTCACATCCAGAAAATGTATCTCACTCTGACTAAATTCACTAGTCAATTTAATATTATTAACATTAGAGTTAAGTTCATTTAAAAATTCATGTAAGCTATCACTAGACCCTTCCCAAATAAAAAACAAATCATCAATGTATCGTTTGTACAGCAGGAGCTGGGCGCGGGGTACCGAAAAAATCGTTTTATCCTCCCACTCGCCCATAAACAAATTTGCTATGCTTGGGGCAAATTTGGCCCCCATAGCAACGCCCCTGCGTTGGGAGAAAAAACAGCCATCAAACCAAAAGAAATTATGGCTTAGGCAGAAGTCTAGGGCATTTCTAATGAAGACTTTCTGATTCTGTGGCAGATCCTCGCGTTGGCACAAAGCCCAATTTAGTGCCAAAAGCGCGTCATCGTGCTGGATAATTGAATATAAGGACGCCACATCTGCCGTTACTAAATATAGCTCATGTTTTCCTGATAGATCTACCTGCTGTAGAGTCTGTAGGAGACTCTTCGTGTCTTTGAGATACGCCTTAGTCCGTGTAACACTGTCCTGGAGAAAGTGATCCAGGTATTGGCCCATTCGAGATGTAATAGAGCCAATCCCGTTCACTAGAAACGGTCAGTGAATATTCAATCAAAGACACATAATAAAAAATTCACATTATATCTCTAAATACAGACAATTTAAAAAAGTCAATTTAAAAGAGTCAATTTAAAAAAGACCAATAATGGGCAGCACATTTCTAAAAAAGAGACTCCTATCATCATACGCCTCCCATTAACCAATATCAAGTGGCCTATTGACAGTGGCCACCACCCTATGTGGTTAAAAAATATTCCGAAGGGACAGTTCACTAGGGTGAAAAGGAACTGTTCAGAAGTTGGGGATTTCTTGGCACAGGCTCAGGTTGTAAAGAAAAAATTTATGGAAAAAGGATATTATGAGGATGTGCTGGATTCCACTATTCAGGAATTGGCTATGCAACCTAGAGAAACCTTTTTAGCAGAAGGTCCACGGGTCTCAAATAAGGACAGTCACGAATGGAGCTTCATTTCGAGCTTTCATTCTCAGTATAAAGAAGTGGAAGGCATTTTTTCCGCCCACTGGCATGTGCTGTGTATGGACAAAGTGTTACAATCAGTCCTACCCTGTAGACCTCAGTTTATTTACAGAAGGGCCCTGAGTCTCTCAGACAAAATAGTGCGGAAGGTGTTGGACCCTCCGGCCAGGCCACCCACTTTTTGGAATAAGAACGGTTTTTATAGCTGTAGGAGGTGTCGTGCTTGCAAGGACGTAGAGAGACCGTTAAGAGCGGTGGAGAGTTTTACATCCACCTCTAATAATAAAGAGTTTGTTATCAAAGAGCTCATTACGTGCAACACCTCCTATGTTGTCTATGCTCTCCAATGTCCGTGTGGGCTTATGTATATAGGCCGCACTAAGAGACTTCTAAGAATCAGGATCGCAGAGCATATAACCAACATAAAAATAGGTTTTAAAGACCACAATGTCTCGCTCCACTTCAAACTAAAGCATAACCAAGACCCCTCTGGCCTCAGATTCTGGGGCATTGATCATTTAAAACCAAAGTGGAGGGGTTCCAATTTGGTCCGTGACCTCTCTAAGAGAGAGACCCAGTGGATCTTCTTGGCAGACACATTATCGCCAAGAGGGTTGAATGTGGAGTTGGATATTAACTGCTTTATAAGCGATTTTTAATTGTGAACTATGGGGTATAGATGATCAGTTTCCTTTTAATGTCTAATTTGCTTATACACCTTATGCCGGGTATAGTTGAGGTTTTGCTCATATTTTATTCATATAATACGTTATTTTATAGTATCTTTTTTTTATATTTAATGTATGTCGTTTCAAGCATTTTTTGGTTTTAATTTACCTTAATGTGGCTCCTTTTCAGAAATCTGCTGCCCATTATTGGTCTCTTTTTTAGAAATGTGCTGCCCATTATTGGTCTTTTTTAAATTGACTCTTTTAAATTGACTTTTTTAAATTGTCTGTATTTAGAGATATAATGTGAATTTTTTATTATGTGTCTTTGATTGAATATTCACTGACCGTTTCTAATGAGGTATTAACGATTGAATTATATGGAATCAGTGATTTGCTATATAATATTTTGTGTATGCACCTGATAGGCACTGTTAACATGCAGTGATTAGTCTTTACTGATCGCCTGATATGCTGTAGTGGCATGTAGCGATCCTCTTTGGGGATTGCTGTAGTATGTATATGCATATGCAGCAATCTCTGATAGAGATGTATTCAGCTTATGGTCCCTTATATTATCATATTATTGGTCTCTTCTTAATTGATTGTATTTAGAGATATAATGTGAATTTTTTATTATGGGTTTTTGATTGAATATTCACTGACTGTATTTAATGAGGTATTAACGATTGAATTATATGGAATCAATGATTTGCCTTATACTATTTTGATATGCGCCTGACAGGCACCGTTAACATGCAGTGATTACTCTTTACTGATCGCATGATATGCTGTAGTGGCATGTAGCGATCCTCTTTGGGGATTGCTGTAGTAGGTAGATGCATATGCAGCAATCTCTGATAGAGATATTTTCGGTTTAGGTGGTGATTGCATGTGCTGATACACTGTGAGCCCTTGTTTTAAAAGTATACTGTGTAATGTCATAGTTTTACTTGTTCTTTACTCTCATTGGCTGGCGCCGTTCAGCCTGGGAATGTTTATGCTCGCTTATGCGAACCAATGTGCAAAGTGGCTATTTGCCTTCCCCCCTCTCCTGTGGAGAAGCCGTCAGTGTGTATTCTGGCTGACGACTTGCACCTGTCGTCATGCCGAACGCGTATCTGATTGGTTAGGGTGGATGGGGCTGGGCAATATAGACCTGTCTGTTAGTCGTGTAGGCACGCCCTCTGTTGAAGTCAGGATATGACGAAACGCGTCAGGGCGTGGCCTACACGACGCCGGAAGTGACGATTGCGCTCCACCACAGCCTGGATCACAACCAGGAAGTTAGAGTTTGCTACTTGGGAGGCTGAACCGGCTGAATTTTACTTTGGTGAAGTGCTGTGTCTGATGCTTCCTTCTGATGTGCTCTTTGGATTGCAACAACAATGTACGTATAATGTTTGAAGGGGGGTCTTTGTGTGATGTGAAGGATTTTAAATAATAAACAGGATTACGCTATGTGCGCCTTTCTTTTGTTGTTTGGTGATTTATGAGCCCTGATCGTCTTGGATCCCTCCGGAGGGTTGCTGACAGTGGCCTATAGTTTGGATATCTCCTTTCTTGGATGCTTGTGATTATCAGGCTCTGGTGAGTTTAACCCCCTGAGGGGAGTGTGTTCTCACAGGGTGGAAGTGGATGGATCGGTGGAAGGTGCACACTGAATTTCTTTACTCTGATCACCTATGAACACTGTCTGAACTATTATGCTTACTGCCCTTCTCTCTTAAAAGACTTTTTTTTTGTGAAGTTGGCCACATATACCCGTTTTAGCTCAACATTAGCGCTGTTTTTAGTGTATTATTATAGTCATATTTTGCTGATTATGGTATGCCACTATTTATGATGATGTTTCTGCATTTTTAAACGGCTGCTGTTCTAGTCTCACTTTTTTGTGACAACAAATTGGTGTTACTTTTATATTAATTTTTTTTTTTTTTGCTTCAATACTGTTTCGGAACTGCTTAGGTCCCTGGCGCTGAGTGGTGTATCTTTGGGCCTTTGATCACACCTTTTCACAGTTTGTATATATGCCTCACACTTTTTAAGGGACCAAAAGTAATGGGACAATTGGCTGCTCAGCTGTTCCATGGCCAGGTGTGTGTTATTCCCTCACTATCCAATTTACAAGGAGCAGATAAAAGGTCCAGAGTTCATTTCAAGTGTGCTATTTGCATTTGGAATCTGTTGCTGTCAACTCTCAATATGAGATCCAAAGAGCTGTCACTATCAGTGAAGCAAGCCATCATTAGGCTGAAAAACAAAACAAACCCATCAGAGAGACTGCAAAAACATTAGGTGCGGCCAAATCAACTGTTTGGAACATCCTTAAAAAGAAAGAATGCACCGGTGAGCTCAGCAACACCAAAAGACCACCGGAAGACCACGGAAAACAACTGTGGTGGATGACCGAAGAATTCTTTCCCTGGTGAAGAAAACACCCTTCACAACAGTTGGCCAGATTAAGAACACTAGGTGTATGTGTGTCAAAGTCAACAATCAAGAGAAGACATCACCAGAGTGAATACAAAGGGTTCACCACAAGATGTAAACCATTGGTGAGCCTCAAAAACAGGAAGGCCAGATTAGAGTTTGCCAAACAACATCTAAAAAAGCCTTCACAGTTCTGGAACAATATCCAATGGACAGATGAGACCAAGATCAACTTGTACCAGAGTGATGGGAAGAGAAGAATATGGAGAAGGAAAGGAACTGCTCGTGATCCAAAGCATACCACCTCATCAGTGAAGTATGGTGGTGGTAGTTTCATGACATGGGCATGTATGGCTGGTTCTCTTGTATTTATTGATGATGTGACTGCTGACAAAAGCAGCAGGATGAATTCTGAAGTGTTTCGGGCAAAATTATCTGCTCATATTCAGCAAAATGCTTCAGAACTCATCGGTGCTTCACAGTGCAGATGGACAATGACCCGAAGCATACTGCAAAGCAACCATAGAGTTTTTTAAGGGAAAGAAGTGGAATGTTATGCAATGGCCAAGTCAATTACCTGACCAAAATCCGATTGAGCATGCATTTTACTTGCTGAAGACAAAACTGAAGGGAAAATGCCCCAAGAATAAGCAGGAACTGAAGACGGTTGCAGTAGAGGCCTGGCAGAGCATCACCAGGGATGAAACCCAGCATCTGGTGATGTCTATGCATTCCAGACTTCAGGTTGTAATTGACTGCAACAGATTTGCAACCAAGTATTAAAAAGTGAAAGTTTGATGGATGATTGTTAATCTGTCCCATTACTTTTGGTCCCTTAAAAAGTGGGAGGCACATATACAAACTGTTGTAATTCCTACATCGTTCACCTTATTGAGATGTAAATACCCTCAAATTAAAGCTAAAAGTCTGCAGTTAAAGCACATCTTATTCGTTTCATTTCAAATCCATTGTAGTGGTGTATAGAGCCAAAAAGATGAGAATTGTGTTGATGTCCCAATATTTATGGACCTGACTGTATCTCTGGGCAGAATACTATGCAAATATATATGTAAAATAACATTTAACTTGTGATACTTGTACTCTTGTGATTGGTTAGACTAGGGGACTTCCCCTTAGTCTGCTCCTACTGATGTATAATGTTGTTGTCCTATATAACATGTGAACTTCCTGTAATACATTGTATTCTTGATTAATCCATCCTTGTGTATGGTTTCTTGATTACCCGATCGATCAAGGAAATCTCCTGGTGTCCAGCAGAGTCCAGCTCGAGCGAAGGAGGGGCGCACCTGACCATTAACCCTTACAGAGTGGTACCAGAAGTGGGGTGGGATTCTGAGGTTTTCTGTCAAGTTAAGGGTACTATTTCACTTTTGTGATCCCTTACCTTGATACGGACATAGAATTGGAAAGTGCCATGACAGTAAAAGAAGCATCAAAAATCACTCTAGGAGCACCAACTACCCTGTACACCTCACACAGTGTCTTACATCTGCTGCAAAACTTATCAACACAACAAATGACAACACAGAGGTCCTCTGGATATGAAATAATCCTCATGAATACACACAACCTTACTGTCAAATCATGTGCTGAAGTCACTCCTGCCATCAGACTGTTACATGCTCTACTTAAACTCCCGGTCGAGCCCGCTAATTGTCATGACTGCACACAGGAACTTCTCACTGTCACAGCACCTCGCAGAGATCTCTCTGACATACCCAACCCAGATTACCTAGATGTTTTTGTAGACGGTAGTTGCACTCGTCCCACAGACAGCACTTACAAAACGGGCTATGCAGTGGTAACTCTCCCTGACATTGTCATTGACATACTACTGGCGATTCTGTTGTCGCAAAGGGAAATAACCTAGCTGATAGAATAGCCAAAGCTGCTGCCAACAAACAGCCACAACCACAAGACACAAAAACCCAGATGTTTTTCTCCACTGATTTCACTTCCCTGGATTTCCCAGGAGTAGCATCCCAGTTGCAGGCTAAGGCGGCTGCCACAGACCTGGATTACTGGGTGCAATCAGGTTTGACCAGAGACCCTACAGGTCTCTGGTCAAACAAGGAGGGGATCATAGGAATACCTGAGAGTGTAGCCCCATTGATGCTGTCGTATTTACACGGACCGGGTCAAATACTTATGAAATACCGCATTTATCGGCGTATAACACGCGCCGGCGTATAACACGCGCCGGCGTACACTACGCACCCAAGTTAAGGAGGGAATTTTAAGGAAAAAAACTTTTAGGAGTAAAGTTTAAGGAAGAAAAACTTACATTAAAATGCCTATCAATGCAGCGTTATCGGTGTCCATCTGCAGCCTTGTCAGTGTCAGTGCAGCCTTGCCCCAGTGTCCATTGCAGCCTTGTCAGTGCAGCTTTGCTCCAGTGCAGCCTTGTCAGTGCAGCCATGTCAGTGCAGCCATGTCAGTGCAGCCTTGTCAGTGCAGCCTTGTCAGTGCAGCAATGTCAGTGCAGCCATGTCAGTGCAGCTTTTCTCCAGTGCAGCCATGTCAGTGCAGCTTTTCTCCAGTGCAGCCTTGCCCCAGTGCAGCTTTGCCCCCATGCAGCCTTGCCCCAGTGCAGCCTTGCCCCCCCATGCAGCCTTGCCCCAGTGCAGCCTTGCCCCCCCGTGCAGCCTTGCCCCCGTGCAGCTTTGTGGGATCGCCTTGATCCCTGCCGTCATACACAGCCCTGTGTAAATTTAAATATGGCGCCGAGACTGCAGGGACTCGGCGGAGCGCTGATACACATAGCCGAGAGTCCTCGGGTTTTCTCGGCGCCGCTTACAGTCCCGCCCAGTTCAGTCCTATATAAGCGGCGCCGAGAAAACCCGAGGACTCTCGGCTATGTGTAGCTCCGCTCCGCCAAGTCCCTGCAGTCTCGGCGCCGTATTTAAATTTCCACACGGCTGTGTATGTCGGCGGCGATCGCGGCAATTGCCGCGATCGCTCCGATCACACACAATTGGGGGGGGATCGGCCTATAACACGCACCCACGATTTTCCCCTGATTTTCAGGGGAAAAAAGTGCGTGTTATATGCCGATAAATACGGTACTTATGGGAAAACCAGCCCAGAAAAAGCCACAGGAAGGAGAGGAAATTAACTTGTATTCCTTACAGGAAGAGCACGTGAAACATCTGGTAAGTAGCTTAACTGAAACCTACGACAAGGTTGCTGTCACTTTTCCTCCTCTTTCCACAGAACCAACACATCCCTTCATCCCGGGTGACAAGGTGCTGATAAAGCAACTCGCTGCAAGGAAACAGCCAGGTCCCATCTACCAAGGACCGTTTGAAGTATTGAAAGCTGCCAGAACTGCTGTTCTTACAGACCAGGGTCCACAATGGATACATGCCTCCAGGATCAAGAAGCACCCAGAAAGGAGTGAACTCAAGCCCCTCAGAAGAAACAAACCACTCCCCAAGCCCCCTAGACTGCCAAGAACAGTCCAACCCCCCCTATATCCCCCCCCCCCGAAGGTATCCAAGGGGCCCAAATGCTCAGACCTAATGACATTCAACTAATCCCAGCCCCACCCTTGTTCCCTCCCAAGGAACCCCGTAATTGGAAGTGTAACTCCCAACTTATTGCCGCCTTTTCTTTCCTTATAATATGCATGGTATTACTGTTAACTGTATTTGGCTGTTGGATGGCTTCAAAGTGTGGATTCCAAACCACCGAAGGGAACCACACAGGTAACAAGAATACACACATCCAAAAACGGTTACACAAGAACACCACAATTTTGTTTCCTAAACAGAGCAGGGAGAGACATGTACAATGGTAGATTCTGCAAAGACTCTATAGTACTATTATTATTATTATACGAGATTTATATAGCGCCAACAGTTTACTCAGCGCTTTACAATGTATAAGGGGGACAACACAATTACAGTACAGTTCAATACAAAAGGTACAGGAGGGCCCTGCTCATAGAGCTTACATTCTAAAGGGAGGGGGTGGTGGTACAAAAGGTAATAGCTGCAAAGAATGATTTTATGGGGGTGGCTCAGGAACAGTTATGTGGGTGTGGGATAGGCTTCCCTGAATAAATGAGTTTTCAGGGATCTCCTAAAGGTGGACAGGGTAGGGGCTGATCGGACATACTGGGGCAGGGAATTCCAGAGGATGGGAGAGGCTCTGGAGAAGTCCTGAAGGCGAGCATGGGAGGAGGTAACAAGGGAGCTAGAGAGCAGGAGGTCCTGGGAGGAGCGGAGGGGGCGATTTGGGCGATATCTGCAGATGAGGTTGGTGATGTAGATGGGGTGATGTTGTGAATGGCCTTGTATGTTATGGTTAGCATTTTGAATTTTACACGGTGGGGTAGGGGAAGCCAGTGAAGAGATTGGCAGAGAGGAGCAGCAGTCACGGATCGATTAGTGAGGTGTATAAGTCTAGCAGCAGCATTCATAATAGACTGCAGGGGGGATAGCCTGCTTAAGGGTAGGCCATTAAGGAGAGAGTTGCAGTAGTCGAGGCGGGAAATAATGAAGGAGTGAATAGGTTGCTTTGTGGTGTCATTAGTCAGGAAGGGTCGAATTCTGGAGATGTTGCGGAGGTTAAGGCGGCAGAATTTAGCCAGTGATTGGATAAGGGGGCTGAAGGAGAGGTCAGAGTCAAGGATTACACCCAGGACCCTGGCATGTGTGGAGGGACCAATGGTTGTGTTGTTGATATTAATGGTAAAGTCACAGGAGGGGGACCGTGAAGGAGGAAATATAACAAGCTCAGTTTTAGAAAGATTAAGTTTGAGGAAGTGGTGTGACATCCATACCAATATGTCATTCAGCAAGTTTGAGATCCATGAGGAGATAGTGGGGGTGAGTTGAGGAGTGGAGAGATAGATCTGTGTGTCATCGGCATAGAGGTGGTATTGGAAGCAATGGAAGGTTATCAACTGACCCAGGGAAGAGGTATAAAGTGAGAAAAGGAGAGGCCCAAGGACGGAGCCTTGGGGTACCCCAACAGAAAGAGGAAGGGGAGCGGAGGAGATGGAGTTGTAAGTGACACTGAAAGTGCGCTGAGATAGGTAGGAGGAGAACCAGGATAATGCAGAATCACGGAGGCCAAGGGAGTGTAATTTGCTGAGGAGCAGCAGGTGGTCAACTGTGTCAAAGGCAGCAGAGAGGTCTAAAAGTATGAGTATGGAGTAGTGGCCATTGGTTTTGGCAGTTATTAGGTCATTGGTGATTTTTAGTAGGGCAGTTTCAGTAGAATGTTGTAGGCGGAAGCCAGACTGTAGGGGGTCGTGAAGGTTGTTGTCCGTGAGGTAGCGACTCATTTGGTCATGAACTAAACGTTCGATGAGCTTGGAGGCAAACGGGAGAAGGGAGATAGGTCTTAAGTTATTCAAACAGGTGGGGTCTAGTGAGGGCTTTTTGAGTATGGGGGTAACCAGTGCATGTTTGAACGGGGAAGGAAAGGTGCCAGAGGAGAGGGAGAGGTTGAAGATGTGGGTTAGAGAGTTGAGGATAGAGTGGGAAGGTGGTCGCAGTAATTGAGAGGGGACAGGGTCCAGGGGACATGTAGTGAGGTGGGCCATGGAGAGGAGTTTATCAACTTCTTCTGTGGTAACTGGGCAAAAGGAGGAGAGTATTGAGTGTGGTGTTGGACCTGATATGTTGGGTAGGGGAGGAATTTGAATGCTGGATATCTCCTTGCAAATTGTGTTGATTTTGCTATTGAAGTGGTTGGCAATATGTTGAGCGGTAAGCAAGTTGGTGGGTGGGGGCAGTGGGGGGTGAAGTAAGGAATTAAGGGTAGAAAAGAGTAGTTTACTATAGTAAACTTTACCCTGGTAGATCGCCCATATGCTCTCAATGGCACTTCAGAAATCAGAGGCTTGGTAACATACAATATCTCTGACCCCAATGAAAGAGTAGGTAACATGTCCACTTACAACATTTCAAATTGTGTACAGGGCAACAATAGTGAATCCAGGGAATGGCTAACCAACACACACATGAACAGTTCCTGGATGGAAGAAAGAGAAGATGAGGAGGTTAGGGGATTCCTGGAATCCTTTTGCAGGCGTAGGAGGTTGGTTTGGATCCTTCTGGGAAAGTATAATGAATTTCTTTAAGAAAGCGGGCATGATACTCATAATGATTGTGCTACTGGGAATAGCTGCCTATGCTACTGTCAATTTTGTCTTTTATCTGACTGGCAGAGTGCCTGATCTGGTGGATAATTTAAAACCCCAGCCCGAACCTGAAACCACCATGGCTATTTTCTACTCAGAACAAAGATGGTACTCTGAGCATGAGTGATCAAGGGGGAACTGCGTTCCCTATGATCAAAGGAGGGATTGTAAGGAAAATGGTTTCCCTCATGCTTATATAAATATTAGAGTGATGCCTTAAGTTGAAACTTTCCTTATGCTGTAGTTTGAAAAGTTTGAAATGCACTTGCAAGGCTTTTTGCAGAAAACATGCTATTTGCGGTGCAAGAGCTAGCAGGAAGACGCTTGTGGTCATAAGTGAGAGACTTATCTTGGAACATTGTCAAGAGACATAACGTACCTCACACCTCGGCCTTATATTCCAATAAGTTTAGTTAAAGTTAAGAGGGTATATTTAGATAAGAGACTTTAGATATTAGATATTTAGATAAGGGACTTTTTAGTATATCTCTGGGCAGAATACTATGCAAATATATATGTAATATAACATGTAACTTGTGATACTTGTACTCTTGTGATTGGTTAGACTAGGGGACTGCCCCTTAGTCTGCCCCTACTGATGTATAATGTTGTTGTCCTATATAACGTGAACTTCCTGTAATACATTGTATTCTTGATTAATCCATCCTTGTGTATGGTTTCTTGATTACCCGATCGATCAAGGAAATCTCCTGGTGTCTAACAGAGTCCAGCTCGAGCGAAGGAGGGGCGCACCTGACCATTAACCCTTACAGAAGCAACCAGCGCTTCTAACCATCAAGATGGCCGCCGTGTCTCCGTCCTACCACGTCCAGCGTCACTCGTCTCTGACGTCGCCCAACGTTTCATCATCAACATGCGTCTTCAGGGGCGTGGTTATGACGCGTACGGACGTTTATTTATAAGAACGACGGGACTAAACAGGCGGAAATTGAGTGCGTTCCAAAGTCCGGAAGTATAAACTTAACAAACCGGAAGCAACACACCTTGGAGGACTCTAATTCGTAAATAAAAAACTAGAAACTAATAGTAAGAAAATGATAGTGATAAAAAATCAAGTCACCAGTATCTTACAATTATAAATATAAAAAAGCCAAAATCTAATTTTACTTTTACTACAACGATAAGAGTGATCCTTAGTTAAAATGTATAGACTAACTGGTAGTGGTTAAGGAGGTGGCGGCATCTTGTGGTTAAAAAACAAAATAAAGTAATACACATACAGACCTAGAAATAAAACTGTAAATAATTCCATAATAATAATGAAATAAAGGAGAACAAAGGAGGAGAGAAGGAGGAACCTCACTCCGTAGCTCTCTGATATATACAAAAGACTAGAATATGATTGAAAATAGAAAAGACTAGAATATGATTGAAAATAGAAAAGAACAGGGATGGAAACTCTAGCTGTTATTGATAAAAGCATTTAGGTCCCATTCAATATTCATTCCGTGGGGAAAATAGGTCAGAGTCTGGTAGATCCACTTGGTCTCCAATTGAGAGACCCCTCTGACCGTATTGCTTCCCCGCCAATGCCCTGAAAATTTATCAATCCCCAAAAAATTAGTGCCCTTAGGGTTGCAATCATGTTTAAGAGCATAATGCTTAGACAAGCTATGCTTCAGAAACCCTCTTTTGATATTATCAACATGCTCACCAAGCCTGATATGCAATTTACGGATAGTACGCCCTATGTATTGCAACCCACAAGGGCAGATGATGACATACACCACATGTTTAGTTTTTATCAGGTTTTATCAGGAAAGATACTTGTGTGGAGGTTGATTGAAACTAATCTGTTCTCCTACTTTTATTGTTATTCAACTTGCAAATTGGACATTTTCTTGCATGGAAAAAAAACTCCCATATTTTGAAAAAAGGACACCTGCTTGGGTGGATTAACCACATTAGGAGCTATCTGCAATCGCAATGAGGGGGCTCCTCTGTAAACCATATGGGGTAAGTCAGGTAGATTAGGGCCTAGAATCCTGTCACCTTTCAAGACTTTCCGGTGTTTTTTTATAATTTTCTGAATATCATAATATTGATTAGAATAAGCAGTGATAAAAGAAAATTTAAAAGAATCATCCTGGACTTTGGTCTTAGCAATCAACAGATCTTCCCTGCTCTTCTCTTTTGCGAGGTCAAATGCCGCTTCTAAAACATCTACAGCATATCCTCTGTCCAGGACATGCTTCCTAAGGACTGAGGCTTCAGACACAAAATCTTCACGGCTGGTACAATTACGCCTCAACCATAGGAATTGGCTCCTAGGTACCAACTCTAACCAGGCCTTATGGTGAAAGCTTTTAATATCAATATATCCATTACGATCTGTTTCTTTGAAGAATGTGGAAGTTATGATTTGGCCTTCAACAATTCTAATTCTGAGATCTAGAAAATGTAGTACTAGATTCAAAGGTGAGGACAATACCCCATAGGAGGAGGATGTCGTCTATATATTGTTTCCAGAACACCAGCTCAGCTCTGGGTTCCTGATAGATGGCATCCTCCTCCCATTTGGCCATAAACAAATTAGCCATACAAGGGGCGAACTAAGCCCCCATGGCTACGCCCCTATTTTGCAAATAGTATGAGCCATTGTGCCAAAAATAATTATGTTGCATGGCGTAGTCTAACAAATTCAGAATGAAGACTCTTTGCTTCATATGGAGGGTATCTGTCATCAAAAAGTTCTCTACCGCCTCTCTACCATGATTATGTAACCTCATAAGACCATAGCTCCCAACTGTCCCTGATTTCGAGGGACTGTCCCTGATTTGGAGCAATATCCCTCTGTCCCTCATTCCTCCTCATGTGTCCCTCATTTTTGTCTGATCTCTATAGATGTATATAAAATGCACTTTTTATCTATCAAAAAGTGTTTTCCGGTGCTAAACCTTTCATCTGATTTCTAAATTGTTGCATTTGTAAATTCCAAAAGCCAATATAAAGGAATAGTAATGGTAAAAAAGCACTTGTGGGTTTAACTAATCTTGTTTTTTTGTGTACAATTCTCCTTTAAGGGGGTGTGGCAGGGTGTGTGTCCTATGCCTGCATACTTTTGCTGATAGGTGTCCCTTATTTCTATCTCAAAAAGTTGGGAGGTATGCATAAGACAATCACGGGAGAATGACAACTCCTCCTACAAGCTATAACCAGACAATGATAGAAATCATAAGACTGCTATATACTGCTGAGAAAGGGTATTTAGCAGTTTATATTTACTAAAACTTTTGCATTTCCATGTTCTGTGTACTGTGGGAGATCAGATATAGCGAATGCAGGGACCTGGGTTTAGTAACACTTTAATTAGTTTTTAATATGTGAAGCAAACTCTCCCATCTATCCTTAACTCTATGCTTTTTTTGTTGACAAATCGCTTTGAAAAATACCTCCACTCAACCAGCATTTCTAGCCATGGTCATCTTGAGTAAGGGCAGATGATTCATGTAGCATTTACTTACTGGAATCCATCTGTCCTTAGCTCAAGCATGAATGCAGGAGAGTGTGCTTAGCTGGGACCCCGCCTCCTGAAGACTCCTGGGATGCATGACATCATTTGCCTTGGCAAGAAACCTGAAAGTAATTGAAGAAATGTTAGCAAAAAAGTTTAAAACAAGTAAATAAAATGTACTTTTCTATCTATTTACTAATGCTAGCAGCATAAGGATTACAAATAATCAATGTTGATTGGGAGAGTGAAGTTCCACTTTAACCTGCAGGGATTTCCTCTTACTCCCTGTTTGGCTATGGGTCAGGAAGTGAAGGGAAATCTCCGCAATAGGACACGGATGGCAAAAAAAAATCTCTCACATAGGTTATAACCCTCCCTTACTCTATCCAAAATGAAAAAAAATGCCCTTAGTTCTACTTTAAAATATGACATATTTTCTGTGGTTTCCATGCAGGTAAATACACCTAAATTGTACATTGGTACACCCCCCCCCCCCCCCCCCGGCTCCTATGTGCAAGAGGCCTTGGAAACATCTGCTTTGTGTTTATATTCCAAAGAGGACAGCCTGACAAGATCTGCTCTTCATAGAAAATAGCTGAGCATTCCATGCCTCTATTGTGAATTTTGAAGATGAATTTCTACACAACCCATTTAGCTACCAAGATGAGTGAGAGTTTGTTTTCAAAGTGCTTATATGGTTTGCTCACAATATTCTTTAGTGTGCATAGTCTGATCGCATGTTCACTGTGCATTCATTCAGCAACTAGAAGAAAATACACAGTACGTGTGGGTATAAAGGAACATGCGACTCTAATGGCAGCTGGTGCTAAACTTTTTGGGGAGGGGTGACAAACAACCCCCCCAACAGGTCTACCCACACTCAGCCTCTCCTGGAGATGATGGTAGAGTAGGAGATGCCCTGGGAGCATTATGGGGAGCTCTACCTTGCCAGACACATCATTTTTGACTCCAACTTTAAGATTCATAAGGCACATCCAGATATCTGGCTGATGGATACAACCATCTCTAACCCTTGATGTTCTGGATGGTTTAATAACTTTTGATACACACTCTCTATCAACCGGACCTGCATTAAGGGGAAAGTACTATTCTACCTCTCCTCCATAGCTATGGTCTATATAGAGTTATACCACTAAGTTATACAATAAGACCATCTCACAATATACAGACCCGTGGCTGATGTCATTCATGTTCTCTGTTGCTTGTGCGCTGTTCTGACGGACATAGCTTTCTTTTCATTTTTGAGTTATGTTCTTTGTCTTTATGGGTGGAGCATCAACATTTGGGATATAAGCTACAGATTTGGAACCCGCAAACCCTCTGTCCCTGAAGAAGATCTGCATTTTGTTTTTCGAAACGCATTGGAGGTTCTGTCTGTCTGACAAAGCTCTGGGCTTTTCCTGGCAGCTGGTTTCCATTTCTGTTCCCAATATTTGTGTTTGTTGTGTATATCCCCATGTTCATGTTGCTATATATTATCAATGTGTAATACATTTTGAATATTTTTTACCATCAAACTGTTTGTGGCCCGGTTTAAAGTCCCAATCTTAGGAAAATCATGTTTTGACATTATGGGGATCTTCGTTGTCTTTTTTCAACATTTAGATTATTAAACACAAGTCAGATGATAATGTATGAGGACATGCAAATCAATGACCGGTGACTGTCCCCGGCACTCAGCCCCTCTGTGGCTTCCTTGGCTTCTCCTCCTGGCCAACCCATTCCGTCTCTTGTCCTGATTGGCTGGGAGGAGAAGCTCTGCCTAGTGACAGTGTCACTGGATCTCTGCTCCCTGTCATCGGAGCAGAGATCAGTCACGTGTCACACACAGCCATGCCCCTCACAGTTAGAAACACGCCCCTAGGACACACTTAACCCCTACACTGCCACCTAGTGGTTAACCCCTTCACTGCCAGTGTCATTTACACAGGAATCAGTGCATTTGTATAGCACGGATTGCTGTATAAATGACAAAGGTCCCAAAAATGTGTAAAAAATGTCCGATGTGTCTGCCATAATGTCGCAGTCACAATAAAAATCGCTGATCGCCGCCATTTAAAAAAAAAAAATATATTAATAAAAATGCAATAAAACTATCCCCTATTTTGTAAACGCTATAACTTTTGCGCAAACTGATCAATAATCGCTTATTGCGTTTTTTTACCAAAAATATGTAGAAGAATACGTATCGGCCTAAACTGAGGAAAAAAATTGTTTTTTTATATATTTTGGGGGGATATTTATTATAGCAAAAAGTAAAAAATAATGCGTTTTTTTCAAAATTGTCGCTCTTTTTTTGTTTATAGCGCAAAAAATAAAAAGTGCAGGGGTGATCAAATACCACCAAAAGAAAGCTCTATTTGTGGGAAAAAAGGTCAATTTTGTTTGGGAGCCACGTCGCACGACCGCGCAATTGTCAGTTAAAGCGACGCAGTCTTGAATCACAAAAAGTGCTCTGGTCAGGAAGGGGGTAAATTTTTCACTCTTTGTTATATTGCAGCCATTTGCTAAAATCATTTAGGTTCATTGTTTTCCTCATTAATGTACACACAGCACCCCATATTGACAGAAAAACACAGAATTGTTGACATTTTGCAGATTTATTAAAAAAGAAAAACTGAAATCTCACATGGTCCTAAGTATTCAGACCCTTTGCTGTGACACTCATATATTTAACTCAGGTGCTGTCCATTTCTTCTGATCATCCTTGAGATGGTTCTACACCCTCATTTGAGTCCAGCTGTGTTTGATTATACTGATTGGACTTGATTAGGAAAGCCACACACCTGTCTATATAAGACATTACAGCTCACAGTGCATGTCAGAGCAAATGAGAATCATGAGGTCAAAAGGAACTGCCTGAAGAGCTCAGAGACAGAATTGTGGCAAGGCACAGATCTGGCCAAGGTTACAAAAAAATTTCTGCTGCACTTAAGGTTCCTAAGAGCACAGTGGCCTCCATAATCCTTAAATGGAAGATGTTTGGGACGACCAGAACCTTTCCTAGAGCTGGCCGTCCAGCCAAACTGAGCTATCGGGGGAGAAGAGCCTTGGTGAGAGAGGTAAAGAAGAACCCAAAGATCACTGTGGCTGAGCTCCAGAGATGCAGTCGGGAGATGGGAGAAAGTTGTAGAAAGTCAACCATCACTGCAGCCCTCCACCAGTCGGGGCTTTATGGCAGAGTGGCCCGACGGAAGCCTCTCCTCATTGCAAGACACATGAAAGCCCGCATGGAGTTTGCTAAAAAACACCTGAAGGACTCCAAGATGGTGAGAAATAAGATTCTCTGGTCTGATGAGACCAAGATAGAACTTTTTGGCCTTAATTATAAGCGGTATGTATGGAGAAAACCAGGCATGCTCATCACCTGTCCAATACAGTCCCGACAGTGAAGCATGGTGGTGGCAGCATCATGCTGTGGGGGTGTTTTTCAAGCTGCAGGGACAGGACGACTGGTTGCAATCGAGGAAAAGATGAATGCCGCCAAGTACAGGGATATCCTGGATGAAAACCTTCTCCAGAGTGCTCAGGACCTCAGACTGGGCCGAAGGTTTACCTTCCAACAAGACAATGACCCTAAGAACACAGCTAAAATAACAAAGGAGTAGCTTCACAACAACTCCGTGACTGTTCTTGAATGGCCCAGCCAGAGCCCTGACTTAAACCCAATTGAGCATCTCTGGAGAGACCTAAAAATGTCTGTCCACCAACGTTTACCATCCAACCTGACAGAACTGGAGAGGATCTGCAAGGAGGAATGGCAGAGGATCCCCAAATCCAGGTGTGAAAAACTTGTTGCATCTTTCCCAAAAAGACTCATGGCTGTATTAGATCAAAAGGGTGCTTCTACTAAATACTGAGCAAAGGGTCTGAATACTTAGGACCATGTGATATTTCAGTTTCTCTTTTTTAATAAATCTGCAAAAATGTCAACAATTCTGTGTTTTTCTGCCAATATGGGCTGCTGTGTGTACATTAATGAGGAAAAAAATGAACATAAATGATTTTAGCAAATGGCTGCAATATAATAAAGAGTGAATCATTTAAGGGGTTCTGAATAGTTTCCGTCCCCACTGTACATATATATATATATATATATGTATTATATATACTTATTTTTTTTTTATATTCCCAGTTTGTTTCTTGCATACAAAGCCCACTTGGATAGGGCTCTCCCAGATCTGAAGGGGGGTCTGAATACTTTCCGTCCCAAATTGTGTGTGTGTGTATATATATATATATATATATATATATATATATATATATATATATCTATCCTCCATAGTCTGCAATGATTTCCATGATTCGATATGGATATATATAGTATAATTATGGATGTTTGGGTATAATGATCCTACCTTTGTGGAGCTCTTATCACAGTTCTGGGTGGTTGTTGTTGTCTCCGTGGTCTGCTCTGTAGGTATCTGGGGCTTTTTCTGCCCTAGAAGATCTTTGACTTTTTCCCAGAAAGTCATTGTTGTAATTTTCTGCCCATCTCCTTCTCTATTCTCCTTTCTTTTCTTCTGTTCTCCTCCTCTCCTCTTCTCACAGAAGGATGATATTCCAAATATCGGAAGCGGAGCTTGGAGCGCTATCACGTTACTTGAAGCCAGTGGAACGCAAGGCGTCCCAGATCTATTGCTGTAGTAGTTGTACTGACCCTGATTTAGGCAGCACTATTTTACCTCCCCTTCCCTTATATCTTTCTTACCAACTCCACTCTGTGGAGCTTTGGGGGTAGGCAGCAGCCACAAATGTTTTACCAAAACGTGGAAAATAACTTATTTCAGCTTAAATCCGTATTGTTTGCTAGAAAATTACTTATAACCCCCAAACATTATACATTTAATTTTTTTTAGCAGAGACCCTTGGGGAAAAAAAAGTTAGGTTTTGCAAATATTTTTTAATGTCACACGGTATTTGTGCAGTTTTTTTTTTTTTTTAAATACACTTTTTAAAATTTTAATGCAAAAAAACACAATACATAACCCAATTTTTTTGTAAACTTTAAAAGATGATGTCATGCTGAGTAAATAGATACCAAACGTCACACTTTAAAATTGTGCTTGCCCGCACAATGGCGACAAACAACGTAAATTTTACTATCCATAGGCAATGCTTTAAAGTGGATGTAAACCTGATTCATGAAATTTGGGCACATATATATATCCGCAGTGTTTTCCTATCTCCCTTCAAAGCACATGTCCTGTGGCTTTCTCCTGCTCCGTTCTTCTGTTATCAGCATGATAACTTCTGACAAGTTCTCTGACATGTGATAAAATCAGCCTGAAATTTGTGTCAGGATGGGTGCTATAAATAGATTAGCAGAGAGCTGGTTTACTCACAGGACAGCTCTGAAAGTCTCTGCCTATCTGGAGGGGGGTGTGTGCCTTTTCTCTAATCAGCTTTCTCCCAGTGTAATCCAAGATTTCTCTCAGAATGAGGAAGTGAAAATTCTAACACGATCTGCACTTTCTAAACAGTATATAAAGCTGAAGACTGCAGATATACATGTAAAACTTATGTAGGGAGATTTGTTTAACCTCTGTGTATCATCTGAGGCTGTTCACTTCACTGGGTATATGTGAGGGTTTACATCCACTTTAAAAGCCTTTACAGGTTACCACTTTAGATGTACAGAGGAGGTCTAGTGCTAAAATTACTGCCCATGATCTGATGCTCCTGATGATATCTCACATTCGGGACCAACGCACACATTCGCCTTTGCGTGTAGCCCGCGGGGGACAGGGGAACTTTCATTTTTTAATTATTAATTTATATTATTTTTACAGTTGTTTAAAAAAAAATGAATATATATATATATATATATATATTTTTTTTTTTTGATCATTTTTATTGCTGTCACAAGGAATGTAAACATCCCTTGTGACAGCAATAGGCATGTGACAGGCAGGGGCCACTGTACCTTATATTTAAATGGCCAACGCCATGGCTGCTGCCCACTGATGATTTATTTTTCTTTCTTGTGGACTGGGAGGCTTTATGTGGGAGTCAGCTGCTGCTGCGGTCTCCCCCCTGACTTCTACATAAACCTCATCAGCCGCGCTCAAGGTCCCGCTATGTGGAGAACTGAGAGCAGCCAGCCAGGAGACTACAACTCCTGGATCTTGGAGGCAGGCAGAGGTCAGGAGCATTACCTGGATAGAGCTGATGAGCTGAGCTGGCAGATGGGCTGAGGTGAGAGACCCTGACACCCCAGCTGACCCCCACATCCCATCTATCCCCCCCATACACCCCATTTACCCTGCCCCAGTGCCCACCAAGTCACCTCAAAATAGCCCTCAACACTGTGGTGGGCATTGGTGAGGCTGAACTGATGGGCACTGGTGCGGCGGCATTGATGGGCACTGGTGAGGCTACATAGATGGACACTGGTGAGGCTGAATTAATGGGTACTGGTGAGGCTGAATTAATGGACACTGGTGAGGCAGCACTGATGGGCACTGGTGAGGCAGCATTGATGGGCACTAGTGTGGCGCCATTGATGGGCACTGATCAAGCTGCATTGATGGGCACTGATGATCCTGTGCTGATGGGCACCGATGAGGCTGAGCTGATGGGCACTGGTGAGGCTGCATTATTATTGTTAAACCTCCTTTGTTGCTATTAACATTAAACTTTGTTACCAAATTATATCATATTTGTCTTGCTTCATAACATCAATATCCGTTATAAAACCAGGTGGGCATGAATGGAGAGCTGATTCAGTGGTTCAATGGGCCACTTGTCTGGACTTGCCCCCCAAGCCTATAAGACCCCCAAATCCCTGCTTTGCACTTGAAAGCATTCAGAATGCCAAGCTCAGATTTTTTAAAACTGGTGCCTTTAAGACTCCAGTAATCCGGAAGTGATGTCATGATGTTGCTTCCGGGTTACTACATCAGACACCCAATCAAAGCCGATTCCAGCTTTCTTCAAATCTCTGACCAGCCGGCGCACGTGTCGGCTGGTCGCTCGGGTCTCCCAGTGAGATGGGCGTGTGGCAGAAGGCAGCGGGAGACGTCGCCTCCCAGTGCTTGTAAACACAATCGAGCGGCTGCTTAGCCGCATCGGTTGTTAATAGAAGAGAGCCGACCATTGCCTCTAAAAAAACGGTACCGGGGTGATGCCTGCAGCTGCAGGCATCACCCTGGTACAACCATTTGAAGTCAAATGACATACCAGGTACGTGATTTGGCATCAAGTGGTTAAGATGTACATTGGGGTTGATTTCCTAAAACTGGAGAGTGCAAAATCTGGTGCAGCTGTGCATAGAAACCAATCGGCTTTTAACTTCAGCTTGTTCACTTAAGCAAAAAAACCTGGAAGCTGATTGGGTACTATGCACAGCTGCACCAGATTTTGCACTCTCCAGTTTTAGTAAATCAACCCCATTGAGTTGCAATTTTTTATGTTGTACAATATTTGTGCAACTGTTGATTAAATCTATATTATCAAGAAAAAAAACCCACTAACATGAATTTTAGTGCACACCAACACAATATAATACCCATATACACGACTGTATTATATATATATATATAATTTTTTTTTTTACACAGCAGGATGTAAGCTGTTGCAGAACTACAAGTCTCATGAGGCTTTGTAAGGCTGACGGTTACAGGCATGACTCCAAAAGGCAGTGGCATGATGGGACTTCTAGCTCTCTAGCTCTGCAATAGCTGGAGGGCCACAGGTTGAGCCCATGCTTTAGGGCTTATGCACACAGATGCATTTGTATGTACAGTGTAGAAACCGGGTGTCACAGCCTGCTGCCAGTCTGGAATATACAGCAGCTGTATGCACATCTGAGCAGAACTTATGTATGTATGTTTGCACCGAATGCACATGCAAATACTGCTTGGATGTGTGTACAGCGATTGTATATTTAGGCCTTTAATTGATTTTGATAGGCTGCTATGTCTCCTGGGTGCTAAAGTACGTCCATTGTTTACACTGTATGGCATATAAAAATAATACTTATATAACTAATTCTGTGCAATATACTGAAACAGACAGAATGACAACTACATTGTATTCTGTTTAAAATGCTTTATTGTTTTAATAACAGTAAAATCAGATCAGCTACATAGCCCTCTTCTGAAAAAGCAGCATTGAGTTGGTTCTATAATGAATAAAATACATTCAGCTGGAAAGTTTGAAGCAAAGTCACCATTGGCTAATCTGAGGTCATGAAGAAATGAAGCAATGACATGATATAATATGATGATGTCATCACAGTGACATCTAGTGGCTGAATTGCATTACACTAAGACACAGTGTTGCTGATATTTTATAGGACAGAATTCAGCAACCTTTTTAACATGAAATCCCTGTAATAGATCCCTAATAATGTAAAACAATGGGTCTCTGTGGCCCAATGCATACAAGGTAAAAGATCTAATTTTACTACCTGCTGAGAAAATGGTTTAAGTGTGCCGTTATGTGAACATGGCCTGCATTTACATCTACGGAAGTCCAAGAGCAGTGCAAACAAAGGTAGGGAGGTGTAAAGGGCAGTAAAGCCATAGCAATCAGATAACTTTTGTAATACCCGCCTAAGAAATCATATCCCTTCTACCACTCTGATAAAATACTGGGAGAACTACCCGATCTGTAGAAACCAGTCCCGACTCCCTCTGTTAGTGGGTCATGTGATTAAAGCCTAGGCATTAGTCATGTGGTCTCATCCAAAAGGTCTTTGAGCCCAATGCTCAGGCAGAGTTAGCCAACCCACAGCTCCGCCTAAACAGTCCTTCCCCCGTCCGGCAGAGGCCATATGAATAGTACAGACAAGTATTTCACTATTTCTTAATTAACGGAAATCTAAACACCTGATATCTCATTGATCTTGGTCACTGCTCTTTACCAACATCAGGGTTCTTTGTAGTTTATTATGCAAAAAACCTGTTCAAAAAAATCTATCATAAGAGAAGAATGGCAGCTGCCAATGCTGATCTCTCCTGAAAATGTCACTTGTCTGGCTGACCCTTATCCTTAAAATAAAAAAAAAAAAAAAAAATGGAACCACTGATTCAAAACTACTATATAAATAGTAAGTTCTTACTTAACTCTTAACTTAAATTAGCATGCTTGTTATGGGGTCATTTGCTAAGAAAGTACTGAAGCCTCGGGCCAGGATAACAGCCAGGATTTTACAATTTCAGGAGTCAATCATTAGTTGCTATTTGCCTAATGATTTCTTCAGTTTAGGAAAATTGGTTAAAGGCATTCTGTGAAAAAACGGCCTGTGTAGTTTAGTAACGGGCACAGTTCAGCACCTCGGGGGCGTGCCTCATTCCTTAGCTACTGCCCTCCTGCCATTACCCTCTGACATTATACTGCCATCTGCTAGCTCAGTGAAGCAGCTCATGTAACACAATCTGGTCAACGTCAATTACAGCAAGACAGTGGACTTCACCGATAGGGGATCAGTCAATCACATAGCTCAGTCTGCATTCAGCACAGTTCCATTGCACTCAGGACTCTAGAGGAACAAGGAGTTGTACAGCACACTTCATCTGGACTGTATATAGAAAACCATGCAATACTTTAAAAGGATTATGATTAGAAAACAAGCCCAGTAGGGGGAATATAACCTTTTTCTTTTTTCGTGAGTGTGTTACCTTTTTGTGATGTAATTTATATTATTAGATGCATATCAAACTGAAATAATTATATTTAAACACATTGAAGATTTAGTCATTTAAAATACTCTAAAAGATGGAATGTTTACTAACGATAAGCAGTAAGAGTTGATGTAACTAATTGACATCCCCTTTTCTTCTGTGCATTGTGCTGATTGCCATTTTGATCACACATCATATTAACAGTGGTAGTCGTGATGAACGGATAAAAATACCAGACTGAAGATCACTACATATGTTACAATCTGATTGTACAATCTACATCTACCAATTATGTAGTGTAAGGGCCTGTCTGATTGGATACAGATTGATTGGGTTAGTTGAGGTATATCCTCATATTACATAGCTTTGGTAAATCTAACATTGATGGTACAGTCAGACTGTGACATGTATGATGACCTTCACACAGACTGGGACAATTAGTATTCAAATGTAAGTTAACAAAATACCATTGAATAATTAAAGCCCACCTCCAGGCAAAATCTTTTTTTTCCCCATGTTGTGGGGCTGTGCCTGCATTACATGGGTTAACTACTAATTTTTTTTCTAGGGGTGAGCACAAAGCTTATACTCACCTGAGCTGCCGATCCTCTGGAAAACCACGCTCCCCCGCCGTCCAGTGGTGCACTGTTCCGGTCTATGGAGCGTGCTGATGTCAGGAACAGTCCATTTTCAAGGCCGCTGGAGCACGGGGGTGCTGGACCGGTCTCATTCGGGGAGGACCAGTGCATTAGGTAAGTAGATCTGCACTGTCACCCACCATAGAATAAAACAAGCTGTTAACCAATGCAGTGTGGACACAGCCCCACTGCATGGGAAAAAAAAAATTGGCCAGGAGTTCAGCTTTAACAGAGCGGGACACATAACACTTCAGTGGCTGCGTTTGACCTGCTTTGCGTTGCATTCTTTGGGCGAAGCAAGTCCTACTGAGGTGCATTTGAATTGCAGGGAAAGCAGGTTAAGCTGTCTGTCTTCTTTTGTCAAGTGGTGAGTTTGCCATTTGAAAGAAGCTGCATGTCTTCCAGTGGAAAACAAGAATGCCTGTCAATGTGATCTCTAAAAATCCTGTTTCACCTGAATACCCTGAGGCACTCTGAGACTAGTGGAAAATTAAGCGATTCCTCAAGAAGGAATTAAATACCATTGGCAAAAAAAAAAAATATTATATATATATATATATATATATATATATATATATATATATATATATATATATATATAGTTTGTTCTGACTTATTTCAGCACAACGAGTTGCAATGCAGTACACCACATTGCAACCTGCCGCAGTTAATAAAAGATAAGTAAAATGTCGTTTGTGAAATTACAATAAAGTAGGAAAAAAAAAGAACAGTGTATCCTTTCACAGTACACACCAGCAACCGCGTGCAACCTGACCACTGGTGTGAATGAGACCTTAATCTTCTGTTGCATCTTAGGAAGCTTGATCATGAGTTTCCACAGGGAATATAAAAACTGCATTTCATAGGGTGCAATCCAGAACTGTCACATTCAGAATGACATAAAAAGTAGAGCTGGGATATTTTCTCCAAAAAAAAAAAAATCTGTGATTTTTTTTTTAAACAAAAAACTCGATTCACGATTCGAATCGAGTTTTTTTTAATGGACACCGCTCCGGTCCTGAGGAGCTGCGGGCAGGAGTTTTTAGGCGAGGCCGCGGCTTCGGCCTAGTCCGCGGCGTCCGGTCTCGTGGACTAGGCCGAAGCGGCGGCCTCACCTAAAAACTCCTGCACGCAGCTCCTCAGGACCGGCGCGGTGTCAGCGCCGGTCCTGGTGAAAAAAAAATAAATCTAAAAAAAATCGGATTTGCTGAAAATTTGAATCGATTTGACCTCTCAACTCGATTCAAAATTCAAATCGTTTTTTTTCCCAGCCCCAATAAAAAGCACCCCCCAAAAAATTGTATTTTCTGATATGACCTCTATTTGTACCAAAGATCACATGTCTAACATTTACATTCGTTTCATATCTGCTATTCAAGCTTTCATTATAAGGTAATAATTAAAAACAAACAAAGAGGTTGATTTACTAAAACTAGAGAGTGCAAAATCTGGTGCAGCTCTGCATAGAAACCAATCAGCTTCCCGGTTTTATTGTCAAAGCTTAACTGAACAAGCTGAAGTTAGAAGCTGATTGGCTACCATGCACAGCTGCACCAGATTTTTGCACACTCCAGTTTTAGTAAAACAACCCTAAAGGCTACTCTAAAACGGCTGACACTGGTTTACGTGAAGACAAATGGCTGAAGTTGATACATGTGATTTTCCTGATAAATTGCATTGATTCGGCATTGTTTCATACAAAGATGATTGCATTTGGTTTGCATTGTGCTTCCAGTTACAGACAGAGCCGATGCATTGTAGGATGCAGAGGTGTGTTTAGCAGCGCAAAGCATCTATGTACAGGCATATACTGACAATAAAGGCTACGCTCAGCCCAAACTGATATCTCAGGAGGTCAATGGGGAGTTGAATCACACAATGGCTTCTAAATTTAAAAGCTCATTGACATTAGCGTTGCCCTTTGAAGAGTGATCCACAACTTTATCTCTTAGGACAGGTGCACACTACACACAGAGAAAAACGTAACTTTTTTTCTCTCGATTGTGATCACAGCTGGGCGACAGTGCCTTGCGTTTTTACAACGCAAGGCACTGTCCCCCCCCCTCCTTTTTTTTTTTTACTAAACGTTAATGGAATGTCACAAAGTGACATTCCATTCATTTTTATGCATGGCAGGTGCACTTTACAGTTCTGGTTGGGAAAAGCACACCCAGCGCAACATACAATGATCCTCTTCGGAACTACTTATCCCAACATCCCTATTGCCACGCCCCTCCTCCCACATCCTGCCTTAGGAGCTGAAGTTATTTGCTCACATTATATACATTAAATACGGGCCGGTGAAATTTCCTTGGAAGCCTGGCAGGTGGTCTGGTCTCAGGCGGCCAAGAGTTCCCTCTGTACTCTTTACAAAGAAAATTAGTATAAAATACTCTACTTTTTGGTACTTGACACCAGATGTACGCCACGCTATTTACTGATCGATGCTGGCGGTGCCGTCGTGATCAAGGCACACTTTATTATATTTACTGGAGCTGTCCGGCAATCACACCGTTTTGGAACCCAGTACAAAGCCTGTTAAAGGGGTTGTAGACCCTTGTGTTTATTCACCTTAATGTATCCTATGCACTAAGGTGAAAAAACTTCTGGCAGTCACTGCCCCCCAGCCCCCCCGTTTTACTTACCTGGGCCTCGTATTTCCCTTGGAGGAGACGCACTGTCCCTCTCTGCATGGGGTCCTGGCTCTTGATTGAATAGATTGATAACAGCGCAGCCATTGGCTCCCGCTGCTGATCAAATCCAACGACGCGTGTGTCGGGGCAGAGTCCGAATTTATTCTTTGTGACAGAGGTATAAACATTGCCGTCACACCTTTAAGCCGTTAGGCTAAAATGGTGTAGCACTGAGCCATCCCTTGAAATTTAAATGCTAGCACACCGCTAATTTGGTGTTGAGATTACCCGTTTTACATTGCCTATATAAGTGGACTTCGTTGATACACATTTCCTATTGTTTGTTATTTTCCTTTATTTTGCTAATGTCTACTGTGTTACTTTTTAGGGTGCTATGATTTCAAAATGTTTACTTTGTGCATATATATATTTTACCTTCATAAAAAAATTTTAATAAAAATTGTTAATGATTAAAAAAAAAAAAAAAAAAAAAAAAAATGTGGGCCTGTCTAGTATCACGTCTATCAAATGCATCCAAATCAGAACAGAAAAATAAATATGCCAACTTTAAAAGTACCATTATAGACACCAATTTTGTGTTGAAATCAAAACATATTTATTCGTCCACGCTGGATTCATACATTTTTAGTGTATGACTTTTAACAATAAAAAAAACCTGCTTTGGCTATATACAAGAACATTATTCTACTTTGTATTCTGTGAAGGTATTGTATAAATGTAATACATTGGAATGTGCATTGTTTATTGCACTGTTAAAAGTTGTTGAAACTTTATTCCGATTTAAAAAACAATAAATGTATGGATTTTAATGCAAAATTGGTGTCTCTTATGGTACCTTTAACCACCTCAATAATGGGCACTTTCACCCCCTTCCTGCCCAGGCCAATTTTCAGCGCTGTCACACATTGAATGACAATTACTCAGTCAAGCAACACTGTACCCAAATGACATTTTTATCATTTTTATAGACAGATAGAGCTTTCTGGTATTTGTAATCACCACTGTGTTTTTCTTTAGGCCTACAAACTATGGCATATACTGTATTTTTGAAAATTGATCAGTCATGTGCTGACAGCCTATCTCAATTCTTGAGGCCCAAAAATGTCAAGACGGTACAATTACCCTTTTTTTTTGGAAAGTAGAGACAGTCCAAGGTATTAAATAAGAGTCATGGTCAGTTTGTTGAACGTTTTCATTTTTTTTGTCGCAATTTTTGGGAAAATAGAGAAATTAAATAAATTGTGGGTTTTCTTCACAATTATTTTTTTTTTTACATACTGTCACCAAAGCAGTACAGCGTCATATGCCTAGTGTGATGGTGATCAGGGACACTGACCAGTGACAGTGTGGGGAAAAAAAAAATCTATTTTTTTTTCCCTACATACTGTGAAACTCATTCATAAATAAGAAAAAAAAACATTATTACAGATAAAAACATAAGCTCCCATGTCCTGTGCAATTGGTCTATTACTAAGCCACCATCATGTTAGAAGTGCACCAAAGAGGTCCTACTAATCAGACCATTAAACTTTGCAGAGATGTTGTCTTTTTGAATATATTTTGTAAAAAAAATATTTTTTTTTATAAATTCTATGTGGTCGTTCCTCGCTGGTACTAATAAAGTCCAAATTCTTTCAGGTTCTTTATAGTATTTTGTCTTAATGATCTGATTCAATGCTATAAGCAATAATTCTTATGAACCATTTATGTGCCATTGTGTATTATGGGCACCCACTTGGGCACACAAAGCACACGAATGGGAGGACCTCATATGACACCCTCCCGCTCCCGGAGTAACCGTGTCCTGCTTGGCAGTTGTTTTTTTTGTTACAATAGGCTGGGCGAGAATTGGTGTCTGCATATTTTTTTTTTTTTTGTGTTCTGGTTTGGATTTTATTACAGAAAGGCAGCTTCTAATGTAAATCTGGACCACTGCTGCAGAAAACTAAAATAATAGAGTTTAATCATTCTATTCTCCCAGTTACAGGCTGACAGACATTGGTATTAACATGGTGTATGGACAACAATCCCATGTCAGGTGATCACTGTCAAAAGACAATGATCCTAATGATCCACAGCCTATGCTGCATTACAAACCTCTGCATGGTATTTGTAAGCCATTATAATAGGAACAATAAACCAGACTCTGCCTGTAAGCTTGCAGCACCTAGATATACAAGTATTGCTCGCTACGGAAGTGTAAACCTTGTGCCAGTAATGTGCATTGTTAGTGAATAACTGAAGACAACAGTGCGTTCTCGACCACCTCCTCCCAGACTACAACTGGGCATTGACCATCAGCTGGATCATCTCCTGAAAGTTCTGGAACACCATCCGCAGGAGCTTTTCAGCGTCTGTCTCCGGGCTGGACTTCCAGGCAGTGCAGGCGGCTACAAATCTAAAAGCGACACAGACACACCTTAAAATACTGGGCTTTATGCCTCAAGGTCCCCAAAAATTCCAACAATCAATACAATTGTCCCTTTTTAGTTTCTCATAGTGCACTATAAAGATGAAAGAAGACCCCTGCATACAGGGAATATGGACTACTGCTATTTTGCATATATAAAAATCATGAAAGTCACAACTTGGCTGATGGGTATAAGTAAAAAATTAATTAACCTAAATGAAAGACGTTCGCACGTCAGTAAAAAAAAAAAGAAACTGAGTAACTAAATTAGTCATTGACTGCATGTAAAATGTTTCCTTATTCTGTGCTGTGGTTTCAAATTGTAATTTCACTTTTGTTAAGAAGAAAAAGAACAAAAACAAACAAACAAAAAAAAAAAAAATCTTCTCTCGGTGATCGATGTACTATCTATGTTGAGATTTTAAACTTTGTTGCAGATTCTTACTTTTTTCTGCTCTGAAGAAATTACCGTTTTACTTTGTCCTTTTCAGACCAATTCTGAATGGGAGACTCTGGTTTATTATTACCACCTGGTGCACTCAATGTTCTAATGCAGGGGTAGGCAACCTTTTGATCACAGTGTGCCGAAAAATGTTTTCAAAGCAATTGAACGTGCTGATTTTATAACAAAAAAATGTAAACTTCACCCTCTCAATCATGAAAAGGATTTTTTATAAAGTAAATGCTGTAAACTACTTAGTAATTACATTAACAGAGAAATTAACATCCTGCACTCTCACGCCTCAGATCAGCCCCAATTCATGCACCTTCACACCTCAGATCACTGTCCCCCTGCAAATCTGTAACCCCCTGCTCATCTGCCCCACCACTGTAACCCCCTGCTCTTTTGTCCCACCACTGTACCACATCTGCTCCACCGCCTTATCCCCATGCTCTTCTGTCTCACCGCTGAACCATCTTCTCATCTGTCCTAACACTGAACTTATCTGCTCATCTGTCCTACCACTGTACCCCCTGCTCATGTGTCTACCGATGTACCTCCTTTGTCCTCTGCACATCTGCTTTTCTGCCCCACCGCTGAACTTGTTCTCATCCCTTCCACCACTGTACCTCCTGCACATCTGCCCCACCACTGTACCCCCTTGCTCTTCTGTCTGTCCCACCACTGTAGCGCCCCTGCTCATCTGCCCCATCAATGTATCTCCTTTTCTCATTTGCCCCAACACTGTACTTCCCCGCGCATCTGCTCCACTGCCGTATCCCCATGCTCTTGTGTCTCACTACTGAATCACCTTCACATCTGTCCCAACACTGAACTCATCTGCCCCACCACTGTACCTCCTGCACATCTGGCTAACCTCTGTACCCCTCCTTCTCTCCTGCCCCACCACTGTAACCCCCTGCTTATCTGTCCCACCAATACACCTCCATCACATCTGCCACACTGCTTCTCTGTCCCACCACTGAACCCCCTTCTCATCTGGCCCAACACTGTACCCCCTGCTCTTCTATCTCAATGCTTAACCCCCTTCTCATCTCTTACACCACTCTACCCCCCTGCACATCTGCCCCACCGCTGTACCCTCCTGCTCTTCTGTCCCACCCCTGAACCCCTCCTCCTCATTTTCCCCACCGCTGTACCCTCCTTCTCATCTGTGATATGCAGAGTGGTAAAAGGAAGCAGAGATGAGACACATCTACCTGTACTGGCACACTCATCCTGCTGATCCAACTCTCGCATCCAGCCCCTGTGCTTGTATGTGATATATGTGATATATATGATGTATGTGATGTCACATACAAGAATCTGGAATGGATGCGCAATGATGAGCTCAGGTCAGGGGCATTTTCTGAAAGCAGTGGGCCTGTGTGCAGGATCATAAGTTGGGCCCCCGCAGCTGAGAAAAAGTGCGGCGCTCTGCGCCACAGGAAAAGTTGGGTGTGATTTTCATTGCGCTGAATACTGGCTCTGGCTTAAAGGGACACAGAGTGCAGGGGGTTCAGTTGTAAGTGACGCAAAGGTTCAGGAATAATTTCAACAAAGTTCCCAGAAGCTCAACGATAATTCCACAAACTGTCACCTGATTGGGGTTTTTCTCAATCACAGTGAAATCCCTTCTTTCTGAGATTGGTAGTGGCAACCAAGCGAGTCATCTTCCTCCAGATGGTGGGCGGGATAGCAGGACTGTGATTGGCTTTAGCAGCGGCCAATGACAGTCCTCCTCCGCCTAGAAAAAGGGACCGCCCCCCCTAGCAGAACTGCACCCAAACTCTTCCCCATCAAAAAAGCAGACGATCGCAGCTACAGCAAAGTTAGAGAACCAAACAATGTTTCCCATCTTTCACAATGTGTGGGGGCATAGTGCCCCCCCCCTCAGTGCAGGTGCGGTGTGGGGAATTCTGAGATTGGAATGCATTCGTGTCTCACTGACACTTCCCTACACTACTCTGCTGAGGGAGGGAGTCAAGTTCCGGCAAAAGAGGCTTTGAGTGCAGCTTGCAGCACCAGTTCCGGGGGTTGCCTACCCCTGATCTAATGGGAAAAGCTACAGAGTCTGTATCCATTTATAGAAGTATTTAACCCCTTGCTGCCTGCCCTGTCAGGCCCCTTCAAAAGTCTTTAACAGCCGGGGACAGGAAGGATTGGGACCACTGTATTTGGCTGACCTGGTGGTCACATGATCAGAAGCTGGTTCTGTCAGTTACCAATGTCTTTTCAGGACCAAGAGCCCTTTTCAGCAGCTCGGACTTTGTGCTGGGAGCCCACAGGGAGCACATAAACTTTGCCCACCCAGCAACGCATATGTACGGGGTGTAGCCATTAAAGTGGTATTAAAGTGTTAGTTTAAAAAAAATAAAAATAAAAAAACATGTTATACTTACCTGCTCTGTGAAATGGTTTTGCACAGAGCGCCCCAACCCCTCCTCTTCTCTGGTTCTCACGCCAGTGCTCCTGGCCCCTCCTTCCTGCCGGGTTCCCCTACAGCAATTAGCTTGCTCTGGGGGCACCCAAGTAGGCAGGAGTGCGAGTCCCTGGAGAGGCAAGGCTCTCGTGGACATCACTGGATCAAGAGGGGGCTCAGGTAAGTATTGGGGGGGCTGTTGCACAAAGAAAGTTTTTTTATCTTCATGCATAGAATGCATGAAGGTAAAAAACCTTGTGCCTTTACAACTGTCAGTCCCCACTCTGTGCTCAGCCCCTCCAGCAGTCACTGAAGTGCCGGACTGTGCGGAGGGTGGGAGTGGTTGCTCAGGCATGTGGGTGGATCCTGACATTATTGCTGTGATACTTCCAGAGCCTGGACCATCTCTGTGACGTCAGTTGACAGAGGACTTTAGCCCGCTGTCGACTGAATCTGAGTCACAGGAGTGCCGAACAAAATGCACTCCTGTAAACCAATAGGGGAAGTGGGCAAAAAGAGCTTTGAACATACTTCTCCTTTAAATTACAACATAGGTTAAGTAGCAATTGCATAAATTATACTATATTTTTATTTGCTATGTTTTTTTCCCCACAAAAGTGGCGTTATCCATTAACCATGCTAAATTTACCAAAACAGCAGAGCTGCTAAATATCAGCCAAATTGGGTCAATTAGATGTAATTTGAAGATAATTAGACAATATCCAATATGACTGAAGATGTCTATTTATGTGACACTTGCATGCTATTTAAAAGCCAATCAGATTTCACTAGAGTTAGATCAGTGAAAAATAAATTCTGATTGGCTGGTATGGTTAACTGCATGTTGGACATTGCTCTAAGCCTTATAAATAAGGTTCAACAATGGAGGAGTAATGTATGTCAAGGCCAAATGTAAACCTACCTGTCATCCCGGATTCTATAGAAAAAGCCGTATCCATCATGAATCATGGGGACTACACCTCCATGGACATTGGTGTAGCCCACAAGGCTGGTGGAAAGGACAAAATTCCCACCTCCACCACTGCAAGAGAAAAAAAAAGATGATGTGGTGGATGACGAAACAATGACATACAAGTATCAAAGAATGAGAGATAAAAAAAACTTCAGTATCACTAACAAACTAACAGTATATGTTCAGTATCCCTCCCTCAGCGCACACAGAGAAAATATTGATAAAACAATAGTCAGCAGCTGCTATACTAAAACGAGATGCATCAAATATACGTCAAAGAAAAATTTCTAAAACATTAGCAGCGCTAGTGCAAAAATAGCAAATATTTTAAAATATCAATGAAATTGCTTAATGCCGCGTACACACGGTCGGACTTTTCGACCGGACTGGTCCGACAGACTTTCCAGCGGACTTTTGACGGACTTCCAACGGACTTTTTAACGAACGGACTTGCCTACACACGATCACATCAAAGTCCGACGGATTCGTACGTGATGATGTACACCGGACTAAAATAAGGAAGTTGATAGCCAGTAGCCAATAGCTGCCCTAGCGTCGTTTTTTGTCCATCGGACTAGCATACAGACGAGCGGATTTCTGGATCCGGCGGAGATACGATGTAAAGATTTGAAGCATGTTCCAGATCTAAAGTCCGTCAGATTTGCAACTGGAAAAGTCCGCTGAAGGTCCGGTGAAGCCCACACACGATCGGATTGTCCGCCGGATTTGGTCAGTCGGATAAGTCCGGCCGAAAAGTCCAACTGTGTGTACGCTGCATAAGAGTCCCCTTAAACAAAGTATCAAATGGTGATCCACTCAGTTAAAGTCCATTAAGAAAAGGCAGGTGAGTATAAACTAGACGATCGTGGAAGAAAATATTAACGTCGATCCTAAGTCTCCATCACCACACCACTTGTGCCACAGCCCCGTAGGTAATCCACTTACCAAACCCTGTTGATTAACACGCTTATCAATCAAAGAGATAATCGCTGTTCACTGGACACTTTTCATCTGTATTTTGCTCATTGCAAGCAATAGATAAAAAAATTCCACATAGCGTAATCCAGTACAACAATTATTTATTCATTTAAAATGATCTCACAAAAAAACACTCACAATGTTTGCATAATATAAGGGCATGTAACATCAATACTACAGACGAGGATAAGCCGACTCTGTAGATAGCTGCGTAGCAACGCCCTGACGCGTTTCTGTCATCACTTTCGTCAGAGGGCGTAGCTACGCAGCGCAGCTCTGAACTATAAATACACAATCTGTCAGAGGGTCACTCCTACGTGTGCTGCAGACTAATTGACAACACACTTCACCTGTCAATCTTATTCTGCATTAGACTTGTGTTATTATGTTATATCATATTATGTTATTATAAGACCTGCAGATAAGGGTGGAGGTGTGGTGATCTTAGTTTCCTATTATCACTCTCAACTGATGGATATGTTATCCGATAAAAGCACTTATATGCAATTAACCAAAGATCCCACTAATGACTATCGGAAAGACCTGATAAATATGGTGGAATATGGATATAATGCGAGAATATTGAATAAAAAAGAAAAAAAGTATTTGGTTCCAAGCTTTAGTCGTGTACCAACTTTGTACACATTACCTAAGGTTCATAAAGATCCTTACAACCCACCGGCCAGACCGATAGTGAATAGTATTAATTCGGTATCGGCCCGAGTGAGCCAGTATCTGGACACTTTTTTACAAAAAAGCGTGGAGGAAACAAGAGCATATTTGAAGGATACAAGACAATTCCTACAGCCCCTGAAAGGTCTGAACATCCCAGATGCCAAAGATGTGTTGTTAGTTACGGCCGATGTAGCATCATTATACACGGTGATAAATCACGATGATGCCTTATTAGCCTTGAATTGGGCTTTAATTAAGAGAGACGATCTACCATTTGCACAAAAGAAGTTTTTAGGGATGGCTTTGGACTATTGCTTAAGCCATAACTATTTCTGGTAAGCTGGTAAATATTATACGCAGATTAAAGGTGTAGCAATGGGCGCCAAGTTTGCACCATCGCTAGCTAACCTATTTATGAGTGTCTGGGAAGACAAATTTAGATACAGACAACAGAAGAAAGAGTTACTTTTTTTAATAAAAGATTTATTTAAAATCTGTTTTTTTTTATATGGGTGGGTGCGGAATCCTCTTTAGAATCTTTTATTATTGATCTTAATAATAATACAAACAATATTAAACTGGAATGCAAATGGAGTCGTGAATCAATAAACTATCTGGATGTCACGGTGATGTTAAATAACCAACAGGTGACTACAAAATGTTTTTTCAAACCTAGCGATCGCAATAGTTATTTATCAATACATAGTGGGCACCATCCCACATGGCTTAAAAATATCCCAAAGGGGCAGTTTACAAGAGTACGGCGGAACTGCACACAAGATAATGACTATTTGGATCAAGTGCGAATTCTAAAAAAAAAACGCTTTGTAGAAAGGGTATAGAGCGGATGTTTTGGATAAAACGATAGACAAAATACACAATATACCTCAAGATAATTGTCTGATCGATAGGCCAAAACAAACCAATACCAAACATGAATGGGGTTTTATCAGTGCGTTCCATGCCCAGTATAGAGAAGTGGAAACAATTTTCAAAAAATACTGCCCATTATTGACCACCGCTAAAATTTTAACCAAAGTAATTCCAGAAGATCCTATTTTTATTTACAGAAAGGGACAATCATTTGGTGACAAGATTGTGAAAAAAATCTTGGATCCCCCGACCAAGCCATCTATGTGTTGGGATAACCCTGGTTTCTTTGCATGCGGTAGGTGTATATCGTCCATACCAGACTGAGAGGAGTAACAGAATTTCAATCTACAGCTAATTCAAAAGTGTTCAAAATTAAGGATTTTATTTCATGCATGACCACACATGTGGTATATAAACTTCAATGTCCGTGCAACCTAATGTATATCGGACGCACCAAACGAACTTTAGGTAAACGGGTGTCCGAACTCATCAACAACATCAAAATAGGGTATAAGGACCACAGTGTCTCAATGCATTTTAAGATCAAACACAAAGGAGACCCCTCAGGACTAAAGTTCTGGGGTGTAAAGAAATTGCACCCAGATTGGCGGGGTTTTAATATAGTCAGAGAATTGTCCAAATGTGAGACGAAATGGATATATTTAACTGACACACTAAGTCCGCGGGGTATAAAGGTGGAGTTAGATCTAAATTGTTTTATTAGCGATTTTTAATAGAGTTTTCAATTTTAGTATCAATTTTAATATATCTTAGTATATAAAATGATACTATTGTAATGCCTGACTATTATTAGAGTGTTTTTAGATTTTAATTAATTATATGTTTGGCTGTTTTTATCAGTCACATGACCGATTGATATCAGGTAGCGACTGTATCTTCTTATAAAGTCGCATGATAATTATCATAAACACTATACATTGAAGGTTAAGCCATATATGTGATTTATTTTATCATCGTTGGAATAAATTTGCGATTTTTAGATCAAACCCTATTATATTATTATTATTTTAAAAGTTTTTTGACAGATAAAAGATGGAGATAGTATTATTACCTTTACTACAACTAATGTTGTGCTTATTAGGCGATGTAAAGGTAGATTTATCCTGATACCACTATGCAGACATTCTGAGTTTGTTTGACTATAGTGTTTCTATAGTATAGGCACCATTCACTGAGCAATCTAGATTGAGCTATCATAATCTAGTTGCAGAGCATTTGAGATGACTTGATTTGCTCATGTAATATGTTGATATACTCCCGATGTTATAAACAAAAATAAGTTTAAGTGGTGTATAGCAAAAAAAGTTTATTTTATTTTGCATTTGTAATGTTATTATGCAAGAGAGTATATACAATTGCTAAGTCTAATGCAGATTAAGATTGACAGGTGAAGTGTGTTGTCAATTAGTCTGCAGCACACGTAGGAGTGACCCTCTGACAGAGTGTATTTATAGTTCAGAGCTGCGCTGCGTAGCTACTCCCTCTGACGAAAGTGACGACAGAAATGCGTCAGTGTTGCTATGGAGCTATCTACAGAGTCGGCTTATCCTCGTCTGTCCTTCCCGGGAACACCGCGGGAGCGGTGAGAGGTTAGAGGGGAACGCACGACTGACATAGTATTGATGTTACATGCCCTTATATTATGTAAACATTGTAAGTGTTTTTTTGTGAGATAATTTTAAATGAATAAATAATTGTTGTACTGGATTACGCTATGTGGAATTTTTTGTTATCTAATTGCTTGCAATGAGCAAAATACAGAAGAAAAGTGTCCAGTGAACAGCGATTATCCCTTTGATTGATAAGCGTGTTAATCAGCAGGGTCTGGTAAGTGGATTACCTACAGGGCTGTGGCACAAGTAGTGTGGTGATGGAGACTTTGGATCGCTGTTAATATTTTCTTCACCTGCCTTTTCTTAATGGACTTTCACTTAGTGGATCACCATTTGATACTTTAAGTGGATTCTTAAGCAATTTAATTGATATTTTTAAATATTTGCTATTTTTGTACTAGCGCTGCTAATGTTTTAGAAATTTTTCTTTGACATATATTTGATGCAATGACATACAAGTACAGACAGAATCTATCATTTATGCTTCCTCTGTTGCCATTAAGGACTCTATCCTCTCTTGCTCTTTGCCCTCAGAAGTGCCTGCACACTATATGGCAAGTTTTATGGACATCTGGCCACCACATCTACCTATATGGTCAAAAGTATGTGGACACCCCTCCAAAGGAGTTCAGGTGTTTCGAGTGAAGAATATTGTACTGCAGCATACAGAGACATTTTAGACAACTGCACTCTTCCAACCTTGCGGTAGGAAATGTATTCGTAACTTTAGATGTGAAAGTCATATCCTCCACAAAGTCCAGCTCCGATCTGCCCTAGGGCCCCACAGCCACGCTCCAATACTGGGCTTCCACTTTGCCTTCCACAATCCACACCCTACTGTTCTCATTGGCTGGGGAGAAGCTGTGAACCATTTCCTAAATGGAGAGGAGCTCAGAGTGAGAACAGCCCAGGATGGGGAAGGGTCTGTGCTGTGTGCTGGCAACATTGAATGGTAACCAAGCTCAGCGAGTGAAGAGAAGAGTGCCGTCCTGTAGCCACGATGGGACGGATCTTACTGGTGAGGTAAGACACCGCTCAGTGTCTCCTAGTCACCAGCTGGGATTTTTTGTACCCCCACCCGGAGATGTCTGCTTACCCCACTTCCCTGACAACTGGGGAAAAGAGACACACCTCTGGGAAGTGACCTTCCCCCAACACCTGCCAACACCGACAAAGAAACCTGCAGAAATTGCTAAAACAAATCCCTCAACACCTCCTAAGGGGGCCCTGAGGGGCTGCAGGCTCCAGATTTTGTGTCACATGGCTTTGCCCCCCCCCCAGATCTAAGTTGTGCCCCCCTTTCCCACTTAAAAGTGTCTAATTTTTTACTCCTACTGACACCAACACATTTTCTACTCCCACTGGCCACAGTCCAGCCCCCCTAAAGTCTGAAGGACAGTAAACTGGCCCTTTGTTTAGAAAGTTTGGAGACCCACGCTCTGAAATTTTCACCCTCACTCATCAACCTTTATATGGGTTTATGGGAAGGGTGCTGCATCTTTGCAGGTAATAATCCATTTTCAGGTTTCACATTATGGTATAGTTGCTTCATAGATGACCTTCTCATGATCGGGAGCAGACCAGAGGAAGATCTGAAGTATTTCATGATATAGATTAATGATAATAACCTAAGTCTCGCCTTTACTTTCAATTGGAATAATACTACTACTAATTTTTTGGATCTTACTTTATCTGGTGATATTAATTCTGGGACTAGTGCTCAATTAAGTATTCTGATCTCACATTGTCAGAAACCTGCTGGCAACTTTGGGAGTCACCAGTTGCCTTCCAGGCTGTGCTGGGACAAGGAGGTGGGCAGGAGGGGCAGCTGCCCCTGGGTGCAGTGGTAGGGAATGCATACTCTAGATCAGGGGTTTCCAAACTTTCTAAACAAAAGGCCAGTTTACTGTCCTTCAGACTTTAAGGGGGGCCAGACTGGTAGAAATTGTGCCCCATTGTTGGTGTCACTGGTAGGCATTGTGCCCCATTGTTGGTGTCATTGATAGGAATTGTGCCCCACTGTTGGAGTCATTGGTAGGAATTGTGCCCCATTGTTGGTGTCATTGTTAGGAATTGTGCCCCATTTTTGGTGTCATTGGTGGGAGTTGTGTCCCATTGTTGGTGTCATTGGTAGGAATTGTGCCCCATCGTTGGTGTCATTGGTAGGAATTGTGCCCCATCGTTGGTGTCATTGGGAGGAATTGTGCCCTTCATTGGTGTCAGTGATAAAAATAGTGCCCCAGGGGCTGGATAAAAGCAAGCAAAGGGCTGCTTCTGGTCCATGGGCCGCAGTTTGGAAACCACTGCTCTAGATCAGTGGCTGGCAACAAACAGGCCATAGCTTCATGCCTGTTCTGACAGCTACTGCTGTCATGCTGTACTCCAACATATCCACCCTCTCTATCTACCCACAGTTGACACAAAAAACACACTATGCATGCTTAACTACCTACTAGCTGCTGGAATGCAAATGATTGGCCACAAATGTGCAGTGCACACTCCATACCAACCACGGGCAGTCAAAGGGGGCAGAGAATGAGTGCGGGGCAGTACACCCATTCTACACCATGCATAAGCAGTGGTGGAAGGATATGTAGTTCTGCATCCTTGCCCTGGGTGCTGGACAAACTTGGGTGCAAGTATTGCTTCCAGGCCACACTATTACAGCCCTTCCTACAGGGAAGTTTGTTTGCCTCCAGAAGCTAGTGGACTGTCCCCCCTGTCTGTGTAACTGTGTTGGTTGGTTCCACGTTACCGATCAACTTTTATTAGGGCTTATTGAATATTGGTTCATGCTCTCCTTTCTTCATGTATTATATGTTGTAGTACCACAATAAACACTAGTTTGGTTACAGACATACATAGTTGGTCTGCCTTTCCTTTGAGCCCCACTTTTCTTTGGTCCCTCTCCTGCTAGGGACAATTTTTGTATTGCAGATGTGTTAGGGGCTGAAGGGCAACCACGGTTTCTTGGTACACATTACATTTATACATGATTCTACAAGCCTCATTTCATCTTACTTGATTTAATAGTGGAATTACCGCTCTGCCAAAGTCCAGAGAAGACATAATTCAATCTAATGGTAGTTCCAATAAAAATAAACAGCTAAATACATGTTTGTTACAACCTATTCAAAAGAGTATAGTGAAATATTTGGTATCATCAAGAAAAATCTCGCTATACTATAGGCAGACCCACAAATAGATTAATTACCTAACAAAGATGTCGATTTTTGAGTCCTAAATCACCCATATTTATTTGGAAATCTATGTAAAAGCGGAACGTGTTTGTCAACTTAAGGCTCCAACAGTTGTGGTTTGTCTACCTATAGGTATTGTAAGTGCCACAGGAAAACTAAAGGGGTTTATTTATGTATTTCAAGAAATGGGTTTATTAATCTATTAATTAAGTGTGATCTATGTGAATTTTTTGCTCACAACGCAATGTATAATATGCGGGATGTACTATGCAACATTTCACTAGGATAGGCAAGCATTACTGTGGAAGTCAAAGTACATCCATGGTATTAATTCCTTATATTTATTTTTAAACTTTCTCTTTAAATTTTTTTTTGATCATTTTTATTCCTATTACAAGGAATGTAAAAATCCCTTGTAATAGGAATAGGTCATGACAGGTCTGCTTTATGGAGAGATGTGGGGTCTGTAAGACCCCACATCTCTCCTCTAGGCTGGAAAGACCGAGATAAAGTAAACGATCTTGGCCTTTCCAGCTGAGTCCCTGGCAATGTTTACTTACATCGAGCAGACGTGACGTCATAACGTCGCGCCCGGGCCTCCAAGGTCATAGAGATGACTGGGGACCATCTGGTCACCGGAAACCTCTATGGTCAACTTCTGGCCCTGGCAGATTCCTTCTCCGGCTCGCCAATCATACGGGCGAGCCGGTAGAAGCAACGGAGGACGGACGGTGGGGGTTCGAACATCCCCTCCCACTGCCTGTAAGAACGATCAAGCGGCTGAACTGCCGCTATGATTGTTCTTATGGTGCAGGGAATCTGAAAAATACCTGCAGCTGCAGGCATCATTCAGATATCCACACTCAAAGTTCCATTACGTGATATGACGTCCTTGGGCGTGAAGTGGTTAATTAATTAAATCAGAATTAAAATGTAAATAAAATTAAGGTAATATTTTTTAAATGTAATTAGTATCCTTCTTTGTGGGAAGAATAAAATTCTACCAATTTGTACTGGTGCTTTGGCTTTTAAATTAATTATATGTTTTTTATTACTGATTAGTGTTTTTTCTATGAATAATCAAGATTGCTCCTATGCACTATAGGTGGGGTACAGTATATTTTATACTGTATGGCTCAGTACATTGGTTCACACATAGTCACACACAGTTTGTCAGGTTGCAAAAAGACACAAGTCCACCAAGACTAGAACCAGGTTATGTGGGCTTTTCATACTCACATTTATTCATTGTTGAATGTAACATTCCAATTGCTAGCTCTGTCTATTAGACTGAATAATAATTAAAAAAAAACCTCCATAAAAGAAAAACACAGTAAACGTAATAAAATGCTTGAATTAAACAAAGAAAAAATGAAATGTGTATGTTTCTCACAACCCAGCTATGGCTAAGGCCCCGTGAGACAGAAACACTCAGAGAGTTGCTGTGATTTGAGCAATGTTTAATTTAATAATGATGAAAAGTTTTGGGGGATTTGTGCTGGATACTTTTCTGCTACAATGGCAGGCTAGTGCTAAAGGTAATTCTGAAGTCTGTCAGAAAAATACAGAATTCGGGTGTAACTAAAATTATTTGGAGGCTGCTGCAGATATAAGCAATAATCTGCATGCACTTTATAACTGATGGCAATTATTTGTTTTTTACTTTTCTGAGAGATAGGCTTTAAATCATGCTAAGGCAGAGTAGTCACCTTTTTGTAAAGGCTGGATCGGTATAGAGCTCTGGCACTGCAATCCCTTGTTCTTTTGCAATGAGGAGGAGACCCAGCAGGTGGCGATCAAATCCTGTTAAAACAACAAAGGTTTAGTTTCTAACAGTGAAGCTGCAAGACCTCACAGAAGTGGGTGCAAGGACCTCCATCCAGCAGGGGGTATCAAACATATGGGATCAAGGACCTCCAACCAGCAGAAGGCATCACCTAACTGGGTGCAAGGACCTCCAACCTGCTGGGGGGCCTCAAACAAGTGAGTGCAAGGACTCCCAGTCAGCAGTGGGCATCACACAAGTACCTTCAACCAGCAGAAAGCATCACACAAGTGGAGGCAACTACCCCCAGCCAGAAGAGGGCATTATGCAAGTGAGTGCAAAGACATCCAACCATCAAAGGGCATCACACAATTGGGGCAAGTACCCCCAACCAGTACAGCGCATCACACAAGTGGGTGCAAGGATCCCCAACCAGCAGAGGGCATTATGCCAGGTGGGTGCAAGGATATCTAATCATCAGAGGGCATCACACAAGTTAGTGCAATGACCTTCAAACAGCAGAGGACACCATACAAGTGAGTGCAAGGATCCCAGCTAGCAAAAGGCATAACACAAGTGGGTGCAAGGACATCTAACTATCAGAGCGCATCACTCAAGTGGGTGCAAGGACCCCCAACCAGTCAGAGGACATTACACAAAAGGGCGCAAGGACCTACAACCAGCAGAGGGCATCATACAAGTGGGTGCAATTACATCTAACCCGTAGGGCAACACAAAAGTGTGCAAGGACCTCCAACCAGCAGAGGGCATAGCATAAGTGGGTGCAAGGACCTCCAACTAGCAGAGGACATCACACAATTAGGTTTACGCTGGGGAAAAAAAAAAGTTAGACGAGACTAAAGTGTCTCTACACAGTACAGTGTAACAAGCATCATTGGGAAAAGAAGAAACAATAATTTTATCAGATCAGTACATAACTGTCCCCAGTATATTAATAAGTAAACTCATTTCGAGCCAACTCGTTTCCAGCCACCAATGCATATCTATACAAACCCCATCCATTCCAGGTGTTAAGGAGTATGGACAAAGCTTTTTTGGCCATACTTCCCCTATGGATCACAGGGGTGCAGTTCATTCTGCATTCCCGTGTCCCGTTTTCAGCCTGATGTCACTCAGCCGGTCCAGGCTCGGGAAAGATCCTGACTTTACAATCAGGATCCACCCAGATGCCTGGACTGGCAGCTGGTTTAGCCTCTCAGCCACTAAGAGACTAAGCCAGCAGAGAGCCAGTGAGTGACAGTCATGACTCTCTACTCAGAGCGGAGGGGAGAACTGAGTGATCAGCGGTGTTTAATCGCTCAGTTCTCATTGCAGAGCCGGCGAGGGACAGATGCAGCTTCAGATTGATGCTGCATCCACCTAGGTAAGATTTTTTTAATATTAAATATATAATACGTCTCCCAGACTCCTCTCATACACGTTCAAAGATCTCTGATCCACGATCCAGTTCGGGTCTTGGTCCTCTCCCCCAGGCTAATTTAAATTCAGTCAGCCAGTGCTCTTGGCCTGGGAACCTCAGACAACTTCTGTCTAGGAGAGCAACAGGTTTGTAAAAGCTATTAGGATGTGTATGTGGAAACTGAAAAGCTGTAGGCTTGCTTGGCCTGGTAGTTAGGATCTGTAAACATTGTATAGTTAGTGCCGAGACACGGCTAGGGTTTTGTTTGGCTGTTTTGGTTCCTACACTTTACAGCACCTGTATACAGACTTGTATATAAAACAAATAAATACCGCACTGTTTGTCACTACCTCACTGCTCATCCCAGGGAGCTTTGTACCTGCTACCTGTCCCCCACGTAACAATATGTATACACACACAATACTTGGCCATGTTACAGGAAATGTAGATGTACAGCCCTCTGGTTGGAGATAATGGGTGGTACAAGTTTTGAAGGTAATTTGGAAAGATAACCATATGTCTAAACCTCTAAGTACAAACCTTTCCCCTGCTGGAATTCCTTCATCATTTTGTTATGTTTCGCAAAAGCGCTGAGCATCAACCTCTGCCGCTCGGCGAGCTGTAATGACATAAATGTAAAGACTACAGCTAAACACAATCACAAATAAAATAAAGTGTAAAGCTGTTCAAAATACAGCGCTGCTGCTACATTTGTTCCATCTAATAAACAGTATTAAAGCGGTAGCAAATGCTCTCTTGTATAAAAAAGAAAAAAAAAAGAAGTCCCACTTTAGGTTGCTGACATAATGTGCTATACAGGAGCTCTGCATTTACAGTTGTCCCTTTACCCTTCTTGGGACCCTCTGACTTGGATCGCGCCACCACAGCATCAGGCTTATTGTTTTTAACTTTTATCTCTAGGCTTGTAACTACTAACCGCTCCATGTGAGTATTCGAAGTACCGTGTAAGTTCACCTTACAGATTTTCTGTAAAGGTAAACTTACACTTTAAGAGTGTTTTTCCTGGAAAACCTGTGTTTAACCACTTCAATACAGGGCATTTTCACCCCCTTCCTGCCCAGGCCAGTTTTCAGCGCTGTCGCACTTTGAATGACAACACTGTACCCAAATGAAATTTATAGCATTTTTTCCCCACAAATAGAGCTTTCTTTTGGTGGTATTTGATCACCTCTGCGGTTTTTATTTTTTGCGCTATAAACAAGAGAAGAGCGACAAAAAAAAAAAACACAATATTTTTTACATTTTGCTATAATAAATATCCCAATTTTTTTTTTTTTTAAACTATTTTTTTCCTCAGTTTAGGCCGATATGTATTCTTCTACATATTTTTGGTATAAAAAAAAAAAAAAAAATCGCAATAAGCATATATTAATTAGTTTGCGCAAAAGTTATAGCGTCTACAAAATAGGGGATAGTTTTATGGCATTTTTATTATTTTATTATTTTTACTAGTAATGGCAGCAATCTGCGATTTTTATCGTGACTGTGACATTGCGGCGGACATATCGGACAATTTTGAAACCATTTACATTTATACAGCTATCAGTGTTATAAAAATGCACCGATTACTGTATAAATGACACTGGCAGGGAAGGGGTTAACACTAGGGGGCGATCAAGGGGTTAAATGTGTTACCTAGGGAGGGATTCTAACTGTGGTGGGGGAGGGGACTCACAAGGGGAGGAGACTGATCGGTGTTCCTCTGTACTGGGAACACACCTGACAGGATGTGGATCACACACAGATCCATGGTCCTGCTCTGTTATCGGGGCAATCGCGGGTGCCCGGCGGACATCGCGGCCGCCGGGCACGCGCATCAGCTCCCGCGCGCGCCCCCCAGACGACCGGGAAGCCGGGGACATATGACGCCCGCCCTGAATGGGAGATGCCTCCTGCAGACATCATATGAATATGGGCGGGATGTGAAGTGGTTAATAAACAGCTGCAACAATTTCGTGAAAAAAAATCTGCAACAGGCACCATTTTATCCTCCATGGCCTCTGGTTTCAAAAATATATAATGTTTGGGGGGTTCTAAGCAATTTTATAACAACAAAAATGCTAATCAAATCAAAGCTGTCCAGTTGGTTTTCATCAACAGGCACCCTTTAACTGTATAGGCATTTTATAGGAAAAGGTAAACTAACCATTTAACAATAAGTTGATATTATCAAATATGTTCTGGCTGAGCAAGGTTGACAGTTATCTGTAAGCGGCCCAACTTACAGTAGAGGAAGGGTCCAGCATGGAGCGGCACCAGGTCACGGCCTCCACAGTGCAGGGTCTCATAGTCTCAGTGCGCCCGTGGTAGAACATTCTAGTAGTGGCCGTTTCATAACAACATCCGGGACTAAAAATAAGAAAGCAGCAATGTTAATTTCGTCGACTAAAATATTTTTATCTACTAAATTAATACTATTTTAGTCGACTAAAATACAAAACAATAGAAATGACTAAAATACAACTAAAACTAAAATGAAATGTTAGTCTTAAGTCTATGACTAAAACTAAATTAAAATTTGATGTCAATATAAACACTGCACTACCACATAAAAAAGTGGGGGGCATCTACTAAGCTGCTGAAAGAAAAAAAAGTAAGAAAAAAGGCTTATCTTATTTTTTTTCTTAATATTTAATGTTGGTAATATATTCAGCTAATATGCACAATGGTATTACAGTTTACAGTTTTTTTTTTAATATTTTCAAGTTGCACTATTGCTTGTCAAAAAGCAATATTTTTGTTTGTATATGAAATTTGGTTTTATTTATAAAGTAGTTATATTTCACGTTCAAACCCTTCATACCATAAATAATAACATGTTGTTAAATTTTTACTCCAGGAGTGTATAATGAGTTTGGCAATTCTAAAGAAATGCTTAAATAATGCATTAAAATTTAACTAAACCCATTCGACTAAAACAATTGAGATGACTAAAATATGACTAAAACTAAAATGGCATTTTAGTCAAAAGACTAGAACTAAAACTAAATCGAAATTTGATGTCAAAATTAACACTGGAAAATAGAATAAATGAAAACCAGCTGGACCTAACAAAGACTAGCACATGCCAAAAATTGTGCTAGTTTCCATATGCCTGTTTAACCACTTCCCGCCCTTAGGAAGTAACCGTATGTCCTTGGGTTTCAGTGGTTATACCAGTGTCATGGCTGCAGGTGGAGCTGTGCATGTTTTTTTTTTTGCTGGCGATTCTCTGATGTAAAAGTGATCCGAGCGGCTATACAGCTGCTGGATCACTTTTACATATGGTGGAAGGTGTTTACCTACCTACCCCCCCCCCCCACCGCCGCCGCCTTCCTGGGCTCTGCTCTTCCACTGGAAGCCCAGTGTCAGGAGGCACAAGCCGCCTCCGTCCGCCGGGCTCCACGGCGCATGCGCGGAGGACTCACGCTGCGCCGTGCACTCGTTCGCGGCCCAGCTGTGCGGCGCGCGCGGGTGCACGGCGGTCCCCGTGTGCGCGCCGTGGCCGTGCGGGTGCCCGGCGGCGCGTCACGCTGACGCGCTCGCCGGTGGGCTACTTCTGACGGCTCCAGCGCCCAGTCGGGTTGCTGGTTAGTCGTCAGCTGTGCCCTGTCCTGTACCCTGCAATTTACCTATTTCCTGTGATACTCTCTCTCTGACTGCTGTTACCCCCAGACCACTGCTAAGTTAAAGGATACTCTCTCTGCTTGCTGGATACCCTGACCTCTGCTACGTTTAAAGGATACTCTCTCTGCTTGCTGGATACCCTGACCCCTGCTACGTTTAAAGGATACTCTCTCTGCTTGCTGGATACCCTGACCTCTGCTACGTTTAACGGACACTCTCTCTGCTTGCTGGATACCTCTGACCTCTGCTTGTTTTACGGATACCCCTTGTCTGCCAGATACCCTTGATCTCAGCCTGTTACACGGACTTGCTCTGGCCAGTTACCCCAGTATTCAGCTAACCTCTTGTTTGCAGCTTCTCTGGTGTCTGCAGTTACACGGACTTCCTCCAGGAATCCAGTCCCTTCCGGTAGCCCGTGCCTCCGCGTGCCCCCAACTCCCTGTATCACCTCCAGGGGTCGGGTGCGCGTGGTCGTAAGGGCGAGCCGCTCTCGGCATCTCGGCCTCGGTGAGTATAGTCTCCTGACAGTACTAACCAGCCAGATGTCTGAGGCCGACAGAGCGCGCTCTCCTTTGGAGATCCTGTGCCAACAGGTCTCCACCCTGGCCGACTCAGTCCAGAAGCTACAGGAGGGGTATGCTCAAGTGGACAGCCGCCTCCAACAGATTGCGGGAGTACTTCCTTCCACCACTGCAGCCCCGGCACCCAGCAATGAAGGGGCACTCCCCCAGGCCGCCGCCAGCCCTACCGTTGTCATGGCACTTCCGGAACCCAGGGTCCCTACGCCCGAACGGTTCTCTGGAGACCGTAAAAGATTCAGGTCTTTTAAAAACGCCTGTTCGCTATACTTCGCCCTTCAACCCCGGACATTTGCATCAGAGATTGTCAAAGTGGGCTTTGCTATTTCACTGCTGTCAGAGGAACCTCAGGCCTGGGCTCATGGCTTAATGGAACAGGGAAGTCCTATGCTAAATTCCATAGACACCTTCTTCGAGGGTATGTCCCAACTATATGATGACCCACAACGGAAGGCTACCGCTGAAGCCACTCTCCATCACCTGTCCCAAGGAAGAAGACCTATCGAAGATTATACGGTGGAATTCCGCAAGTGGGCGGCCGACACAAATTGGAACGAGCCGGCTCTCCGCTACCAGTACCGTCAAGGCTTGTCTGAACTCCTAAAAGATGAGTTAGCCAGGATGGAAACCCCGGAGACCTTGGAAGAGCTTATTCAGGCAGCCACGAAGCTGGATAGGCGCTTGCGAGAACGTCGCTCGGAGCGGTTTCAGGGTCCACGCCCTACGTGGACGCCATTCAGAACTCCACCCACGCCACCACCATCTGCTACAACACCTCCTGAAGCTGAGCCCATGCAGCTAGGCCTGGTCCGGGCCCCGCTAACTTCGGAAGAAAGGCAACGCAGACGGCAGTCCAATCTGTGTCTGTACTGCGGGGGAGCGGGACACTTCCTGCGCAATTGCCCAATAAGGCCCAGTAAGTTCCTTCAGCCTAGATTAATGAATCATCTGGATAACAATGCTCCAAAATCTTATGTGATGTTGTCTGTTTCCTTGCAGCTGCCGGAAGGGGAGTCTCGCCTACCCGCCATCATTGATTCAGGGGCCTGTAGCTGCTTCATGGATGCAGCCTTGGCCCGCAGCCTCCGTATTCCTCTGCAAACAAAGGCCCAAGGCCTACAAGTGCATCTAGCCGATGGCTCTCTTCCCAGTTCAGGTACCATTACCCAGGAGACCCAGCCTATCTTAGTAATTACCGATTCCGGGCATCAGGAATTCCTACGGCTCGATCTCATCCATTCTCCCATCTTCCCAGTCATCCTTGGCCTGCCTTGGTTACAAGCTCATGATCCACAGATCCAATGGAGCTCCAAGATGGTGTCCTTCTCCTCCCCATACTGCTTGGAGCATTGCCTCCCTCTAACTCCGAAGGTGTGTGCCACGGTTACTGCCTCGTCAGACAACCTTCAACAGATCCCCTCGGAATATCTGGAGTTCCAAGAGGTCTTTAACAAACAACTAGCTGACCGCCTACCACCTCATCGGCCTTATGACTGTCCAATCGACCTGTTGCCGGGATCCGTGATCCCGTTCGGTCGTATATTTCCTCTCTCCGAGACCGAACTGGAGGCGCTCAGACAGTACATCGAGGAGAATCTGGAAAAGGGGTTTATCCGTCCTTCATCCTCACCTGCTGGAGCAGGAATATTCTTCGTCGGGAAGAAAGATGGGTCCCTTAGACCTTGTGTGGATTACCGGCAGCTCAACAATATTACCATTAAAAATAGATACCCATTACCACTCATCCCTGAGCTGTTCCAACGATTCCGATCTGCTAGGGTCTTTTCCAAACTAGACCTGCGGGGGGCCTATAACCTAGTTAGAATCAGAGCCGGGGATGAATGGAAGACAGCGTTCAGATCCAGGTTTGGACACTTCGAGTATCTGGTGATGCCATTCGGGCTATGCAATGCTCCAGCCACATTCCAGCACCTAGTAAACGACATATTCCGAGAATACCTGGATGACTTCCTTGTCGTTTACCTAGACGACATACTCATTTTCTCTCCTACGATTGAGTTACACAGGGGGCATGTCAAGAAGGTCCTTACTATACTAAGACAACACAAGCTTTATCTAAAGATGGAAAAATGCGAATTCGAGAGATCAGTGGTACAATTCCTGGGGTTCATCATATCGGCCGGCGGAATCGCAATGGATCCCCAGAAGATACAGGCCATCCAAGATTGGCCAGCTCCAGCTGATAAGAAGGGGGTTCAACGCTTCATAGGTTTTGCTAACTTCTATCGGAGATTCATTGTCGGATTCTCGACCATTGTAGCACCTATCACCCAGCTAACCCGTCAGCACAACCTTTTCCGGTGGAGTGAGGCCGCACAGGAGGCTTTTTTGAGATTAAAAAATCTGTTCAGTTCGGCTCCCATTCTCTGCCATCCTGATCCTGCTCAACCATATGTTTTGGAGGTGGACGCCTCAGAAGTTGCCACGGGAGCAATTCTCTCTCAGAGACAAGGGCCCAAGGCTATTCTTCACCCTGTTGCATTCGCTTCTCGGAAGCTCAGCTCGCCCGAGCTAAACTACGATGTAGGTGACAGAGAGTTGCTGGCCATAAAGTTTGCCCTTGAAGAATGGAGGTATCTGCTCGAAGGTGCATTACATCCGGTAATGATATTTACAGACCATAAGAACCTGGAGTACTTACGGACAGCAAAGCGATTAAGACCTAGACAAGCCCGCTGGGCCCTATTTTTCTCCCGTTTCAACTTCCACATATCCTATAGGCCCGGTTCAAAGAATGGAAAAGCAGACGCACTCTCACGGATGTTCTCGGCAGAGTCCCAGACGTCAGAACCTGGTACTATCCTCTCTTCCCAAAACTTCCTTGGGGTGGCACAAGTGGATTTGATGTCATCCATCAAATCGGCATCCAACTCTTGCACGGAACCAGAGGTGCAGTCCCTAAAAAGAAATGGTAACTTCTTCTGGATCCGTGGGAAAATTTTTGTGCCCCAGGAGACACGGGCACTAACCCTCCAGATGTGCCACGACCATAGACTCGCAGGGCATTTTGGAGTCAGGAAAACGTCTGAGCTGGTTTCCCGTTCCTTTTGGTGGCCTGGGTGGAGACAAGATTGCAAGAAGTATGTGGCATCCTGCCCCCCGTGTCAGCGGAACAAGGGGCGAAATACCAAGTCCTGGGGGTTACTAAGACCCCTACCAATCCCTGAACGACCATGGTCTGACGTCTCCATGGACTTTATAGTAGACCTGCCAGCCTCGGGGGGCTTTACCACCATTTTTGTTGTGATTGATCGTCTCTCCAAAATGGCCCATTTTTTGCCCATGAAAGGCACCCCCTCGGCCTTAGAAACTGCCAATATTTTTCTCAAAGAGATCATCAGACTCCATGGCTTACCAAAGAACATCGTGTCGGACAGGGGTGTACAATTCACATCCAAATTCTGGAGGGAGCTTTGCAGAGTCTTAAATATCAAAGTCTGCCTCTCATCAGCCTACCATCCTCAGAGTAACGGCCAAACGGAGAGGACGAACCAGACCCTAGAGCAATACCTGCGATGCTTCTGCTCGGGATCCCAAGATGACTGGGCAAGCCTTCTCCCATACGCTGAATTTGCGTATAACAATTCGGTTCATACCGCTACTAACCAAACGCCTTTCTGGGCAAATTGTGGTTTCCACCCCACCTTCCTGTCCAACAATGTTCCTGAAATAACAGTCCCTGCCGTGCATGACAGAGTGACCTCCTTACAGGCAAATTTCCGAAGAATTCAGGACATGTTGCTGAAGGCTCAATCAGATTACAAGGAGCAATATGACCGAGGCAGGGGAGAAGATCCAACCTTTAAACTTGGGGAAGAAGTCTGGTTATCCACTACTAACCTTAAACTATCCGTGCCTTCACGGAAATTGGGACCCAAGTTTATTGGTCCCTTCCCCATCAAAAGGATTATCAACCCTGTGGCTATGGAACTAGCATTACCGAAGACTTATAGAATCCACCCCGTCTTCCACGTATCCTTACTGAAGCCTGTGGTGGACAACACCTTTTCGGAAAGAGGGGAGCCCCCTCCACCACCAATTAGGGTGGATGGTGAGAACGAATTTGAGGTGGAGTCCATCCTTAACTGTAGGAAGAAGGGCAGACAGCTGCAGTATTTGATCCAGTGGAAGGGTTATCCACCTGAGGATAACTCCTGGGAACCTGCAAGGAACCTACATGCACCACGCTTAATTCAAGCCTTCCACCGAGACCACCCGGAAGTAATGTCCAGTCTGGGCGTCCAGTGTCCGCCCTTAGGAGGGGGGCACTGTCAGGAGGCACAAGCCGCCTCCGTCCGCCGGGCTCCACGGCGCATGCGCGGAGGACTCACGCTGCGCCGTGCACTCGTTCGCGGCCCAGCTGTGCGGCGCGCGCGGGTGCACGGCGGTCCCCGTGTGCGCGCCGTGGCCGTGCGGGTGCCCGGCGGCGCGTCACGCTGACGCGCTCGCCGGTGGGCTACTTCTGACGGCTCCAGCGCCCAGTCGGGTTGCTGGTTAGTCGTCAGCTGTGCCCTGTCCTGTACCCTGCAATTTACCTATTTCCTGTGATACTCTCTCTCTGACTGCTGTTACCCCCAGACCACTGCTAAGTTAAAGGATACTCTCTCTGCTTGCTGGATACCCTGACCTCTGCTACGTTTAAAGGATACTCTCTCTGCTTGCTGGATACCCTGACCCCTGCTACGTTTAAAGGATACTCTCTCTGCTTGCTGGATACCCTGACCTCTGCTACGTTTAAAGGATACTCTCTCTGCTTGCTGGATACCCTGACCCCTGCTACGTTTAAAGGATACTCTCTCTGCTTGCTGGATACCCTGACCCCTGCTACGTTTAAAGGATACTCTCTCTGCTTGCTAGATACCCTGACCTCTGCTACGTTTAACGGACACTCTCTCTGCTTGCTGGATACCTCTGACCTCTGCTTGTTTTACGGATACCCCTTGTCTGCCAGATACCCTTGATCTCAGCCTGTTACACGGACTTGCTCTGGCCAGTTACCCCAGTATTCAGCTAACCTCTTGTTTGCAGCTTCTCTGGTGTCTGCAGTTACACGGACTTCCTCCAGGAATCCAGTCCCTTCCGGTAGCCCGTGCCTCCGCGTGCCCCCAACTCCCTGTATCACCTCCAGGGGTCGGGTGCGCGTGGTCGTAAGGGCGAGCCGCTCTCGGCATCTCGGCCTCGGTGAGTATAGTCTCCTGACACCCAGGACTAAAACCAGCAGTCGCACCAGCTTACCATAGAGATGAGCGACAAACTTATTTTATTTATTTTATTATGGTCTATGAAACCGGAAGCGCCAAGGATTATTGTTACTTCCGGTTTTGGTTTGCAAGCCGGTACAGCATCTGATCGAACCGATCTCAGTTTCATCAGATGCTTTTGAGGGCAGAGGAGATACCTGGGGTCTAATAGACTCCAGATGTCTAAGTAAAAAGAGTACCTGTCACTGCCCATCCTATCACAAGGGATGTTGGTCATCCCCTTGCAATAGCAATAAAGTTGATAAAAAAAAGGGACAGTGTAAAAAAAAAAAAAGTAATAAAAAGAAAATTACATTTTTTTTTTAAAAGTGCCCCGAATCCACCCATGCTTATATTTAAAGGTGAACACATACATGGGTTCTGCATGCATATGTGAACGCTGATCACATCACACATGTGAGGTATCGCTACAAATGTCATAGCGAGAACAATAATTCTAGCATCAGACTTCCTGTGTAACTCTAAACTGGTAACCTGTAAAGGCTTTGAAAGGGTCACTTATGGAGATTTTTTAAGTACTGTAGTGTGTTAACATTCCACAAGCGTATACAACTCTAAAGCGTGACATGTTAGGTATCTATTAACTCGGCATAACATCATCTTTTAAATTAAAAAAAAAAACAACTGGGTATTGTATTGTATTTTTCTGTATTAAAATCCATAAAGTGTATTTTTTTCCCTAAAAAAAACTACGTTTGAAAATATCATGTGACATAAAAAATTGCAACAATGAACATTTTTTTTCCTCCCAGGCTTTTGCTTTCAGAAAATATTATGTTTGGGGGGTTCTAAGTAATTATCTAGTGGGAAAAAAAAATGCAGATTTTTACATGTACAGTGGAACCTCGGATTGCGAGTAACGCGGTTAACGAGTGTTTTGCAATACGAGCACTGTATTTTTAAAAATCGTAACTCGGTTTGTGAGCGTCGTCTCGCAAAATGAGCACGATTCAGGCCAAAGCGGTGTGCAGTACCGCTTTTGGCCTGAGGTGGGGGGCGCCGGAGCCGAGCAGAGCCAAACGTCGCCGCTCGGAAATGCACGGAAATGCCCGAGGACAGCATGGCTGACCTTGGCAAATCTCAGGCAGGTAGGAAGTCTTTCCGAGGTTCCCCGAAGTGTCCTCGGGCCTTTTTGGCCATTTCCGAGGCTCTCCGGCACCCCCCCGGCCTCTGGCTGCATGCGGTATTGCATCCCATTGAAATCAATGCGGAACAAATTATTTTCATTTCCATTGACTTCAATGGGAAAACTCGCTTTGATACTCCTGGAACGGATTATGCTCGTAATCCGAGGTTCCACTGTATGTGAGAAGTGTCAGAATTGGCGTGGGCAGCTGGTAGTTCTTCATGTGAAAAAAATGTATGAAAGCGGTGCACACCAATTCATTTATGTTACGGTGGTGCTGCACCAGATTTGATCAAGTTTAGGGCCAGTTCACACCATAGAAATGCAGTCCGGATGCATTTCAGTCCAGTGCATTTTTTTCCCCCTCTTTTTTCGCATCCTTAAATAAGGACATGTGTGTACAAGTGAGTTTTTAATACGTTTTACAGCGTTCCAGTACAGTCCAGTGCAGGAAAAATGCAGCATGTTCTACTTTTTTTTTGTGGAACTGGAACGCACTGAACTGACTGCACTGGTGTGAACTATGCAACTGAAAACCATATAACCTACTTTCCATGCGTTTTTGATGCAGAAAAAAAACACACTGGACTGCATTTGGTGTGAATTGGTTCTTGCACCAAAAGTTAGTTATAATCAATACAGTATTTACCCCACTCTGGCAATGGTGTAGATTTTAGAACAGTTTTTTAAATTACAAAATTTTCGCATGTGCTTCATTCTTTTGGCTCACCTGTTTGGACATTTATAGAACCTACCATATAACAGTTTTAACATGGTTTGGGGTGGTTGTGATCACTAGATAAAAGCAATGGGGGAGCAGAAAGCCAAGCCCGACGCGTTTCGTCTCAATGGACTTCAACTGAGGCATATCCATCTTGGGTGGAGGACACACAATCCCTGAAGCACATGCCTGCTCAGGCCTCTGTACCCCACTTCTGAGCAACAACTTTCTGTGGTGGACTTTTACATGCTTACCACAAGATTGTTTTACCTCTGGGACTTTCTCACCTCATTCATTTTACCAATGTTTTTTTTTATATTTAGGATTGATTTTTATCATTAAGTTTTGATTACCTTCACACACAATATTTGATATATTATTTAATGTTTATGGTTTTAACTCTAAACAGGTAACCTGTAGAAATGTTTAAAGTGTAGCCTATGGAGATTTTTAAGTACTGTAGTTTGTCGCCATTCCACGAGTGTGCGCAATTTTAAAGCGTGACATAATGGGTATCTATTTACATCATCTTTGACATTATACAAAAAAATTGTGCTAACTTTTTTTTTTTAATTCATGAAAGTGTATTTTTTTAAAAAAAAATGCATTTGAAAGACTGTTGCACAAATACAGTGTGACATAAAATATTGCAACAATCGCCATTTTATAATATTATAATTAATAATGTTTGGGAATTCTAGCAAAAAATACGGATTTTAACTTGTAAGCAACAAGTGTCAGAAAAAGGCTTAGGCATGAAGGGGTTAATTGCCCCCTATGTGTTCAGAAGCAGTCATTCATACCGGCCATGAAGTTTATAGAAAGCTAATTGTAGAGCCAGCTGCACAAAGGTGTCAGGGTGGAGCTTCTTCTTCTTCACTAGTGACTTCCCGAAGGAAGTAAAGGCATAGTTGGCAATCTGGAGATCTGAGGCCTGAGAAGAGAATAGACATTGTTAGGGCTGGTGAATGTACTGTGTGATGTACTAATAATGGAGGACACAATAATATACAATCCGGGATGCGGATCAGCACCAATCCACTTCCTTTTAATCAGTAATCTGGGAACACCTTTTGCTCTCTAGTGCAGGGATATGCAATTAGCGGACCTCCAGCTGTTGCACAACTACAAGTCCCATCATGCCTCTGCCTCTGGGTGTCATGCTTGTGGCTGTCAGAGTCTTGCTACGCCTCTTGGGACTTGTAGTTCTGCAACAGCTGGAGGTCCGCTAATTGCATATCCCTGCTCTAGTGTATAATACAACAGAGGAATTCATAACACGCCCCCTACAGGAACCCTGATGGCTCTCATATACAGTGGCACAGTATCCTTGCAGTTCTCAGTTCGGATCCCAACCAAGACACTACCTGCTAGGAGTTTGCATGTTCTCCCTGTGCCTGTGTGGGTCTCCTCCCGGTACTCAGGTTTCCTCCCACACTCCAAAGACATGCTGCTAGGTTAATTGGCTCCTGTCTATATTGGCCCTAATATGTGTATGCATGCAATTGAGAAAAAGGACCTTAGACTACCTTGAGGGCACTGCAAAAATTCTCAGCACTATATAAGTAGTAATAATACTTAATAATAATCCTATTGTATCCACCAATCAGATTTAACCCTGCCTTGGAAAATTCATCTGATTGGCTTCTGGAAGCTAAATTGTAGCATTTTTGATAGGTTAGGAGAGATATATAGTTTGTTATTTAGTTTATTCGTGTCTGTGACCCTATTATGAAGATTTTCTCTCACTCTGTCACTGTGATACCAGGATAACAATAAGAGGGCACAAGTTTCACCAGGACAGGAAGTCACAGACAGCAATAGCAAAATTTCTACTATTTACTGTTGGATAGACTTTTCTTCACGTGTTATAAAGGTAATGAGGGAAAACCTCCCCAATAGAGGCTCAGACAGCAAAATACATTTGGAGGAAGATCCAATCCTTCCCCAGTCTATCCAAATTTAACGAGTTGACATCCGCACTATAGCCGAATGACGGCTACAGCGCGGACCTGAATTACCGGGAGGCCGTCATATGGCGTGGAGCGCGCTGTGATCACCGAGTCACTGAGACTCGGGTGATCACCGATCCAAGTAAGGGGCCGGTCCCGGCCCCTTACCATGTGATCAGCTGCCAGCCAATAACAGCTGATCACATGATCAAAACAAAAGCCCTGTGATCGTTTTTTTTTTTTCTCCTTGCGCTGACAGTGCGAGGAGAAAGAAAAGCCGTTCACCGGCTCATCAGCAAGGCACATCGGTCCCAAAGAGGCAATAATGCCTCATATGTGCCACAAGTACCCCCCGCCAGTGCCACCTGACAGTGCCCATGAGTGCCACCTATCAATGCCTACAAGTGCCACCTATTAATGCCCACCAGTGCCACCTATCAATGCCCACCAGTGGTGCCAATCAGTGCCACCTAGCAATGTTGGCTATCAGTGCCCATTATTGCCAGCCATTAGTGCCCATCACTGCCGCTTCATCAGCGTACATCAATGAAGGAGAAAAATTCCCTTTTTTAAAATGTTATAACAAAATATACAGTTTTTTTGTTTTTTTTTTAATTCGGTCTTTTTAAATTTTTTTAACAAAAAATAAAAACCGCAAAGGTGATCAAATACCACCAAAAGAAAGCTCTATTTGTGGGAAAAAAATGATAAAAATGTCATTTGGGTACAGCGATGTATGTCCGCGCAATCGTCATTCAAAGTGCGTCAGCGCTGAAAGCTGAAAATTGGTCTGGATAGGAGGGGGGGTTTAAGTGCCCAGTAAGCAAGTGGTTAAAGTGGTTGAAAACCTCAGACATGAAATGTGAACAAAGCACATCCCTCTATAGCAGGGTTTTTCAACCAGGGTGCACCCTAGGGTTCTGCAAAGAGTCCTGTGCTAAGAGGGGGGAATTGTGCTGGGAGAGGGGAATGGGGGGGGGGGGGGGGTGTTGGACCAGGGTTTGTGTTAGAAGTGGGAATTTGGGGGTGGTTTGTGTTTGGTAGGGGGAATTTGGTACTAAATCATGTGATATACATGGTACCTAATAATAATGTGATATACATTAGGGATCGACCGATTATCGGTGAGGCCGATATTCACTTTTTTTTTAATTATCGGGCACAAACCCGATATTACCAATATTGATTCAAGGGGGTTTACCAGGGTGATGCTTGCAACTGCAGGCATCACCCCAGTACCATTCTTTAGAGAGGACTGTCGGCTTTATTGTAATAACAACCAATGCGGCTCAGCAGCCGCTCGGCTGTTATTACAAGCAGCGGGGGGGACGTCCCCCCCTTCCTGCCATTCGCCCAGACTCCCCAGTGCTCCCGGGAGGTCCGAGCAACCAGCCAGAACGTCCGCCGGCTGGCCGAAGACCCGAATAAAGCAGATGCTTCGTTCGGGTCTCGAATCTAGTAACCCGGATGCGATGTCATGACATCACTTCCTGGATTACTGGCATCTTAAAGGCGTCAGTTTTAAAAAATATAAAGTATTCAAAAACACTGATCTGGATGTTTTGAATACTTTCAAGTGCAGAAGAGAGGTTTGGGTTCTTATAGACCCCCGATCTCTCCATAAAGAGAACCTGTCACTGCCTATTACTGTCACAAGGGATGTTTACATTCCTTGTGACAGCAACAGTGATAACAAAAAAATGTAAAAATAAATTTTTTTAAATGTACAGAATATCGGCACACAATATCAGCTATTGGCCTGAGAGGTGGCTGAAATATCAGTATCATTTTCTGCTGGCCGTGTTATTGAGCCAGAACATGCAGAAGAGTTGGTGGAGTGGATAACAAAGCCGTCCTCATCCTCCTCATCCTCCGTCACCCAGGCTCAGAGTAGTTTGCCTTCCAACGCAGCTACCAAAGAGGCCTATTCCACCGACTCCTTGTCCACAGTCACTCCTTCCGTAGCCCCACTATCATGCATAGAGGAGTCCCCAGAATTATTCAACCACAGTGTTAGGTACATGCTGCTGGAGGATGCGCAGTGATTTGAAGGCTCCGATGTTGGTTTCCAGGTTGAGGAAGGGAGTAACGTGAGCCTAGAGAGAGGGGGTGCCCAAGAAGGACAAGAAACTGGCAGTCATGTTCCCCCAGCTACAGCATACTGTCAAGTTTGCTCCAGTGACGAGGAGGGAGGGGATGATGAGGTCACTGACTGTACTTGGGTGCCTGAGAGAAGGAGGAGGTGGCACAACTCCAACAAGGCAGCATTTCCTCTAGGGGGCAGCTTAAGGGCAGTCACCCTATTGCATCACACTGCACAGCTCCGCAGGTGCAGGGCGCTGCAGTCTCCCCGCTAACTTTTAAAAGTTTCTTGGTGTGGGCCTTTTTCAACACGTGTGCAGCAGATCGCACCATTGCTGTTTGCAATCTATGTCTGAAGCGGATCAAGTGTGGCTAGAACAGCAGCCGTTTGGGCACCACATGCTTGACCAGACATATGATGACCTGCCATGCAGTCTGTTGGCAACATCAAAGAAAAAGGCAGACTTATCTAGGATCTCCAAACCCTACTATACCTCCAGTCCTCTCAAAAACCTGCACTGAGAGGAATGAAGGTATAGCAATAGGTGTCCCAAGTACCGGCAGCCAATCTGCTAGTAGTACACCACCATTTGATTTTAGCAATCAAATTTCCCTACCCCAGTTGCTGAACCGTAAAAAGAAATTCGGTCCCAGCCATCCACATGCTCAGCGTCTAAATGCTAGCTTGGCCAAATTGCTAGCACCGCAACTGCTGCCTTTTCAGCTGGTAGACTCTGCCCCCTCTCGTGAATTTGTGGAATGTGCTGTACCTCAGGTTCCAAAACGCCATTTCTTTTCACGGAAGGCCATTCCGGCTCTCTACTGGCATGTGGAAGGCAAAGTTTTGGCCTTGTTAGACAGGGCGGTCAGCAGTAAGGTTCATATTACCGCTGACTCATGGTCCAGCAGGCATGGGCAGGGACGTTACCTTTCCTTCACGGTGCACTGGGTAACTCTGCTGGCAGCTGAGAAGGATGCAGGTCAGGGTTCAGTATTGTTGGAGCTTGTTCCACCACCACGACTCCAAAATGCTAGTGGTGATTTGCCACAGCTCTCTCCTCCACCCCCTCCTCTTCTTCTTCCTCTAAGGCCTCTTCTGCAGATTTGTCCTCTGAACCAGCGGTGCTCCGTAAGTTTTCAAGGGGCTATGCAAGCAGTCAGGCTAAAAGATGCCATGCGGTGCTTGAGTTGGTCTGCCTAGGGGACAGGAGCCACACTGGGGCAGAGATTCTATCAGCTCTGCAGGGGCAGGCTCAGAGGTGGTTGACGCCACGCCAGCTTCAGCCAGGAATGGTTGTATGTGACAATGGCACCAACCTTCTCTCCGCCCTCCGACAGTGACACTCAACTCATGTTCCATGTTTGGCATGCTGCCTGAATTTGGTGGTGCAGTGGTTCTTGAGCAGGTACCCAGGCTTACAGGATCTCCTGAGGCAGGCCAGAAAAGTCTGTGGTCATTTCCGCCGGTCATACAAAGCCAGTGCTCGGCTGGCTGACATTAAAACTGAATGCAACCTGCCCACCAACCGCCTCATTTGTGACATGCCCACCAGGTGGAACTCAACTTTGGCAATGCTGCAGACGCTGCGCACGCAGCAAAGAGCCATCAATGAGTACCTGTGTGAGTATGGCACCAGGACAGGGTCAGGGGAGCTTGGCTTCTTTTCACCACGCCAGTGGCTACCGATCAAGGATGTCCTGTCACCATTTGAGGCCACAAGGATGGTGAGCAGCGACAATGCATGCATCAGTGACACTGTCCCTCTAGTCTTCCTGTTGGAGCACACGCTTTGTGGAATCATGGACACGGCACTTGAGGCAGAACAGCAGGAGGAAGAGGAGGACTTCCTTACCTCTCAAGGCCTCCTTTATGCAGATAGCATTCCTGCAGGCTCGCCAAATACACAGGAAGAAGAGGAGGAAGATTGTGTCAGCATGGATGTAGAGGATAACACTCAACACTTCAAGGGATGGTTTTTAGTCCCCAGAAACCCAAGGAGTTGTACGTGGCTGGGAGCAGGTAGTTACGGATCATGTGATCCTTAGTGACCCAGAGGATTTAGAATCGAATGCCTCTGCAAACTTACGCTGCATGGCCTCCCTGTTTCTGCAAAGCCTGCAAAAGGACCCTAGGATTCGGGGTATCAAGGAGAGGGATCATTACTGGCTGGTAACTCTTCTTGATTCACGTTACAAGGGTAAGGTTACAGAACTCATCCTGCCTTCGCAGTGGATGAAACATCTTCAGGAGACCTTGAAGAAAGGTTTGTGCAACGCATTTCCAGACCCTGGGAGGTTACAATTTCCTGGTGCTGGACAACGTGTTGCAGAGGCTTTGTTCAGTCACAGGAAGAGCGGTGGAGAAGGTGGCCGGCTGACTGATGCCCTTAAACAATTTTTCAGTCCTCAGCGCCAAGGTCTGATCGGTTAAAATAACCATTGCCAGCGTTTGCATTACATGGTGCATGAATATCTAGGGGCATGAGCAGACTTGGAGACCTTTCCAACAGAGCATCCACTGGGTTATTAGGTCTTGAGGATGGACCACTGGCCAGTACTTGCTTAATATGCAATTGAGCTACTGGCCTGTTCTGCATCCAGCGTGCTTTCTGAACGCACATTCAGTGCTGCTGGAGGGTTTGTAATGGATCAAAGAGTGCGCCTGTCCACAGACTCCATTGATAGGCTCACATTCAGAAAAAATGAATCAGTCTTGGATCAGCAGCTATAAAGCACCTGATGCTGATGTAACTGATTGAATTTGCTGACTATCCTATTCCTCCTCAATCATGATGATGCTAGCTTCAAACAATATTTTTGATTTAGGGCACCATCACCACCCAAGGCCCAATTTTTCTGCCCCTGTTTAACAGGGGCATGTAATTAAATTTTTTGATATATTTCACAGCAGGGCCAGTTCCTGCGCCCAACAAGAGTATCTGTGAGGGGTTACAGTGTTGTGGCACCACCACCACCACTCAAGGCCCAATTTTTCTGCCTGTTTAACAGGGGCATGTAAAATTACAATTCTTGATTTAATATTTCACAGCAGGGCCCATTCCTGCGCCCACCAAGAATAACTGTGAGGGGTTACAGTGTTCTGGTACCACCAACACCTAAGGCCCAATTTTCTGCAGAGTACATAGGGCAGGCCGTATAGTATATATTTAAGTTTGCTGCACTTACTGGCATGTCATTGGTCATTTGTTTCGCAGGCCAGCACAATATATTTTATATCACTATTATTGGGACATTTATTTATATTATTTATTATCCATATTGCGTTGGATTGATGTGTTTTATTTGCGATATCTAGATCACCTTTAAGCACTGGCACTTTGTACGTTTTGCACCATTTATAAGGATATGTTTTTGATGGTTATTTCTGATTTATTCTATGTATTTTTATTTAGAATTATTCACATGAAGTAGTGTTTATGTCCCTTTGTGCACCAACACATGATTATCTAGATGTATATGTTTTTAGTGTCAACACTTATTTATGCGATTTAACATGCAATTTTTTTGTCATTTAGTATATACCAATTGAAAAGGATTTTTTATGCACTTTTTTTCACATACACATGATGCTGATTATTAAGACTTGAATGTTTTTTAGTGTCAACACTTATTTATGCGATTTTATGTCATTTTATTAATTGACCACAGACAGAGATTTACAGCTTTCTTCTGGTTAGCGCAGCACCTCCCCCCTATACCTCAGTTTGATTTTGGGCTTATGTCTGACCCTTGCTTCGGTGCATGCAGCTGTCCAGTCGCATACGTGCGTTTTTACTATTTTTCTGAGTTCTTGTTTTCTTTTCTTTTTCCAATTGGGTAGCGCAGGAATATTCTTATTACGTATAGTATATATACTGCTGTTCAGAGTATATAGTGCCTGGGGGGGCCCCACGCCATTTAAAAAAAAAATGTGGGTGCAGGGTTCCCCTTAATATCCATACCAGACCCGAAGTGATTTTGGGGGTGATATCCACGCCATTATTTTTTTTGGTATTTTTATCTATATTGCCAGGATCTGACAATACATTACAGCCGCAAGCAATTTCAAATTACATTTTTTCCTTTAGAAATGTCATTTTGCTGTGGCACGGTTATAAACATGGGAAAGATGCACTACTTTACAGGCATACTAAGGACACCCCCCAGGCACGATATTTAAAGGAATATTTCATTTTTATTGTTTCACTTTAAACTTTATTAAAATCACTGCTCCTGAAAAAACATCCGTTTTTTAAAAATTTTTTTCCATTGATACATGTCCCTTTGGGCAGGACCTGGGTCCCCAAACACTTTTTATCGCAATAACTTGCATATAAGCCTTTAAAATTGTCACTTTTGTTTTTTCACGTTCGTGTCAAATAGACTTTAATGGTGTTCGAACTAATTTTTTGCCTGTTCGCATGTTCTGCTGCAAACCGAACCGGGGGGGGGGGGGGGGGGGTCAGTGGGGCGGGGGGGTCGGCTCATCCCTACCCTAATATACAGTTCTGCTCATACCCTGGCAGAATTTATGATTTTTTGGGCCATTTTTCAGAGAATGAATGATAACACAAAAACTTTTCTTTCACTCATTATCTCACTTTCATCATATATCACACTTATTATCAATCAACTGTGTTTACTCTTTTTAAAATCATAATTACAACAGAAACTACCCAAATGACCCTGATCAAAAGTTTAAATACCCCAGTTCTTAATACCGTGTATTGCCCCCTTTAACATCAATGACAGCTTGAAGTTTTTATTCCTCTTGGCAAAAAGCATCCAGTTCCTGTAAATTCTTGGGCTGTCTTGAATGAACTGCACGTTTGTGATCTCCCCAGAGAGGCTCAATGATATTGAGGTCAGGAGACTGTAGATGGCCATTCCAGAACCTTCACTTTTTTCTGTTGTAGCCAATGACAGGTTGACTTGGCCGTGTTTTGGATCATTGTCATGTTGGAATGTCCAAGTACGTCCCATGCACAGCTTCCTGGCTGATGAATGCAAATGTTCCTCCATTATTTTTTGATAACATACTGCATTCATCTTGCCATCAATTTTGACCAAATTTCCTGTGCCTTTGTAGCGCACACTTCCCCAAAACATTAGGCTTTGTTGACTCCTCTCCAAATGAAGCTTTTACGGTTGTCACCAAAAAGCTCAATTTTGGTCTCATCACTCCAAATGACTTTGAGCCAGAAGGTTTGAGGCTTGTCTCTGTGCCGATTGGTATATTGTAAGCAGGATACTTTGTGGCATTTGCGTAGTAATGGCTTTCTTCTGGCGACTCGACCATGAAACCCACCTTTCTTCAAGTGCCTCCTTATTGTGCTTCTTGAAACAGCCACACCACATGTTTTCAGAGAGTCCTGTATTTCACCTGAAGTTATTTGTGGGTTTTTCTTTACATCCCGAACAATTTTCCTGGTAGTTGTGGCTGAAATTTTAGTTGGTCTACCTGACCGCGGTTTGCTTTCAACAGAACCCCTCATTTTCCACTTCTTGATTAGAGTTTGCACACTGCTGATTGGCATTCTCAATTCCTTGGATATCTTTTGATATCCCTTTCCTATTTTATAAAGTTCAACTACCTTTTCCCGCAGACCCTTTGACAATGCTTTTGCTTTCCCCATGACTCAGAATCCAGAAACGTCAGTGCAGCACTGGATGAAAGATGCAAGGGTCTGTCAGGAGTCAAGATACTCATTGACCTTTTATTCACACACACTAATTACAAACAAACAGATTACAGGAGAGGATGGTTAACTTTAATAGCCATTCAACCCCCTTTGTGTCAACTTGTGTGCATGTTATCAGGCCAAAATCACCAGGGTATGTAAACCTTTGATCACGGTCATTTAGGTAGTTTCTGTTGTGATTATGAATTAAAAAGAGTAAACACAGTTGATTGATAATAAACGGCTTCAGCCAAACACTAACTATGAGTGAAAGAAAGGTTTTTGTGTTATCACTCATATTCTCTGAAAAATGGCCAAGAAATCATAAATTCTGCCAGGGTATGTAAACTTATGAACACAACTGTACATGGTACTTAATGTGATATACATGGTACTAAATAATGTGATATACATGGTACTTAACAATGTATTATACATGGTACTTAATAATGCGATATACATGGTACTTAACAATGTATTATACATGGTACTTAATAATGTGATATACATGGTACTTAACAATGTATTATACATGGTACTTAACAATGTGATATACATGGCACTGAATAAAACGTACCTGAGTATGATACTGTGCTTTGGCAAGAGCGATGTCATTTAGGATTTTCTGATCCACAGTGAAAACCAGCTCTGTGGGGTGCGCCATTTCCCGGACTGACATAGGACCCTGCCAGGAGGAAGTATGTGATAATACATATATTAAAGTGGAACTTCACTCTCTCACTCAACTAAAACTATTTTAATCCATATGTTGCTAGCATTAGTAAAAAGATAGGAAGGTCTATTAAAGTTACTTGTTTTAACCTTTTTTTTTTTTTAATTTTAATGTTCCTTCTTGTTATCTGGCCTAGGCCAAAATAACATCATACATCCCAGGAATCTTCATAGGCATTTTTTTCCCTTTCATCTGGAGGAGGGGAGGAGCGGCTTTCTCATCTAAGCACACCCTCCTGCCTGCATGCCAGAGGGCTAAGGGCAGACAGATTCCAGGAAGCAAATGCTATATGAATTATCTGCCCTTACTGAAGGAGGCCGTAGCTAGAAATGCTAGGGAGGGTGTTTTTCAAAGTGATTTCTCAACAAAAAGCATGATGATATGGATGGACAGGTGAGTTTGCTTTGACTATCAAAAATAAAATTACATTGCATTTCAATCTGTGGTGGTCAGACACAGTTATGTTCTGCTTAGATATACCCAAATCAAATAGCAACACTTTTTACAATTTGTCCTGACTCATGTGATGTATTCTACATGCTCAGTGCATTTAAAGTGGAACTCGAGAAAAAAACCTTTACAATGCAAAGGAGACCCACGGCAAGGATAAACTTGTATCGTCTCTGGAGTTCTGCTTTAAACTTCATCCCTGTATTTACCGTGTGCAGCTGATTGCTCACCTAGCCAAATTCCCAGAGCTGCCAAATGCAGCCTCATGCAGGAGTAGGAAAAATAAGCCGAGGAGCACATTATCTATATTAATGCTTGGAAACAGTATAAAAAGTCCATTGTAAAATTCTGATTAAAACTGGATATTGGGCAAAGACATAAACAGACAGTTAATACTTATACATAAACTGTTTTACCAGGCAATTCTTACATGACGAGCCTGTAGAACATAGGTTGTCATGTGCTGAGAAGAGCTGCTCTTTGCAGAACATTTTTGTGTGTGTAAAGCTCCACTCAAAATGTTACTAAACCCAGGACCCTGCATTCACTATATCTGGTGTCCCACAGTACACAGAACATGGAGATGCAATTATTTTAGTAAATATAAACTGATAAATACCTTTTCTCATCAGCAGTATATAGGCAGTCTTGTGACTTCTATCAGTGTCTCATTAAAGCTTGTAGGAGGAGTTTTAATTCTCCCCTGACTGTCCTATGAGGCTGCAAGATTGGTGCTGTGCTGATCACATGCACTCTCCCAAGAAAAAAAAAAAAATACTCTAGCAATGCATACCAAACTGGGCATGTGCAGTTTGCCCCCCAAGGCTCTGTTCTAGGGCTGCAACTAACGATTATTTTCATAATCGATTAGTTGGCCGATTATTGTTTCGATTAATCGATTAATCGGTTAATAACCTTTAAAAAAAAAAAGTGTGGTGCATAATTTAGTTAATATGTAAAGTTTAAAAAAAAGGCAATTTATTCTTAAATATCTCTATGCAGTAGTAAATATAAATAACCAACTATATGGTTGGGAGCAAAATATCTAATCCACTCTGAGAATAACAGACAGAAGAGATATACTGCATATACTATTAGAGGAGATATACTGTATAAACGCTTAGAGAAGAGATATAATGTACATACTATTAAAGGGTGAATCAGATAAATATCAAACTCGGAGATCAAATGTCATCCTTCAAAAAAAAAATTCATTTTAAGAACGTTCGTTTTTTTCGTTAGTGGGGTCAAATCGACGTTCATTTTCAACCACAGTGACAGGAACATTTGGAAATAGAAAACTTCTTGGTCAAAGGAATTTTCAGACAGTGTATGAGGTTTTCGTTCAGAAATTACATTCATTTTAAAAACAGAATGTGAAAATTTCAAACAACATTTAGCGAATGTACAAAGATTTTTCGTCTGAATATTCTCATCTGAAAATTGATCCGTGTGGCCAGCATAAGGCTCACTACATACCTATGCAGTTTGCTTTTGATCTGTTTCTGCAGTGCTTTTTGCTGTGCATTTTGATTTTTGCGCACTTGATTTTGACGGCGATTTGTGTCTTTGCATTTTTTTTGGGCCAAATTGTTGTTGGGCAGATTAAAAAACACAAATTGCTGCAAAAACGCATGAAATGCTTTTCTGCAGCTTCTTCTTCTGAAGTATATTGAACCAAAAAAGCACCCTCTTTGCGTTTAAAAAAAAAAAAGTCCTTGACCCTTTCCAAATACGCAGCTGCTGAAAAAAAGCATAGATGTGAACGTGTCCAATGGGAAACCATGTAAATGAACTGCAGTGCGCTTCTACAAAAAAGCACCAAAAAACACATAGATGTGAACCAGGTCTAAGATGTTTAGTAACATAATGGAGTTAAAAAAATCTAAAATTAGCCCTTTATAGTAAAAAAAAAAGCAGATAATTACTACTGTAAGGGGTTTATTTTTTTATTGTAGAACTGTGAAAGTAATTACAGTAGCGATATTTGCTCTTTTTGTACTATAAAGGGCTTGTTTTAGGTTTTTTTTAACCCCATTATGTTACTGGCCGATTAATCGATTATGAAAATAGTAATCGATTAATTTCATAATCGATTAGTTGTCGATTAATCGATTAGTTGTTTCAGCCCTACTCTGTTCTATCAGGAGATGGATTGGGGACAGTAGGGGAGGATCAAAGAAGACAGGATCAAACAGCCTTTTTACACAATGCAGAGGATTAACCCCTTAGGTTCCACAGCGAGTATAACAAGCATGCTTTACTGCATTTACAGACTGCTTTTACTGTTGTGGGTTTAGCAACACTTTAAGCCTCATGCACACGGACATCTGTTTAGCCCTTCTGAACAGCTTTTCTCCTGCCAGCACTAAAAAAAGAAGCACATTTTGCACACAAATGTAGGTGTGTCAAGCATTTGATTGTTAATGGTTTCCATTAGGCAGAATATTAACTGGAATATATTAATGTTCAAACACTAGACTCTTCAGCTCTTCTCCAGAAAGTGCCTTTGGTGAGTTTTTCTTTCTCGGCCTTTAAAATCTCCTCTTTTATCACGCCTATAAACAGCTATGTGTGCATGGTCACTGGCTTACATAGAGGGGCTTTTACATGCAGGAAAAAATGGCAAATGCCTGTAAGAAAGGTGTTTTTAAGCATAGTGTGTATGAGGTCTTAAAGTGGCAGAGAGATCATTTTACTAGTCTGCTGATACTTCTTTCACTGTCCAGTCGCAGGTTGGGGAGAGACAAGACCTGTAAATGTTACTTAAAGTGGTTCTAAAGGCAAAGTTTTTTTACCTTTACCTATTTATGCATGAAGGTAAAGAACCTTCAGTATGCAGCTTCCCCCTCATACTCGCCTGAGCCCGATCTTGATCCATCGATGTGCAGGAGAGCAGAAGCTCTCCCAGGTCTCTACCTCCTCACTGGCTGAGACACAGCAGCAGAAACCATTGGCTCCCGCTGCTGCCAATGACAGCCAGTGAGGAGGAAGCGGGGGCAGGACCAAGCCACGCTGTGTATGCCTCAGACACACACAGGCAGCTCAGGAGTGGGCACACACGAGTGCCACTAGAGCAAGCCGCTTGCTTTGAGGGCACTCAGCAGGAGGGAGGGGCCAGAAGCGCTGGCGAGGGGACCCGAGAAAAGGAGGATCAGGGCTGCTCTGTGCAAAACCACTACACAAGGCAGGTTATGACATGTCTGCTATTTTTTTTTTTAAAAAGCTGAACCTTTATAAACCCTTTAAAGTGATATAAAATGTACATAAAAAAAAAAATAAAAATGAAAAAAAATAACAAACATGTTATCCTTACTTGGTTTTACACTGAGCATCCCCGGTCCTCCTCTTCTCAGGTCCCCCACCAGCGCTCCTAGCTCATCCCCCCTTCTGAGTGCTGCCATAGCAAGCCGCTTGTTATGGGGGCACTCAGGCATGCTTGCTCCCGAGCCCCGCTCTGTGTGTCCATAAAACACACAGAACGGGGCTTGGCTCCACCCCCCCCTCACTGGTTGTGATTGACGGCAGCCAATGGCTCCTGCTGCTGTCTCTGAGCCAATGAGGAGGCAGACAGCTGGGAAAACAGCTACTTTCATACACATTGCTGGTTTGAGAGCGGGTTCGGGTAAGTATTGGGGGACTGCGGGGGGAGCTGTATAGTTAAGGTTTTTTACCTTCATGCATAGAATGCATGAAGGTAAAATAATTTCAGCCTCTAGAAACACTTTAACTGCCCTTTCAGGGCTGTGCTATGTGTCAGAGCTGGGTAAATCTCAGAACTGAATAGGAAGAAATACAAATAGTGCCCATATATGTATTTAGCTTTTAGCTTTTCATCTACCTTCCAACGTCCCTCAGCGGCCTTTATGTTCTGATCGATGTAGTCACTCATAGCCACCAGCACCATAGCATCGTAGGGAGCATGCTAGAACACAGAGAGAGACAAGCCATAAGATCGCAGCACAGCCAGGAGACACAATCACATCTCATTCTGAATAAACATGATTTTCCATTGCTGAAGACTGTTATACAAGACTGTTATACACGGCCGCAACAACCTCAACCAAACAGTCAATGCTGCCAAAATCGTCATTCATTCAGCAACATTTTTACAGCTTGTACGGATTTGGTTATCCTGTGTCTGGATTCTCTAACGCTGGCCAAACCACTGAAGGCTGAACGAAAAAAATGATTAATGATCAAATTTGTGTTTGATTTATATTAGTCACATAAGCACCATTTACACAGATTACATCAGGGGTCAGCAACCTTTTTCCATTTAAAGGCCGGATTCAATGTATATGAACGCAAGGAGGGCCGCTAATAAATGAAGATAATAAAAATCCTAACACAGTAATATTAACAGTACAGGTTTACCTCACTTTAAGGTGCTTAACCAATACAAAGCCAGTTCACCCTGAGGGAGTATGTAACTGGGGATTCGGATTCTACTGCCCCCCCCCCCCCCCCCACATCCTGGCACCCAAATGGGGTTCCTGCCTTCCCTGCCCCCAGGGGTGATGGGGTCCCCGTCCCCAGCGTAGAAGAGGCACCTGGGGTCCTCTGTTCCCTGCACCTCCACCCCCCCTCCCCCACTGTAGGGTCCTCTGTTCCCTGCACCCCCCCCCACCACCACCACCACTGTAGCATCCTCTGTCCAGTGTTAATTTTGGCAGAAATTTTCAATTTAGTTTTAGTCTTAGGAATTAAAACGGCATTTTAGTCCCATTTTAGTCTTCTGCAATTGTTTTAGTTTTAGTGGTATTTGGTCGACTAAATCTCCAGTACATTTTAGTAGACTAGTCGTTTCAAATATAATAGGTGTAATTAAATTGTAATGCATTAGTTAACATTTCTCTACAATTTCCAAACTCATTATATACTGCTGGAGTGAAACATCTCATATGTTATTATTTATGGTATTGAGGTATGAACATGCACTACAGACCAGTGTTAATTTTCAAGTCAAATTTTAACTTAGTTTTATTCTTGACTAAAATGCCATTTTAGTTTTAGTCCCATTTTAGTCTTGACTAAAATGCCATTTTAGTTAGTTTTTTTTTTTAGTTATCTCAATTGTTTTAGTTTTAGTCGTATTTTAGTAGACTAAAATAGTATTCATTAAGTCGACTAAAAATTTTTTTTGTCGTTTTAGTCGACGAAATCAACATTGCCTCTGTAGCCTGTACCCCAACCCCAGGGTCCTCTGTCCCCTGCACCACCCCAGGGTCCTCTGTCCCCTGCACCACCCCCACCCCAGGGTTCTCTGTTCCCTGGACCCCGACCCCAGGGTCCTCTGTCCCCTGCACCCCACCCCCCAGGGTCCTCTGTCCCCTGCACACCCCCCGACCCGAGGGTCCTCTGTCCCCTGCAACCTCCCCCCAGGGTACTCTGTCCCCTGCATAACCACAGGGACTTCTGTCCCCTGCACCACCCCAGGGTCCTCTGTCCCCTGCACCCCCCCTACCCCAGGGTCCTCTGTCCCCTGCACCACCCCAGGGTCCTCTGTCCCCTGCACCACCCACCACCCCAGGGTCCTCTGTACCCTGTACCCCCCCCCCAATGTAGGGTCCTCTGCCCCCCACCCCGCAAACACACGCTGTGTAGGTAGAACTCTCCTGCCTTACACAGGTGTACAGCAAGCAGAGCAGCAGAGGTCGATATCACAGGGCTGGATGGAGGCAGGAACTGCTGAAGTTAACTTTTCACATTAACAGGCTGGTGATTGACATCATCGGCACAGTACATAAATATCTTCTAAACAGTGCACGTTTAGGAGATTTTTTTTTTTTTTTGCCCATGGTGTGTGAAACACACTCAAAAACTTCACCCGGAGCCAAAAAAATGTGCACACACATAAAGAGTGAAACACGAAAAAAGTGCAACGGGTACACAAGTCCTCCAAAATCAGAGGGCCTTGCCCTGAATCCCCCGGGGCGTTAGGCTCCAGACGGGGACAAGGGTACTTACACTTGGTCCATCTTGCCGAAACCAGACAGACCCCGTTCTCTGGAGGGCTCCCCCGAAGTTGAGAGGAGATATTTACTGTACCTATAGGTAAGGCTTATTCTAGGCTTACCTATCGGTACTTGAAAATGGAGGTTTACAACTTCTTTAGGGGACAACTGGGTGATTTATGGTTAGAAAATATGTTTGTGGAGAGTGTATTTTTATCTTTTTATTATTGAGTATTTTTTCCATTTCCGAGGTTCATATTGTTAAGATACATTTTAGTAATCCAAGTTATTGAGTAGCACATTTTAAGCTGCACTATTTTCATTTTGGGTCCAAATAGCACAGGACATACAATTAATTTGAACGAAAAACTGTTTCCTCCATCCATGCTAACAGCAGTTGCTTCAGAGCTTAGTAAATGAGCAGAAGTTCTGCTGATTTTCATCATCCAATCATGTGCAAGCAATAATGTTTTTTTAATGCTTTTTTTTAAAATTTTTTTAAATAATGAGTTTTTTTTTTTTATACACAGCGCTGATACCTCTCACCTCCCCTCCATGTAATAGCAAGGAGTCTGAGCCTGACTGGCAATTGCCAATGGTGTTATATTGGAGGAAGAGGATGAGTTATCCCATAACCAGAAGTACTGAACATCATTCACCACTCCCGATTGCTGATCAGACAGTTAGGGGAGAAGAGGGAAGTGGTATATAAAAGAGAACCTGTTGCTTTATCCTGTGTGGATCACCTGAGTGTCGGGTATTCTATACTTACATCGCAGTTGGAGCCGAACACTCCGTTGCGCCACATGATGAAGTTGTAAGATTTGTCCCCCCAGCGCACAGTTGGGTCTCCAGTCAGAGCTTTATATGCAATCTATATTATAGGGAATAAAGCACACTGTCAGCAGGGACAATACTTACACCACTCTTCTAAACATTATAAAACACTGAGCAGAAGCTGCTCCTATTTAAAGCGGAACGTCACCAAAAAGGGAAGTACTGCTTGTTTGCATCCACCCCCCTTCTTCCCCCTCGAAACATTTGGCGCTTTTTGGAGGGGGGGGGGAATGGGTACCAGATTTTTACAGGTACCCGCCTCCCACTTTCAGTCAGATCCACTGCGAGGATCTGAGCCGGAAGTTCGGCTCCCCCCCTTCCCCTCACAGCCTTCTGGGACACATCACAGGTCCCAGAACACCGCGGGACCATTCACAAACCTCAGCACCACTCACACATGGGCAGTAGGACCAGCTGTGAAGCTGCAAGCCTTACTTAAAATTCTAATGCCTGTACCAGATGCCGATTGAGGAATCGGCCCAGGAGAAGACATTGCTGGATCCCTGGACAGGTAAGTGTCCTTATATAGTATTTATAGTTGCTGACTTTTAATTTTTTAGGGGGAGCCTGGAGTTCCTCTTTAAAAAGGTTGTCCAGTCAGAAACAAACTCTAGCAGCTGACTTTTAATATAAGGACATTCACCTGCCCCAGGATCCAGCGATGTCCTCACCTAGCTTCGGTGCCCAGTGCTGGCATTCTAACTGTGGGCTCACTGTGCATGCGCGACCGGCGCTGTGCTATTTGATTGGTCCCGCAGCTTTCAGGGACCTGTGACATGTCCCAGATAGCTGCGGGGGAAGGAGGGGTGGGCCAAATTTCCACCCAGATGATCTGAACGGAAGTGGGGAGCGGGTACCTGTCAAAACCAGGTACTGGCTCCTCCCCCCAAAAAAATGATGTCACATATGTTAAAGTGGATGTAAACCTCATATTCAGCAATTACAGATACATGCACCATGTTTTAGCCCTTTCTTTAAACATCAAAAGCACATTCGTTGTACCTGCATTTTGTCATCCCTGTCACAGCCCTCTGAAAAATGCTGGTCCGTGGGCGTGATTACGGGACGGAGCTCAGGAGGCTGAGTCCGCACATCACAGGACTCCCCTCCCATCTGTACACTCCCCCTTTCCTCTGGCAATCACACTAGCTCAGCTTGAATGCCGAGCTGAAGATTGAATATATAAGGGCACAGGGGATGCAGACTTTCAAAGCGGGAGGGAGCATTTCACATTTATATCCACTTTAAGCGGGGGGGGGGGGGGTTTGGTGGAGGAAGAAGAGCGGAACTTCCCCTTTTGGGTGACGTTCCACTTTAACAAAAGTGATCAGTTTCCTGCTCTGCTGTGACAGACACAGCACAGAGACCAGGAGAGCTGGAGCTGCATGATCCAATCTCTCAGCATGCCCCCCCCTGAATCCCTTTCAGCTAAGAGCAGGGGGAAGGAGGGTTGTGAACCCTTTAGGATCTGCTCGAGCAATATAATCACTGCTCACATCCATACACCAGCTCTGAGCTGGTGGGGATCTGTGGCAGTGTTCTATATGGAAAGCGGCCAGATTCCCACTGGCAATCAGGTGCAGATCTGCTCTAGTTTCTTTATCACTCTGACATGTTAATATGGCAGTTTTCTGTGCTACTAGGATGGTGCAGGAAGCTTAGTTATTGCTCTGGCTGGCATTCACAATCAAGCCCTCAGCACAAAATCGGCCAGCAATGACAACTGAGTGGCTGAACACCTGATCTTAGAAAAGGTGCTGAATGATCCTAAAGCTGGCCATACACTATACAATTTTCCTGTTCAACTTTCCCCTAGATTTACCAAAACCATAAAATATGAGGTCAAACCTAAACCCTTTCAATTTGTATGCAATCAGACAGGCCCTTGCACTACATAGTTGAAGGTAAATCTAAAGGAAATTGAATCAGAAAATTGTATAGTGTATGGCCAGCCTTAGGCTTACAGAACGCATCAATCGAAGCCATTTCCTTGGTTGATGACATTCACTGGATTTCAGTTCTTTTAATCGTGATGGCTTAGCAACACATGCAAATGCTGTCTGCCTATGAATGCCCACACCTCCAGACTGGAATTCATCCATCATTTGCATAACTCCTCCCATGAGCCAGCTCACTGCTTGCATCAGGGCTGAGGGCTCTTGAGTGGGGCAGGGTGCTGTGATGGTTTGCTGAAACTTATTGCTCCTCCCACCAGCCATAATCTGCCTGAATTACATAGAAAATCACAGAGATGCGGTTATGTCAATGGGTGTAAATTATGGTATGCTATGTAAAATTTAAAAGTTTTTTTTTACATTTTTTTCATTATGTTGATAAGAGGGGGTGAAAAGAACCAGGGAAGGAAAATATGCAGCCTAAACTTCAGCTTTAAAGACTCTACAGTTGCTTAAAGACAGGCCTGAAGTCCCCAAGTCGAAACACCCCTGCCACCAGGGCAGAAAAACAGACAGTATGATTTGTACTAAAAACAAAAAAATAAAAAAAATATTGACAGGGTACACAACATACTAACTACGTTATAGCCCTTGTGCGGATTGGTCTGTTTTTAGTTTTAGCTAAACTTAGGCTAATGGAGCTTTATGAAATAAATGTATCATTGAGGAGTAAGATAACAGGGTTGTAACACTTATTTTATCAAAAGGTAACAAGAATGCAGGTGTGTACCATACCTGAACAAAGTCCACAGGTTATCTTACATGGCTTTAATCAACCAAATATAGCTTAAAGAAGACATTTAAGGTGGACCTGAACTTAAAAAATGAATTCTTGCAGTCTTGCAGAGAACACCTAAAGATGGTAAAAGGAGAAGTGTGGGGTATTCAAAAAAATAAACATTCCTACTTGCCTCTATGGCTGCAGCATTGGTCCAATGCTGCAGGCGTTCCCCGCCGCCTCTATGCCCCAGAACTGAGTGATCACATGGCCACTGATTGTTCAGTTCTTGGGTCCTCTCTGAACATGACTGTCAGTTACTGTTCTTTGCTCTGCCCCTCCAGCGCTCACTGGAAAACTGAGCAGGAGAGGGGGCAGGAGCAGCTGGGCTCAGGCTCTCTGCAGCACGCCGACAGGCTGAGCTAGCTGGTGGTCAGGAATCTGTGTAGATCCTGACATTATTGTCAGGATCCCTACGGAGTCTGAAGTGGCTCTGTGACGTCAGCCAACAGCAGATTTTAGTCCTCTGTCAGCTGATTCTGAGTCACAAGAGTGCAAAATTAAGAAAGTTCACATGAAAAGTATGAACAAACAAGCTTTGGCCACATTTCTCTTTTAATTGTACCCAAGCGGTACCCCAAAAATTGTACCTGTTGTCTTGAATTCCTCCTGAAAAATAGCAGTGCATTTTCTGCGTCTAGGTACCCATGTGCCTTTGTGCCTGAAATCATCTAAAAGGCACTATGGGGTTTATTTACTAAAGGCAAATGCACTGTGCACTTAGAGGTGCAGTCGCTGTAGATCTGTGGGGGAAATGCAAGGAAAATAAATTCCTCTCAGATCTAGAGCAACTGCACTTGTGAGTGCACTTGTAGTGCACAGTGGATTTGCCTTTGTTAAATAAACCCCTATGCCTCTGACTGGAAGTCTCATTAGATCTGGAATGTCTTTTCTGTACTGCTGCTCACTGTTCTCCTTGCTGGAGAGGAAGCTGCACCTGAGGGCCTGCAATGCAAGAGTCTCCCTGCTACAAGCGTAATTTATTCTGAAGATCCGTGCTTCCTCCACCTCTTCTGCTGCTTCTTCACCAGTCATTGTGTGCAAAAGAGTGCAGAACAAGGCAACATAAGTTGTAATGGGGTGAAGATCATCTGGTAGCGGCAGGAGGTAGACACAGCCAACAGAGACCCCCAGAAGTGAACAGCAGCAGTTACAGGGGGTTCTTAAACCGTATAAAAACTGTGGTATTAACTGGAGTTTAGGAAAATGAGACAATACTTTCTTACCTGGCTGTAATCTTCAGGTGTTCCATGTGGGCTGTCTTCATCAAGAGACACAATAAACAGGCTGCTCTGGATTTGCTCAAGATGAGAAAGATTCTTTGGGTCTAGACTAATGAGATGCTCACGAGACTAGAAGGAAATCACAGCAATGGAGACATGGTAAAACACCAATGCCTAGTCTACAAACATGTGAGAAATGCATTATATGTTTACCAACCAGAGCCCAGCGGGTCCTCTCTTCTGTGGTCAAAGCGGAAAGCCCAATCCCGTCACGCTGACTTTGGCATATGTTCTGAACATAAGAGAGCTGCCTAAAAAAGAACAACATGTGTGGGGCACAATGAATGAAATTAGAGTAGATTTTGTTCATAGCAACCAATTAATACAGATTTAAAGATGTTTCACTGAAAATAGACGTGTGTTATTACTCTGAATAGGTAATATCTCTATGGCTGTGCGTTACACTCCCTAACAAGTAAGTTCCAATTCAACTTTAAAGTTTAAAGGGGTTGTAAACCCTTGAGGTTTTTCACCTTAATGCATTCTATTAGTGTGGCGGTTAAAGTGGCTCCCACTTTATGGCGTGTGTCAATATCTATCTGGGTGCTGTGAGATCCTGCTGTTTGTTATACCACTTAACTGAATAAATGTAAGTGTATTTCCTTAAAAAGAGAAGTACAGCCACAGCTCGTTTGCTTGTACTTCTCCTATGGATCACAGGAGTGCTCACAGGGGGCGGAGCAGAGAGCTGCTGACTGACAGTCAGCAGCTCTCTGTTTACTGAGTTGTGATAACGGAGCGATCTACGGTGTTCGATCGCTCAGTTCTCAGTGTTAGAGGCGCAGGGGACAGGTGCAGTATCCACCTAGGTAAGTATAAATATACAATAACCCCATACTTCTCTTTTAAGCTTGGCTGGTATTTTTTGTATGCAAACTAACAACCAACGATACTGCACTATTGGAGATTGTTTCCTATATTCTGGGAGTTCTATGGCATCATCCTAGCTGGGGAAATTCTATCATTGGAGGAGGAAGTGAGCAGAGGACCTGCCATCAGGAGTACAGGATAGGTTTCCTTTATGCTGTGTTGGCCCATCTGAGGGCCTTGTCCTAAGGTGAGCGTGCATTTCACCTGGTGACGTCACAAGGCTCCAGAAGGAAGAGGGATGAAGATGGACATGGCCACCAGTGGGGACATTGCGGGCTTCGTTTGTAGGTAAGTGCAACATAATGGGCTAGTATATGATGCGTACTAGCCCATTATGCTTTTACTTTTCAGGGAAATAAAGAGGAAGTAAAACCCATCAGGGCTTACTTCCTCTTTAGGAAAGGACTGGATTATTTCCTAAATGCACATCATATAACTGGTACTAATATTTATAGGAAAGTTGATCCAGGGAATATCTGATTGCCTCTTGGGGGTTCGATCAAAAGGGGTTGTATGGCTCAGAACAGAGGAAAACAAAGTCTTGCTTTGGAAGTTGCAGTCAGGGTGTCCAAGCTGAGGTGTCCTTCCAAACACCAATAGACAATGTAGTCATCAGGAAAAAGAAGCAGCCGGTATCGCCATAACATCAGGCGTATTTATTGTAAAGCCTTCACAGTGAGTAAAGTCAACAGCAGACGTGTTTCGGCTATAAGCCTTGTTCCCCAAATGGAGCAAATTGGATCATGCTTTATTTGGGTTTTTTGCCTTCTTCTGGATCAACTGTGGGTATTGGATAGTGTATATGGAGGTTTTCTATGAGAGTGTTTTTTTTTTGTTGGTTGAACTGGATGGACTTTTTTGCAACCAGATTAACTATGTAACTAAACTAATTCAGCAGCATTGGGAATATGTAGAAAAGTATCATAATAGGACTGATACTTTTAACAGCTAACGCCTTACATTTAACATTAAGGTCCATGTCCATTATGAATTTAAATAGTTCATTTAGGCCAAGCTGGCCAAAGCAAACAATTTCTATTACATATTGATGCACCAGTGAGCACTGCATTAGCTACATACCTGTATAGTAAGCGGTGCAGTGTTCCGCAGCAGTATGGGCGCCTTCCTGTCTGCTGCTGGGACTAAATTGAGTCAGCCTGAAGGCTTCTTAGCCATTCAGGAGAAGCTTTGTCATTTTATCAATGTACATAAGGCTTCCCTTATCAGCTGAGGTGGAGAGGCAGATGGGCGATGTCACGATTTTCACTGTCAGTTGATGGGGGAATCCCTCCTGCAGCGCTATTGTGTTAAGCTGGCAGGAAGTGTGGGAAGCCTTCCCCACCCGCAGAATACAATGATCACTGCTGACAACTATAGCTGCCAGCAGTAGTGGGGTGAAAAAAACCTGATAAGCTGGTTGTACTGAAGTTGATCGATGGATTGACTTCAGGAAGACCAGCCTGCCCATAGATGGATCGAAAGTTCACCGATTCCTGTTGAACCAGCTGAATTTTGATCCATCTATGGCTGGCTTTACTTTTTGCCTTGTGAGACACCATCAAACTTTTGTCCATATAATGCATTTCCTCCAACTAAACTGTCCACCAGACTGCGGTTGGGAATTGGATAACGTTGGGAGCATGTCTGGAAAAATCAGGCAAAGAACAATAAAAATACCTTAATAGCTCTGGTGGGGAGAGGATCTGGTCATCAATAACAGCATCGAAGGTGAAGATTCGCCCCCGGCACATGACCACCAGGTGGGTGGGGCAACTGCCTTCGCTCTCTGGAATAAAGCACACATTCCAACATTTATATATATTAGTAATAGAAGGCCAACAGACAGGTGTATCAAAGACTGGCTTCTCATAGCTAGCTGGCTTCTCAAGGACCTTAGAGTGATAATAAAGATTCTTTTTTCTTTTTTAAATAAAACAACAAACATGTTATACTTACCTGCTCTGTGCAATGGTTTTGCACAGATCAGCCCTGATCCTTTTCTTCTGGGGTCCCCTGCCGGCACTCCTCTTCAGCAAATGCCCCTATTGAAAGCCGCTTCCCATGGGGGCACTCGTGCGGGCTTGCTCCTGAGCCGCCTTGTCTGTGTCCATTGACACAGACAAGGCGGCTCAGCCCCGCACCCCATCACAGTATTTGATTGACAGCAGCCGGAGACATTGGCTCCTGGCAGTTTACCTTAAAATGGATGTAAACCCAATGTCATCCTTTTTAAACTCCTGCCATAGGGGTTATCTATAAGGATATACATGCCTCCTGCATGTATCTTTACCTGTCAAATGTCTCCCCTCTGTCTGTTATTAGACCCGAAAAACTGCAGATTCTGTGGGCGGGTCTGTTGTCTGGAGCTCGGTGGGTGGAGTCGTGATGTCAGACTCCCCGCCCACCTCTACACTCCCCTTGTCAATATGCATTTTCTCCTGTGTATTTCTAACACTGAACTTCTGCTATGATCTCTAACATCCAGTGAAAAGACAGGAAAGTAACCACATGACTTCAGCATGCCAAATCATGCTGAGGTGTGGAACAGCCAATCCTCACAGAGCTGCTGAAGAAAGGAGTGGGGGAGGGAATTAAAAAACACTGCATGTCTTAGGCTAGTGCACGAGATGTAAACCACCTGTCACTCACAGCAAGGGGGAGGATTTGACAAAGTTTTTCTCTGTTTGTCAAGTTTTATCTCACTGAACAATAAAAGAGGATTGCTCAGAGCTGGATTAACTCTTTGTGGCAAGACTGGGCTCAAATGATAGGAAATCTTATACTCTACATTATGACATAAAAATAAAAAATAAAAAAATCGGGTTTACATCCAATTTAATGCATAGAATGCACAAAGGTAAAAACTTTTAGGCTTTAGAACTACTTTAGGGCCCATTCACACATAGTGCAGTGACTGGAGTTTTTACGCACTGGAAGAACGCTAGTCTTCCAGCACAGAAACAGCAATTGTTTTCTATGTGCCCCATTCTCACTGCAAGCAGACAGGAGGTGCGGTGCAGTGAGCTGCGATAAAATGCGATGCAGACATGCTGCAATATAATGATTTGTAATTGTTGACATTACCTTTTACAGTGGACCTCCTCTTTAACTTGGTATTGACACCCGCAGCGGACCGCAAGCACACTACGATTGCAATGCAGTACAGGAAACATTGTGGAATTGCTGCACTTCCCGCAACCACATGTGTGTGAACCTAGGCTTAGGGTAGACCAAGGTTGTAGCTGCAGCAGTACATAGGCCAGTGATGGCGAACCTTGGCACCCCATATGTTTTGGAACTACATTTCCCATGATGCACATGCACTCTGCAGTGTGGTCGAGCATCATGGGAAATGTAGTTCCAAAACATCTGGGGTGCCAAGGTTTGCCATCACTGACAGGCTATCTCGTTTCTTATCAGGGTCTGAGGAATGTGTGTACATGGCAAATGAGTTAGGCTGGCCATACATTATACAATTTTCCTTTAGATTTACCAAAACCAAACTGTACATATTAAGTTCCTGAAGTCTCTCCTAATATCTTGCATCCCTCAGACCTTTCACCATTTTTTTTTATAATAAAAACCCAAGATAGAGTCAAAGCTGCGCTCAGACCTAAATCATAAACGAACAGTTGTGAAAGAGAAAAAGCTGCCAGCACCTATAAAAGTCCCGTATCTGACTCCTAAAATATAATAAACAAAAAAATGCAGCGCTATATATGTAAATAAAACATAATGAATAAGAACCCACCAAGTGACATCATATCAAACAATTGACCATGACCGGAAATAGAAAGCAGAACACATCCATAGCGCAATAACGTATGATAAAAGGTTTTTTAATTAAGATAAAATAGTTGCACTTACAATTTAGCAGAAACAATATGGCATAAAAGGCATCAAACACAGCAGCGGTGTCTCTGTGTGCCGCGGTTCACTTCCTGTACTGCAAAGCCCGTCTAAGAACGTGATGACGTCACCGTCGTAGGCTCCTCCCTACGCGTTTCATCACGAATGGACGTCGTCTGGGGATTGGCCGGCCATATTGTTTCTGCTAAATTGTAAGTGCAACTATTTTATCTTAATTAATCATACGTTATTGCGCTATGGATGTGTTCTGCTTTCTATTTCCGGTCATGGTCGAGTGTTAAAGTTACTGGTCCCGCTCTGTACCTGTGGTTTTGGGAGACCATAATCCCTATGCTGGGCGAGACTGCTGTAATAGCAGTCATCGCTGTTTGGTAAGCAGACCTTACTCACACACTCCTTGGTGGATCATCTTCTTCTTTTCACCATTTTTACTGGGCGTCCCTGGATTCTATCTTATCAATATCTTTCTCTAAGTGAGGTCTGCAGAACTGGGCACAGTATTCTAAATTAGGTCTCACTAAAGATCTATATAGAGGGATCAGAACCTCTTTCCTCTTGCTGGTGATTCCTCCACTGCCTGGTCGCAAGGTTTGCTGATTTTGCAATCATTCAAAATAAGCACCCCCAAATCTTTTCCTTCTGTAATGCTGGCTAACACTGTACAAGGGATAGACCGGTATCATTTTTTCAGGGCCGATACCGAGTAATCGCCTGCCTTTCATGCCAATAACAGGTGCCGATATTCTGTACATTAAAATTTTTGAAAAATCAACACAATTTCTACACAAATCTGGTATGGCTGGCTCCCTGCTATGGGTGGCTGGCTGGCATGGAATGGTGCACCCTGCTGTGGGTGGCTGGCTGGCACGGTGCACCCTGCTGTGTGTGGCTGGCATGGACGGTGTACCCTGCTGTGGGTGGGTGGGTGGCTGGCACGGTGCACCCTGCTGTGGGTGGGTGGCTGGCACGGTGCACCCTGCTGTGGGTGGCTGGCTGGCACAGGGAACCCTACTGTGGGCGGCTGACCAGGCTCCCTGCTGTGGGTTGGCTCCCTGCTGTGGCTGGCTGGCCTGGCTCCCTGCTGTGGGTGGGTGGTGGTGGCAATATACAGGACAGAGAGCCAGTTATTATAACTACTTGAGTTATACGCCACCGATAGGTGAATGGACACTGGTGGATCAATCAGATCACTCAAACAGGAACTCCTCCCCTATATAATCCTTCCAATACAGGAAGTACTTCAAATGTTACTAAACCCAGTAATATGAAAATAGTTAATCTGCCCCCCCCCCCACAGTGCCCATAGCTTATAAATAATTTTTTTACATTTAAATACTGCCACTATTTACCTTTTTTTGGATGATCTGTATACCACGGTTACATGATAAACTGAACAGTTTCTCCAGTGATAAGAGTTCAGGAAGGAGGAGGTTTTCACTTCAGCCTGTGTACACGCCCACATGTGTGATGTCAATATCATGTGACCTGGCTAGCTCTGAGAACAAGAAACTGTTCTCTCCAGCATAAAAGACACAACTGAGCATGTGCAAGTCGGCTCCTCTGCCTGTGTTAGCTGGCCTTCCCCAGATAGACAGTGCAGGAGGGGGGGGGGTCTGTGCATACAGGATGAAACAGTCTTTTTACCCAATGCAAAGGATTAACCCCTTAAGTTCCACAGTGAGTATAACAACCATGCTATGCTGCATATACAGACAGATTTTACTGTTGTGAGTTTAGTAACACTTTCAGACAAGCAATAGATTCCCAAAAAAGGAGAGGGACCTTTGTGTCCTGTGTCCAAGAAAAGGATTTTACAGGTAAGCTGTAGAAAAAAATATATCCAATTTTCTTTATCATATATCACAGAACACAGAGCCAGTTATTATAATAATAACCACTTGGGACGTCCCAAAGCAATACCCTTGAGGGGAGGGAGATAACATTGCAGAAACAGCCACTGGTGAAGGACCTACTCTACTGTTTTTAATACGTTGAGGCCAAAGGCATTATCCTCCATGTTTTTGACTTCCACCTGGTAAAAACCCGGTAGATGTTTAAATCAAAGACCATATAGTGGTCTTGCACACCTGGGCCACTGACACCTAATGGCCCAAGATACTCCCTCACACCTTTTGTAGAGAACCTTACCCCAGAAAAAAAAAGGGATTTTGCCCTTTAAACTATAGGCAATGATAAACTGGCAGATCCACTGCTAAATATTTGACCTGGATGCCGCCTGCCCATCCTGGGCATCCTCTGGCAGCACAAACTAGGATTCCTGACAACTCAAGCAGATCCTGATCGCCTGAACTACCTCTAGAGTATGTAGCTATCTTTCTTCTGCCGACTGTGGATTAGGAGAAAAATAAAAGGCAAGACACTGTCCTGATTCAAGTCAAAACTAGAAACCACTATAGGCAATAAAAATGATGAGGACGCAACATCACCTTATCATGATGCAAGACCAAGAATGACTCCTTGCATAAAAGAGCCGCCAACTCTGACACTTCACTTAACCACTTCCCGACCGCTGCACGCCGATGTACGTCCTAAGTTTGAACGGGGATATCGTTGTTATGGCAGCAGCTAGCTGCCATAACCCCGGTATCCCCGTTTTCGTGCGGCGGCCGGCTTTCAGATAAAAGTGGTCCCTGCGGCGGATTCGCCGCGAGATCACTTTTATCGGTGGCGGGAGAGGGCCCCCCCCTCCCGCCGCGATCCGGTGCCCTCCGCCGCTTACCGGAGCCGTCGGTAGCGGCGGAGGCAATCGCGTCCACTCCCGTGGTGTGCCTGAAGACGAGTGAGCCCAAGATGGCGCTCACTCGTCTCCATGACACTGCTGGGCGGAAGCGACGTCAAAACGTCACTTCCGTCCACGCCTCTTAAAGGCATATTTTTTCAAATGTCATTTTTACAAATGACTTTTTTTTTATTTTTTTATTTTTTATTTCATTTTAGTGTAAATATGAGATCTGAGGTCTTTTTGACCCCAGATCTCATATTTAAGAGGTCCTGCCATGCTTTTTTCTATTACAAGGGATGTTTACATTTCTTGTAATAGAAATAAAAGTGACACCATTTTTTTTTTTTTTTTTAAAGTGTAAAAATAAATAAAATATTGTAAAATAAATAATAAAAATAAAAAAAATTTTTTTTAAAACCCCCCTGTCCCGACGAGCTCGCGCGCAGAAGCGAACGCATACGCGAGTAGTGCCCGTATATGAAAACGGTGGTCAAACCACACATGTGAGGTATCGCCACGACCGGTAGAGTGAGAGCAATAATTCTAGCCCTAGACCTCCTCTGTAGCGCAAAATATGCAACCTGTAGAATTTTTTAAACGTCGCCTATGGAGATTTTTAAGGGTAAAAGTTTGACGCCATTCCACGAGCGGGCGCAATTTTCAAGCATGACATGTTGGGTATCAATTTACTCGGCGTAACATTATATTTCACAATATAAAAAAAAATTGGGATAACTTTACTGTTGTTTTATTTTTTTATTCAAAAAAGTGAATTTTTTCCAAAAAAAGTGCGCTTATAAGACCGCTGCGCAAATACGGTGCAAAAAAAAGTATTGCAATGACCGCCATTGTATTCTCTAGGGTGTTAGAAGAAAAACCATATATAATGTTTGGGGGTTCTAAGTAATTTTCTAGCAGAAAAACCTGTTTTAAACATGTAAACACCTAAAATCCAAAACGAGGCTGGTCTTAAAGTGGTTAATGAAGTGATAGCAACCAAGAAGCCACCTTCCAAAATAAAAGACTAATGCCACGTACACACGACCGGACTTTCCGGTAGAAAAGGTCCGACGGAATAATTCCGTCGGACATTCCGATCGTGTGTGGGCTTCATCTGACTTTTTCTTTCTAAAATTCTGACGGACCTAGAAATAGAACATGTTTCAAATCTTTCCGGCGGAATCAGTTCCTATCGGGAAAACCGCTCGTCTGTATGCTATTCTGACGGACCAAAAACGACGAAAGGGCAGCTATTTTTCTACTGGCTATTGAACCTCCTTTTTCTAGTCCCGTCGTTTGTCATACCGTTCTAAACGATTGCCTACACACGTGTGATCGTGTGTAGGCAAGTCCGTTTCAGCGGAACTCCGTCGGAAAGACCGTCGGAGTCTATTCTGACGGAAAGTCCGGTCGTGTGTACGCGGCATAACAGAATCTACCAATTGATTCAAACAGTGGCCTCTGCAAGGACAGTCAAGATCAAATTCAAGTCCCAAGGACACAAGAGTGGCCTGACAGACGGGACTGTCAACGTTACACGCTGTATGAAGTATGAATCAAGGAGTGAGAAACAACGGCTTCTGGAAAAAAATGGATAGGGACAAACTCTGACCCTTAATGGTATTTATGGCCAATCTCCTTTCCCCTACTGACTGGAGAAAGAAATAGAAAATCTCCCACTCACATATTTCTGCAGGTGCCATTTCCTGGCTTCACCCTAGGAAAAAAAATATTTCCAAGTCCTGTAATTGAAGTTCCCCGAAGCTGGCTTCCAGGGGCTTAATAGTGCTGAGATACAGGATTCAAGACCATTAGGTCCCACTTGACTGGAAGTGTCCAAGGAGTGACCCCCGCAAGACTCGCTATGTCAGGGTACCAAGCCCTCCTGGGCTGATTCGGCTAACACTATTATCAGTGTTACTACTCCCGGATTCTTCGCAAAAGATGTGTCAGAAGTCAAAACAGAGGGAAATCATCAAATAAGGGAGAACTGGTCCCTAAGGTGTTACCAGTGCATCTACCCCTATTGCCAGTGCATTCTCGTACCCCACACAACCTGTCCCAACTTGTTGTAGAACTTGGAATCTAGTAGATTCATCTGCAGAGTTCCCCCCTGCCACTATTCAATACCTGGAATATGCACGGACAATAGAGACAGCACTTGTGCTGTTCCAGACAGAATGTGGTTCACCCTCCTGAGCTGCGCGACTCCTGATGACGCCCTGGTGGTTGATATATATGCCCCTGCAGAGGCATTTCTGGATTGAACCTACAACTGATTTTTCCCATAATCCAGAGCAAGGCGTACTGGCCAAAAAGTTCCAAGATATATTTATGAGCAGTATTCTCTCCTGTGGAGACCAAGTCCACTGAACTGTAGCCACCTTGAAACCAACTGGAGAGACTGACATCAGTGATTATCTTCCAAACCCCTGAAAGGAAGAATTCTACCTTTCCCAGATTCCAAATCATCACCCACCAATTGTAGCTCTGCGTTACCCCAGGAACAGAGCCCTCCGGCAATCCAATGCCTGGATCTTCAGCCTGGAAGTTCCAGACAGAGAGAATGATTCTCTACAAAAGACCTGGAGTAGGACTGTACATAGGGAACATGCTTCGACCTAGATACAACTTCTTCCTACAGAAATGTATCGAAGGAAACCCCGGAATCGACTGCTTCCTGAGCAAAGGCTATTGAGGTATAGGGATATTGACACCCCTGTGTCTTCAAGTCCAGCACCAAGGCTAGGAGCTTTATGAACCCTCAAGAGCTGTGGCCAGCCCAAAGTGCAGAAAAAAAGATAACTTTCCACTGCAATTACAGAAATCTTTGATGAGCCTGGAAACAAACCGACACATGAAGATATGCGTTTACTGATGATTATGGACCCCGAAAGCTACCTCTTGCAGAGATCATCACAAAACAGATCGAGCCTGAAACAGGATGCCCAGTGAATTGAGATCTCAAAATAGACCTCATGTCCCTATTTGGTTTTGGAACCGCTACCATTTAATTATTTTACAAAAATGAGCCAAAAACTTCTGTTCCAAGAGCCAATGCAAGGCAAAAGACTGGCGAGTGTGTGGCAGACCCAGAGAGTCCCAAGAGGTGTACTTAACCTACCTTAAAGACTGCCCTAAAATCTTCTAGTTTGAGATACTCTCAAAACACAGCAGCCTCAGATGTCTCCCTCACTTAGGAGGGAAAAAACTTACAGCCCCTGGTATTCCTGGGCAGTTTCCCATCCAAGTACTAACCAGGCTTGATCCGAGATCAGGCACCACAGTGGCTCAGATACCCCTGATGCCATTGGTCCAACAGGAGACATGAACACTGCCAGATCACTGGACCTGCCTTCCCCGGCAGTGTACCTGCCTTCCCCCAAAAACTAATACGCAGCTCCCCAAGGATGCAGGCCTACAACAATGTTGGATTACGGCTATACAACACCACAGGTATGCAAATATGCAGGTACCCAGGTATGCCGTTATGTAGGTACCTAGGTATGCAAACATGCAGAAATATAAGCATTCTTGCTGTTCATGCATTTTGAGTATGCAGTTTAATGTAAATAAACACATATCTATATAGTTTAATGCAAAAAACCCCACATATGTATGCAGTTTAAGTTATGTTAACATGTGTTTATAGAATATGCATTTATGAAAACAGCTTATGAAAACGTGTTTATGCTAGTAAGCAGGCATGCGTTTATTCAACATGAGCTTATGCAAATGTGCTTATGCAAGAACGCATGTGTTTATGAAAACATGCGTTATGTCCAAATATATGCCCTTTATACATCATGCAACCATGTATATATGCATCTATGTAACATGGGTCTATGTGACCATGTATCTATGGAAACATTCAACATGTGTCTTATACAAACATGTGAAAACATGTCTTATGCAAACATGCAACATGTGTCTATGAAAAAAATGCATCTATGCAAGATATCTATGCAAACATGTACACAAGCATGCATCTCATGCAACACGCGCTTGACGCAAACATGCGTCTCCTGCAACATGTGTTTGATGCAAACATGCGTTTTAAGTCAGTTTGCAAGCATGCACCTGCTGAACTGCACCAGGCCCCATACTAGTTTGCAGGATTAACCAAGCACATATGCATCCAATGCAGCCTCTATGCTGCTTCAGAACAGCGCACACTATCCTGGAGACAACTCCTTAAAAGTGTACCGTTGCCCATACAGGGATGTATTAACAGATAGTTGTACAAGCCCCCAGGATTAAGCAGTAAGTATACAAGAATACCTTTATGCAGTATATAATGACTTATCTGGCTACATAGCTTTTATGTAGCCATGGCTGAAGTTATGCTTTAGAGGCCTTGCTGATCCTTCAGCCCACATCGTTCACCAGAAAATTCCTGCCGCAGGAAGTCTAGGAGTCTAACAGGAGTCCAGCCTTCACCCACCATGGCGGGCTGTGTCCTAAAAAGACCTTCAGGGACTGGGTCCCCCTAATCTGGGGTCCACTCCCCTGGACCTGTATAGCACCCTGCAGGAAAACACCTTGGTCAGAACAAACACTGCACAGGGTTCTATTACGCAGGGTCCAGCGCCATAAGGCTGCATTACAGGCAAACCTCGAGGAATCTTCTCTCCTTCCATTCCAATGAGGCTCGGGTACAATCCATTTTGGCTGACAGCTCTTTCGACTGGATCCGAATGAAGTCCATCATTCTAAATAGAACCGCCCAGACCTCCAAGTATGCTCCCAAGCACATGCATCACATCAGTGACCACAACCTTACAGACACTGGCAAAAAACTGAAGTACTTCCTGTGTAGGGGGTTATATAGGGGAAGACTTCCTGTTTAATAGAGCTGATTAATCTACCAGTGTCCATTTACCTATAGGTGGAGTATAACCAGCTCTGTATCCTGTGATGTACGATAAAGAAATATATATTTATTTATTATATCATGTATATAATATGAGGTCAAACCTTAACACTTTTAATTTGTATGCAATCAGGCAGGCCCTTGCACTACATTAATTGAAAGGAAATTGCATTAGAAAAAAATTATACAATGTATGGCCGGCTTTTGAATAAAATGCAAAGGTAATTGGCTACGGCAGACAAAGCAAACAAAATGAAATACATGTGTATATAGTGCTTAAAATTTCTCTAACAACACGTTAAAATTGTTTAAGGTGAAAATTTTGCTCCAAAAACAAAAAATATTTAAACAAACAGTGTGCAAAAAGTCTCTTTCAAATTCAACTTCAACTGTTCTTTTCTTTTGTTCTTCACTATAACATATGCGTCAAATGAAGATCCATAAAACTGTAATCACCTATTAAAGTGAAAACTCACCAGAATGAATGGCAGCTTAAACTACAGGCAGCAAAAACGCGTCAGTAATAAGTAGGGTTCCCCTTTAAATATGCTGTAGCCTCTGTCCAGCTCCTCCAAAACTTGGGCTCCGCCAAAGGTGCATCAGATTGCTGTATAGACAAAGCTCACATACCAAAGCAACAAAAGGGGGTCTATAGTGTAGTATGTAAATCAATAGTGAATACACTAATTACACACACTGCTCACCAAAGATAAAAGTGGGTATGACCTCAAACACATATATTCATGAGATCTTCCACCAAGATCAAAAGATAACCACCCGGAAAATTTGTTCCACCGATCAACAGACAGAATACAAACTCACCAGAGATAGTGCTGCCCAGTAATAAGCATATCCCACCAGTTGAAAATATGTGATGCCCCATTTAAGGCAACTCCGGCTTCCTTACCTCCCCCACCAGGGTCAATTGGTGTCAAATAGCTGTGAAAAATAAAGCTCACATAACAGAACAATACACAGGGACTAAAGTGTAGTATAGTTAAAGTTAATAGCTAAATAATTGGTAACCAGTCAGTGCAAACAAAAGTAAACCCCTCAGCACTTACATCAGCAGCCACCACTCAGGTACCGATATGGCAGCGTGACCTCATGCAAAAAGCTCCATCCAACACGTTTCACCCAAGCATGCCTCCTCAGGGTTCTCCTCAGGGGTTGAAATTGTACTTACCAATCTTAAAGTAGTTGACAATCGAGTCTCTTGTGACACCTGGGATCTTACATGTGTTGAAGAGATTTCGAAATTGGTGCATATCCAGTGGTCTATTACCAGCTTTGTGCACCCCCAGCCTCTCCCTAAAAGAGACACAGACCTGTAAATTAGTGTAAAATAACCCACTGTACAAGAACTACATTCTGTAGAGTTTAGTGATTGTGACTGTAATGCACCTTAAAGAGGAGTTCCAGCCGTTTCTGTGTTTATTAAAAGTCAGCAGCTACAAAAAGTGTAGCTGCTGACTTTTAAAAAAAACACACTAACCTCTCCCACGATTCAGCGTTGCGGTCGCACGAACCCGTGGCTCTACGCGACGTCAGCTGGGCACCCGGCTGTGACAGCTTTCGGCTTCACAGCCAGGTGCACACTGTTCGAGTCTCGCTGCCCCCCCTCAATGGCCGGGCAATCTTCTGGGACCTGCGATGTTTACATCCAGTTTAAAGTAGAACTATATGCAAAACTTTTTTCATTTTGGATAGAGCACGGGAGGGTTATAACCCCTGTCAGATTTATTTTTTTGTCATCTGTGTCCCATTGCGGATATTTCCCTTCACTTCCTGTCCCATAGCCAAACAGGAAGTGAGAGGAAAATCCTGCAAAATAAGAGAATACCTTGGGGGGGCCCCCAGGTCACCGGAACTGGTGTACCCATTGGAAGATTTCCCCTCTATTACTTTTCTGGGGACAACCCAAAAACGCCTTAACAGGGTCACAGACAGGGGTTCTAATCCATCTTAAATTTTATTCAAAGCTAAAAAAAAGTTTTGCCTTTAATTATACTTTAAGGAGCCAGTACTTGTAATTTTATCCAACAAATATCAAAGACTAAATTGTTTATTATAAGACAGGGCTACACAACCTTCACCCCCCTTCAGTTTAAAAAAAAGACTACAAGACCCAGAAAACCCTAACTCAGGGGTTTCTAAATAAAGGGCCAGTTTACGGTCCTTCAGAGTTTAGGGAGCCAGACTGTTGCCAGTGGGAGTAAATAATCCCCCATCATTGGTATTAGGTGAAGGAATAGTGCCGCATTGTTGGAGTCAGTGGATGGAATAGTGTCCCATCTTTGGCATTAAGGATGAGCTCCGCCATGTTCGCACAGTCCACGTGCAGAGCCCGCCAGGAAGTCGGCACTGCGCTGCACTAATCACAGGCATTGAGACATTTCCCGATCTCTGCAGCTGCGCATCGGGACAATGTCTCACTGCCTGTGATTAGCGCAGCGCCGACTCACGTGGGCTGTGCGATCACGTCGGAGCTCATCCTTATTTGGCATTAGTGGGAGGAAATGTGACCCGTCGTTGGCGCCAGAGCCAGGAACGGTCCCCCCGTCGTTGGCGCCAGAGCCAGGAACGGTCCCCCCGTCGTTGGCGCCAGAGCCAGGAACGGTCCCCCCGTCGTTGGCGCCAGAGCCAGGAACGGTCCCCCCGTCGTTGGCGCCAGAGCCAGGAACGGTCCCTCCGTCGTTGGCGCCAGAGCCAGGAACGGTCCCCCCGTCGTTGGCGCCAGAGCCAGGAACGGTCCCCCCGTCGTTGGCGCCAGAGCCAGGAACGGTCCCCCCGTCGTTGGCGCCAGTGGCAGGAACGATCCCCCGTCGTTGGCGCCAGTGGCAGGAACGATCCCCCGTCGTTGGCGCCAGTGGCAGGAACGATCCCCCGTCGTTGGCGCCAGTGGCAGGAACGATCCCCCGTCGTTGGCGCCAGTGGCAGGAACGATCCCCCGTCGTTGGCGCCAGTGGCAGGAACGATCCCCCGTCGTTGGCGCCAGTGGCAGGAACGATCCCCCGTCGTTGGCGCCAGTGGCAGGAACGATCCCCCGTCGTTGGCGCCAGTGGCAGGAACGATCCCCCGTCGTTGGCGCCAGTGGCAGGAACGATCCCCCGTCGTTGGCGCCAGTGGCAGGAACGATCCCCCGTCGTTGGCGCCAGTGGCAGGAACGATCCCCCGTCGTTGGCGCCAGTGGCAGGAACGATCCCCCGTCGTTGGCGCCAGTGGCAGGAACGATCCCCCGTCGTTGGCGCCAGTGGCAGGAACGATCCCCCGTCGTTGGCGCCAGTGGCAAGAACGATCCCCCGTCGTTGGCGCCAGTGGCAGGAACGATCCCCCGTCGTTGGCGCCAGTGGCAGGAACGATCCCCCGTCGTTGGCGCCAGTGGCAGGAACGATCCCCCGTCGTTGGCGCCAGTGGCAGGAACGATCCCCCGTCGTTAGCGCCAGTGGCAGGAACGATCCCCCGTCGTTGGCGCCAGTGGCAGGAATTATCCCCATTGTTGGGCTCAGTGGCAGGAATTATTCCCAATTGTTGGGGTCAGTTGGAGGACAGGTGCCTCTTATCAGTGAAAGGAATAGTGCCCCAAGGATCGGATACAGGCAAGCAAAGACGGCATCCAGTCCCCATGCCACAGTGGGAAACACTGCCCTAGGTCACCCAAGATGTAGCCCTGCACTCTCGGGCCAAAGGTTTGTGGACACCTGACCATCTACTAAGTTCAGGTCTTTACAGTAAAGAGTGCTGTCAATGCTACAGCATACAAAGACATTTGGGCGGTTTGGGGAAGGCATTTTCCTGTTCCAGCATGACTGCACCCCTGTGTACAAAGCCGACTCCACAAAGACATGGTATGAAAAGTCTGGTGTGGAGGAAATTGAGATGACAACCCTATTGTACAACTTTTGGATGAATTGGAATGCCAATTCTTAACCAGGTCTACTTGTCAAATATCAGTACCTGACATCACAAATGCCAGAGGCATTGCTGGGACTGAAAAAGACCTAGGGTATCCCCGGGCACCCCAAGGATAGCAGTGATGTAGTGGACGTATCGTGCCATGGTGAACAGAGGGTGTGGCCAAATGGTTTACAGTGAGAGGGGCTTAAAGGAGCATAGGTAACTAAAACCCGAGTTTTCTTGTACTCATAGTACTAGGAGCAGACACCTTATGTTTCATGTGTTATATTTCTATACAGTAATACCAAACCCTTTCTTTGTATTCCAATTGCCGCAATATCTGTATTTTTCTATGGAATGTTTTTACTTTTTTGTATTAATAAATATTATCTTTTAATCTCCAATCATTACTTGATGATTTTTGTACAATGCCTACATAGTCCCAGTCCCAAAGGGTCTCTGTTGTGATCCCGTGGTAAAGGGCTGCTGTGATTGGCCCTTTAGCCTGATCACAGAGCGCGGGCCTGCTCGCTGCATGGGGCACATGGGCAGCTCGATCCCAGCAAAGTAAGCCCACACTGTAGCCATCTTTTGGCTATAGTGCGGATGGGAAGTGGTTAATAAGAAAGTCATCATAGATTATACTCGCAAACATATGAATTAAAATCGCTTACCGAGATACTCATCTGTAGCCCTATAGTTCCAGAAACAGCAAGGCCACAGGTGCTTCCTTCGAAACACATCAGCCATTGAGGTCCTCCTGTTTTCTGGAAACACATGGCTACAGACGAGTAGCTCGATGAGCGGTTATAATTCATATGTTTATGAGTATAATGTATGATGACTTTCATATTAAAACAATGTGGGATAATGCACTGGGCTTGTGTTTGTTCTTTTTTTTTAGTTTGATTCAAACAAGTTTTGCATTCCCATACAAGTCTATGGGAATGCGAAACATACTTAAAGCAGGTCAAATGCAGGTCAGAAGGAGGTCAGCTGCAGGTGGTCAAATAAACAAGTGAATTCTGAATCATCACAGAAGCACCTTAATTGGAATTCAAACTAACAAAATTCGATAAAAGGCCACAGTTTGTGGAAACAGGCCCTTAGGCTGATGTTAAAGCTTTGTGAATTGGTTCTACAGTGCATCCGGAAAGTATTCACAGCCCTTTAGTTTACACATTTTGTAATGTTACAGCCTTATTCCAAAATGGATTAAATTCATTATTTTCCTCAAAATTCTACAAACAATACCCCATAATGACAACATGAAATAAGTTTGTTTGAAATCTTTGCAAATTTATAAGAAAGAAAAAAAAAACCCCCATGTACATAAGTATTCACATCCTTTGTCAAGACATTCAAATTGAGCTCAGGTGTATCCTGTTTCCCTTGATGATACTTGAGATGTTTCTACAACTTGATTGGCGTCCACTTGTGATAAATTCAGTTGATTGGACATGATTTGTAAAGGCACACACCTGTCTATATAAGGTCCCACAGTTAGTTCATGTCAGAGCACAAACCAAGCCATGAAGTCCAAGGAATTGTCTGTAGACCTCCGAGACAGGATTGTATGGAGGCACAGATCTGGGGAAGGGTACAGAAACATTTCTGCAGCATTGAAGGTCCCAATAAACACAGTGGCCTCCATCATCCGCAAATGTAAAAAGTGTAGACTCTTCCAAGAATGGGCCGCCCGGCCAAACTGAGCGATCGGGGGAGAAGGGTCTTAGTCAGGGAGGTGACCAAGAACCCGATGGTCACTCTGACAGAGCTCCAGCATTTCTCTGTGGAGAGAGGAGAACTTTCCAGAAGAACAACCATCTCTGCAGCACTCCACCAATCAGGCCTGTATGGTAGAGTTGCCAGACGGAAGCACCTGAAGGACTTTCAGACCATGAGAAACAAAATTCTCTGGTCTGATGAAACAAAGATTGAACTCTTTGGCCTGAATGGCAAGCGTCATGTCTCGAGGAAACCAGGCACTGCTCAACACCTTGCTAATACCATCCCTACAGTGAAGCATGGTGGTGGCAGCATCATGCTGTGGGGATGTTTTTCAGCGGCAAGAACTGGCAGACTAGTCAGGATTGAGGGAAAGATGAATGCAGCAATGTACAGAGACATCCTTGATGAAAACCTGCTCGAGAGTGCTTTGGACCTCCAGCTGAGGCGAAGGTTCATCTTCCAACAGCACAACAACCCTAAGCACACAGCCACGATAACACAGGAGTCGCTACAGGACAACTCTGTGGATGTCCTTAAGTGGCCTAGCCAGAGCCCAGACTTGAACCCGATTGAACATCTCTGGAGAGATCTGAAAATGGCTGTACACCGACGCTCTCTGGAGAGATCTGAAAATGGCTGTACACCGACGCTCCCCAAACAACTTGATGGAGCTTGAGAGGTCCGGCAAAGAATGGGAGAAATTGCCCAAAAATAGGTGAGCCAAGCTTGTAGCATCATACTCAAAAAGACTTGAGGCTGTAATTGGTGCCAAAGGTGCTTTAACAAAGAATTGAGCAAAGACTGTGAATACTTATGTACATGGGATTTTTTTTGTTTTTAATAAATTTGAAAAGATTTCAAACAAACATCTTTCACGTTGTCATTATGTAGGGCCGTCTTTAATATTAATTGGACCCTGGGCAAAAAATTTATTGCCCCCCTCCATGCAGTTTTGCCCTCCACCTGCTCTGAGACATACAATAAATAGCAGCTGGACTCAAAACCTGTTTCCTGAATCAGATCAGGCAGCGATTGCAATTGGTTGCCAGAGGTTACAGAGTATCATTACCGCTCACTGACTGGTTGCTAGAGGTTACAGCACACATTACGGCACACTGATAAGTTGTTAGAGGTTACAGCATATGATTTCTGCTTGTTGATTGGTTGCTAGAGATTACTGTACATCAATAATGCACACTGATTGGTTGCTAGGAGGTTACTGCACATCATCTCCTCACTGCCTGCACACCATGGACTGGGGAGATGAGGGGACCCATTAATAGACAGAAAACTCCTAGGGATCCTAGGACTCCTGGGATCAGTGGCAGTGCTGGAGGGAGGGGAGGGTGTAATCAATGGCAATGCTGATTTTTTTTTTTTTTTACCGACTACCAATATAAAGAGGAGTTTCAACACTGGCCACCAATGTAATACGGGTTTACACTGATCGCTAATGTAATAGGGATTTACACTGACCACCAATGCAAGGGGGGCAATTCACACTGGCCACTAGTGTGAATGAAAGGATTCTACACCAAGCACCAATGTAATGAGAAGATTTACACTGACCACCAATGTAACAGACATTTAGACTGAGTTAGCATTTGTGTGTGTCGGGAACGCATGCAAAATCGCTTTTCTGACACCACATAAACGTGCTGCCCTTTAGCAGATACACAGCAGTGCCATGAATTGTTAATGACACCCTCAGGCATCTGCTGACATGTGCCTTGGCACCGTGTTATTTTGAAAAAGGGTTTGGGACTTTCTTCCGCATTTGTAGCACATAGAGCAGCCCATTGAAATGAATGGGCTGCTCTACATGGGACCTACATCTTTATCCACACTGTCAGCACACCTTTGCATCCTAAAACCCATGCTAACCTCTGCACCCCAAACCTCCCCCATTCTGTCCACCCCAATTACCCTCCCCTTTAACTCTACCTACCTCCTCTGCTCATCTTTGCACCCACCTTCCTTAACTCCATACATCCCCTCCTTGCTCACCTGTGCGCCCAAACTGTAATTACTTCTCTGCCAACCTCTGCACACCCCACACTACCCTCCCCCCACTAATTTGCTTACCTTTGCAGAACAGGCTGATGGTAGGCTTAATGACCGCAGTTGTAGGTAGGACTTTCAAGCATGCCTCTCTTCCCAGTGGGCGGCATTCAGTATAGATGATGGGGGATATGACCTCAGGGGGGCATGATATACATATAAATGCTGCCTCTATTTACATATGAATGCCGTCCCTATTTACATATCAATGCCGATATTTACATGTAAACATGGGTTCTGCAGGTGAGTCATCTGTACACAACAATAGGGCAGAGTTGGGCAGCATTAGTAACAGAACTTCACACTGCAATATTAGGACACAGCACGGGACTAAAACTTCAAGGGACGAGGGAACTTAAACTGAGATAGTTGGGAAGTATGAGGCAGCTGCTTTGGGCCGAACAACAATGACAGGGCCCAGGGCAGCTGCCCCTTTTGCCCTGCCTTAAAGAGGGCCCTGTCATTATGGGGTATTGTTTGCAGAATTTTGAGGAAAATAATGAATTTAATCCATTTTGGAATAAGGCTGTAACATAACAAAATGTGGAAAAAGTGAAGCACTGTGAAAACTTTCCTGATGTACTGCATGTGCTATATAAAAAGGAAATAAATCTTGGCACGATTGGAATGCCCACCTTCTAATGAGTTCCCAGTATTTAAGCGTGTACCACGTAGCTATGCAGCCTCTCTCCAGTTGGGTGCCAGGCTTGGCAGGCCAGTAATGTTCTAGGTAAGGACCAGGACCCCCAAAGTTGACATTGAGTTGGGAAGGCATCCGAACATCGAGGTACCCAGCATTCAACCACCATTCTTCCAACTGTAAGAGAAGGCAAAGATGTCTGCTAATTGACATGTCAATTCTCATCAAAAATATGGATTAAAAAAAAAAAGACAACACAAAACTGTGTCATGAAAGCAATCAATCAGGTAACATGTAAACACCGTCCTAACATAGGCAGCCCAGAGCAGGGTGACATGATAAAAGTCTGCATCTGAGGTTTGCACTATGTGGCTAAGAGTTTGTGGACGCCTGACAATCATGCCTATATGAATTTGTTGGGCAACCCATTCCAAAACCGTGGGCATTTGTTCCACGTGGTAAACATGGCCCTGTCCTGACTTTGTTGGAATTGTGGTTGTGCTTTACCAGCTTTTTGTTGCCCTGTCGCAACTTTTTTGAGATGTGTTGCTGCCATCAATTAAAAAAATTACTTTTTTTCTTAAAATGGTACATTTTCTCAGTTTAAACATGTGATATGTTTTCTATTTTCTTTTGTTAAAAAATATGGGTTTATGAGAATAAAAAAATCATTGAATTCTGTTTTTATGTAGATTTTACACAGCATCCCAACTTTTTTGGACTTGAGGTTGTAGAGGGAGGGGCTCCTGGCCCCTCCCTCCTGTCAAGTGCCCCCACAGCAAGCAGTTTGCTATAGGGGCACCCAAGCCGAGCTGTGTGTCCAATTCAGACACAGAGCTGCGGTTCGGCCCTGCACCCTCTCTCTCCTGATTGGCTAACTGACTTTGATGGACAGCAGCAGGAGCCATTAGCGCCATTGCTGTGTCTAAGCCAATCAGGAGGGAGAGTGCAAACAGCCGAGGCACTCGTGCACATCGCTGGACAGAGATGGGGCTCAGGTAAGTATTAGGGGGGGCTGAAGTGGGCTTCTGTACACTGAAGGTTTTATCTTCATGCATAGAATGCAAAAAAAAAAAATTAGATGCTTTTCTGCAGCTTCTCCATTGAAGTATATTGAACCAAAAGAGCACAGTTTTTGCGTTGAAAATAGTCCCGGACCCTTTCCAAATATGCAGCAGCTGAAAAAAGCGTAGATGTGAACGTTAAATGAACTGTAGTGTGTTTCTGCAAAAAGCACCAAAAAACACGTTTAGTAAAATAATGGGGTTAAAAAAAAAAAAAAAAAAAAAAATTAGCCCTTTATAGTACAAAAAGAGCAAATAATCGCTACTGTAAGGGGATCAGTTTTTTTTGCAACAGTGAAAGTAATATTTACAGTAGTGATTTGCTTTTTTTGTGCTCTAAAGGGCTAATTTTAGTTTTTTTTAACCCCATTATGTTACTGGCCGATTAATCGATTATGAAAATAGTAATCGATGAATTTCATAATCGATTAGTTGTTTCGGCCCTAAAAGAGCCTTTTAAATCATCAATATATGTAAACAGGAAATTATGTCATATAAAAGGAAGTTGGTGTTCTACACCGAATGGAATTGGTAACTTTTTATTGGCTCATGCGAGAGGCGGCATCTGCCTTTCATATATAAATTTTACCATTTAAAACCTGAAGTGATGTCCTTGATGAAGCCCCGGATAGGGTGAAACGCGTTGACTTCCGATTTTGTAACCCGACGCTGCTCCCGCCCTCCGTGGAATGCACGCCGATCAGCGGCGTATCCAGATCGCTGTACTGATGCCTGTTATATCAGCTATTTTGTAAGTGGCGCCTATTGCGCAATTTTTATTACAAAAATGGTATTTCACTATTAGTTCCTTCTCGATTTCCAGTTTTCCGAGCATGGTCGATTTACTCTGAATGTCCTTAAGAACAATTCAAATTCTGAGAATTCATTCGTCATACATCAAATCACATAGATCACAGCTTTTTTGACCCCAGACTGCAAAGCTGAGGGTCCATGATTTTTGGTGAGTGGGGTCACAATAGGGGAGTGTGGCAATAGGGGAGTGTGGCACACGACACCAGCAATATTTTGGAGCACATACGTACTTTGTTTTGGAGCACCCAGCACTTTATCAATAGACTGTGTTCATCTAATATTTGTTTCATATTGATGCCAGCTACATTTTGGAGCGCATCAGCAATTTTTTGGAACACTTAGTATTTTGCAAACAGATTGTGTTTATTTATCACTTGCTTTTGATTGTGTATCACTGCTAGTGTCTATTGACATATAATACATTTTTGGGAACGCAATCGTTTTGCACTTCCAGCAAGGCGTGTGGTTTAATCACTGTCAGGGCTGGGCTCAGCCCTTCCTTCTCTGAGCTGGCCGCTCAACTGTCGGCTAAGTGCCAGCTCCTATCTCTCTCCACAGTGACTCACCTGTTGATGATATCCTGCTTGTCAGTCCTGCCTACTTAAGCCGTCCAGCCCAGATGATCTCTACCTTCGCCTTGGTCACATCTCTAGAGACGCTCTCCTGTGTTCCTGTTAATGATTTGCTTGGCTGACATTCCTTCTGGCTCCAGACCCTGCTTGCTGTTCTACTACACTGTTCTCTGGCTCCCTGACGTTTTGGCTTTTCTGACTATCCGTTCCGGTTCCTGAACTCTGGCTATGTTTTGACTATGTTTACTCTGTGTACCTTTTTTTATTATTAATAAACAAGTGTGATTTAACTGTACTTCTGTCTCAGTCTGATTCATGGTTTCTGACCATCGCATTCTGCAAGCGCTGTTTATACTCATCAATTCAGTGATCTCTACCAGTCTCAAGAAATGTTTCTTCAGTCTATGCACATCTTATAAAGCATTTAACCATTTAATCTCCAAAATCTCCTACATCAGGTCTACAGTCTCTGGTAGCTTCTGTAGCATTACATTCACTGAATGTTATGTAAAGCCCTTTGGTGACATCAGTGGCCACACTTGAGGCTCCCTATATCATGAGAGGTGACCACCGCTGGTTTAAAGCCTATCTAAACCCAAAAAGGAAAATGTATAATATTGCAGCTTACCAATCCTTAGATGTGATAGCTGCATTAAAGTGGAACTTTACTCTCAGTTACTTTCTGATTTCCAGGCCTAGGCCAAAATGTTGTCACACATCCCTGAAGTCTTAAGGAGGGGAGGAGGTTTTTTTTTCAGCTAAGCACACCTTCCTGCATGTATGCCTGAGCTAAGGGCTGATGAATTCCAGGAAGTAAATGCTACCTGAATCATCTGCCATTACTCAAGATGGCCACAGCTAAAATTGCTAGGTTGGTGTTATTCAAAGTGAATTTTCAACAAAATAAAGCATGGAGACATGGAAGGATGGGGCGAGTTTGCTTTGAATATTGAAAAAATTAAATAACCACTTGCTTACTGGGCGCTTTTACCCCATTCCTGCCCAGGCCAATTTTCAGCTTTCTGCACTGCCGCATTTTGAATGACAATTGCACGGTCATGCAACATTGTACCCATATGAAATTCTTTTTAAACATTTTTCACATAGATAGAGTTTTCTTTTGGTGGTATTTAATCACCACTGGGGTTTTTATTTTTTGCTAAATGAAAAAAGACCGAAAACTTTGAAAAAAAAAAAATTCTTAAAAGTTTGTTATAAAATATAGCAAAAAGGTAATTTTTCTCCTTCGCTGATGTGCACTGATGAGGCTGCGCTGATGGGTGACACTGATGAGGAGGCACTAATTGGCAGCACTGGTGGGCACTGATAATCCTCTGGAATTCCCTGCCCCGGTATATCCGATCAGCCCCTAACCTGTCCACCTTTAGGAGATCCCTGAAACCTCACTTATTCAGAGAAGCCTATCCCATACCCACCTAACAACTGTCCCCGAGCCACCCCCATCAAAGCATTCCCCGCATCTATTACCTTTTGTACCACCACCCCCTCCCTTTAGAATGTAAGCTCTAGGAGCAGGGCCCTCTTGTCCCTTCTGTATTAAACTGTACTGTAATTGTGCTGTCCCCCCTCTACATTGTAAAGTGCTGCGTAAACTGTTGGCACTATATAAATCATGTATAATAATAATAATAATAATAATAATAATAATAATAATAATAAGTGTCCCCATTATCAGTGTAGATGTCACTTTCACAAAAGCCAGTTATCGGCTCTCTTCTCCCCTCCTCGTGCTGTCAGCATGAGGAAAGGAATGCCAATAACTGGCTTGTGTTTACATTGTGACCAGCTGTCACTGGACACAACTGATCACACGGTAAAGGGCTGCTGTGATTGGCTCTTTGCCCTGATCTGGGATCAGCTGTGTCCTAAAGATGCAGTGATCCCAGAGTGCGCCACAGGAGGAGCACGGGCATCGCAATCACGGGGGGGACGTCCATGGACGCCCTCCCAGCAATGCAAGCCTGTGCTGTAGCCTTCTTTCAGCTATAGCACGGACGGGAAGGGGTTAAATAGCCTTTTTTGGTGTGTGGTGTTCAGATGCAGTGTATTTCCGCTTTAAATCTCTTTTTTCAGGGTATCTTTTCTTTATTTTCACCTGGTGATCCTGCTAGCACCATACTTTCTGTCCCTTCCTATCTACGCTTTTTTTTCTCTTGTATCTAGGAGGGCAGCCATGGTTGTCACACAGGCTGGACTTCACACATCTGCCTTTGTTCATCTCCATTACATGATGGATTGATCATAGGACTAGTAGTTAACGCAATAACTGTATCTTTTTCTTTTGTTTTTTGTTTTTTTTTATTAGGTGATGAGGGCACTGCATTTTGGCAAGACCAACAAGTATTTTCTCTACTGGCGGAAAAAAGCTCTTAGCAGGAAAAGTGAAAATGAATGCAGCCGCCACATCTAGGGACTGGCAATATATTACAATTTTTTTTTGGTGTTTAGATGTTTTGTAATTCAGGGACAGAGTCACTTTAAGAACAGGCTTACCTTGAGCAAATAAGAGCTCAGTGGTTATAAACTCCTGAACCGATGCCTAAATAAATCTGATTATAATTTATATAAATAGGCAGCATAGCCAGTCTTATGTTTTGTACATTAGATCTCAGGTTCCTGCCTTTCCATTGTAAGTAAATCTGCCTGTAAACTGGTTTATTACTTATAACCCCGTGTAAGCTGACACTGATCCTGGGACAGGAGCTCTTATGTTACTCATCTACATGAAGTCTGCATCTACACTGTATACCTCCATTTACTAAATCTGTCACTTACAACTAACCTGCCTATAAAACAGGAGACAATTCCTAGCCCGTTACAAATTCTAAAGCTAAAACAATAATTAGTGCAAGAAAAGTGAAAAAATACTGCGCAAATATCAATTATAGTGACAGCTGCTACATAAAATGTGACCAAAATTTTGAACTAAAGACTATAAAAAATGTAGCGCTAACATGATGTATGCTCTATTTAAAGTGCAAAAAAAAAAAAAAAAGAGAAAAACAAATGTGGGGAATAAACCCAATGAGGGACAATCAGTCCCAAAGTGCAAAGTCCAAAATGAGTGCATAAATAAAAAAAGTCCAAAAGAAAGCCGTGATAGTGAAGAGTCGATCTTCTATCATGTAAACGACCTTATGCGACTTCAACAGTGGTGAATCCAAGGAATGGAAATAATAAGGTACTCTTACCATATGCCCCTGTTGATGTACTTATTGGACGAAACGCGTCAGGTTATGCTACTTGCTCCCCACATTGCTTTTATTATTTGTGATCACTTTTATGTATTATTGGTTTAATAAACCTATATTATTGACCTGCACCATTGGAGCAGGTCTCTTCTTTTATACATACTTTGGAGAGAGTTGCTGTGGCGTGCTTCCTGGATACGCTTCACCTCCAGTCCTGCAGAGCTTCATGAGGCTGTTTGATGACATCCATGGAGACCCAGACTTCCATTTTCTTCTGAGGGAGCGAATGATTCGATTACCCAAGCCTTACTGACCTAGTGTCGCTGGCATCTAGGTCCACCTTATACGGTAAGAGTACCTTATTATTTCCATTCCTTGGATTCACCACTGTTGAAGACGCATAAGGTCGTTTACACGATAGAAGATCGACTCTTCACCATCACGGCTTTCTTTTGGACTTTGTTTATTTATGCACTCATTTTGGACTTTGCACTTTGGGTTTATTCCCCACATTTGTTTTTCCTCTTTTTTTTGCACTTTAAATAGAGCATACATCATGTTAGCGCTACATTTTTTATAGTCAATATTTAGCGCAACTCTGTAATCATTACAACATCATAACATGAATTTTTAAATACAAACAATGTGTGTGTACCTAAATTGGACCTGCTACGCCTCTTGCAGTCCCTATACAGCAGGGCTGGAAGGTGAGAGAAAGAAGCAGTACAAGCAGCCAATTGATCAACGCACTGACAAAAAAGCATGCCGACAGGAGGGGAAAGAAAAGTCACATAGAAATGAGCTCATCACCGTTCTGCTTCTCCTTTCACTGTCCATTCACAGGCTGGGGGCAGGTCAAGGACAATCTGTGCTCAGACGAAGTAGTTTCAAATCTAAAAGCTCCCTATGTGATAGAATAATAGAAAAGGCGGGGGTCCTTTTTTAAAAAGGAGACATTGGTGATTAATTAGACCCCTCATTTCACCTATGGACCCCACTAAAGCTGATCAAGCAAAGAACATGCTTGATTAGTTTATTTGCCTGTCACAGCAGCCAACAAATGACAGCTCTGAACCCAGAAGTGACACAATACACATTACTTCCAGGTTCATTCACCATAAGAGAGATACGGGTGTCCACTCTACCTGCTGACCCCTGCCATACTGGTTCTGAGCCCGCAGGAGGGACAACAAAGCCCAGGATACATGGTGAGGTCAGGCGATGGAAGGCGGGTTGGGGAGGGGGGGACTGGAAGGAATTGTGTGACTTCACAGCTGTTCAAATCACTTTCACATAAAAGCCGACATCCAGCTTGACTGTTTTTAAAAACACAAATGGCTTTCAGGCCTCTCCTACCAGCCGCTGTTTCTAAACGGCATTGCTAGCTAAGTTCTTAATGTAAATCCCTCGCCGTACAAAACAACCTATTCAGTTTAACCGCTCAAAGACCGCCTACCGCAAATATACTGTGGCAGGGCGGCTCTATTGCACGAAACTACACATCTGTCTTAATATTATTCTATAATTTTATATATATATATATATATATATATATATATATATATATATATATAATGTTCACATTCCTCTGTTCTCAGCTGAGTAAGAGCTGGGGGAGGAGAAGCAGCAGCACACTAGTCTTCCCAGTGAATGGCTTTGAAAGGGGAACGTGTCAGCAGAAGTCAGATCATTGGAGGAGCACAGGCTGAGTTCCAGCACAGCTAGAAAACTGAACTTGCTGTGCTCTCAAACCCAGTGTGGTCAGTGTTTAAAAGGAAAGCAGAGGGACTTTCAGGAACACCAAGGGTTTCACACAAAGGAAGCAATACAAAGAGAAGAGAATATTTATTCATACAAGTACATGGTACAGCAGGCACATATTATTATTATTATTATTATTATTATTATTATTATAATACAGGATTTATAGCGCCAACATTTTACACAGCGCTTTACAACTTGAGGGTAGACAGTACAACTACAATACACTTTAATACAGTAGGAATCAGAGAGCCCTGCTTGGTAGAGCTTACAATCTAAGACCAGGAATATGAAATGTTGGGGTAACATACAAAGTACCCTGTGCTCACTGATATTACAACAAAAGTACTCACCCAGTTCTTTCTTGTTTTAGCCCTTTCTAATAGTTTCTGGTGGAGTTCTTGGCCAATTCCGTTTTCAAATTTTTTTACAATTTTACAAGTCTTCTCATATTCTTGTTCATTTAAAAAAGGTTTAACTGCATGGAGAAAGAAGAGAAAATATGAATGAAACAAGAGCCAACCACTGACACTGTAAGCAAATTTTATAAAAACACTTTAACTTAACCACTTGCAGACCGCCCGCCATATACTGCGGACAGGCGGCCTGCACAGGCAAAGCAACATCCGCTGTGATTGTACACTGCAGGAGCCTGTCAGCAAGTCCCAGCCATTGATTCGGAGATGGGACCCGCTGATCGCTGTGTCCAATCACAGCCCAAAGCTCTGTATTGACAATCAACACAGGGCTCTGTACACAGGGAACAATCTCTCTGTATCTTATCCCTGCAAGAAAGGGATAAGAAACAAAAAGAGATCTGTTAGTAAAAGCAGCACCTAGTACACACATTACACATAGTTAGGCACATATTTAATCCCTTGACCGCCCTAGATATTAACCCTTTCCCAGCCAGTATCATTAGACAGTGTATAGTATTAGCACCAATCACTGTATCAGTGTCACTGGTGATGTCAGTGTCAGTTAGTCGGTTCCCACTCAGTGTCAGTTATGCAGCGTACACACGGTCGGACTTTTCAACCGGACTTGTCTGACGGACGCCGACGGACCAAATCCGGCGGACAATCCGATCGTGTGTGTGGGCTTCACCGGACCTTCAACTGACTTTTCCATTCGCAAATCTGACGGACTTTAGATTTGGAACATGCGCTAAATCTTTAAGTCGTAACTCTGCAGGACCCAGAAATCAGCTCGTCTGTATGCTAGTCCGACGGACAAAAACCCACGCTAGGGCAGCTATTGGCTACTGGCTATCAACTTCCTTATTTTAGTCCGGTGTATGTCATCACGTACGGATCCGTCTGACTTTGGTGTGATCATGTGTAGGCAAGTCCGTTCGTTAAAAAGTTTGTCGAAAGTCCGCTGGAACGTCTGTCGGACAAGTCTGGACGAAAAGTGCGCCCGTGTGTACACGGCCTTAGTGTCAAATTGCCTGCTGCACTATTGCAGTTCCATTTTTAACTCGGTTGTCACCGCCATTAGTAGTATGAAAAAAGCATTACAAAAAATTCCAGTATATATACATCATAACTTGTAGATGCTATAACTTTCACATAAAGTAATCAATATACACTTATTGGGATTTCCTTACCAAAAGACATGTAGCAGAACATATTTTGACCAAAATATATGAAGAATTTTGTGGATAATTAAGCCCAGCATAGTTTTCTCTGCAACTATTAGGCAGCTTTCACACTGGGGGTCCATTAGCGGTAAAGTGCAGCTAAAAACTGTTTAGGCGGCGCTTTTTGGGTGCTTTTAACCCTTAAGAAGGAGTTAAAAGCGCCTGTGTTGCAGTGCTTCGGAAGCGCTTTTCAGGCGCTTCGGAGGCACTGCCCATTCATTCCAATGGGCAGAGGGGGTGTACACCGCCCCCCCAAAGATGCTGCTTGCAGGACTTTTTTCCCTGTCCCGCAAGCGCACTCGGACTTTCACATTGGGGTGGCTTGAGAGGCAGTTTTCAGGCGCTTTACAGGCGCTATTTTTATCGCTAAAACGCCTGACAACTGCCTCAGTGTGAGGGATAACGTACACACATGCTTTTGTGATCAGACCACTATTGCCAAACACAGTGTATTCTGATAACTGTCTGCTGTTAAAGTACTGTATATGAGTTTTTTTTTATTTAATATTACACACACATTATATATATATATATATATATATATATATATATATATATATATATATATAGAGAGAGAGAGAGAGAGAGAGAGAGAGAGAGAGAGAGAGAGAGAGAGAGAGAGAGAGAGAGAGAGAGAGAGAGAGAGAGAGAATTCTTCTCTGAATTTTCATGCTGATCAAGCTCCTGCCCCATATATGGGAGGAAGGAGCCTAAAAAAGTTACACGTTTGACCATTCTTCCAGAAGCACATTTGTGAGGTCAGGCATTGATGTTGGAAGAAAAGGCCTGGCTCGCAGTAACTGCTCTAATTCATCCCAAAGAGGTTTTATTGGGTTTAGCTCAGGACACTGTGCAGGCCAGTCAAGTTCCTCCACCCCAAACTCGCTCATTCATGTCTTTATGGACCTTGCTTTGTGTACTGGTGCGCAGTCATTTTGGAACAGGACGGGGCCATCCCCAAACTGTTCCCACAAAGTTTGGGAGCATGAAATTGTCCAAAATGTCTTGGTATGCTGACGCCTTACAAGTTCCCTTGACTGGAACCAAGATGCCAAGCCCAACTCCTGAAAAACAACCCCACACCATATTCCTCCCTCCACCAAAGCAAGGCCCATAAGGAGTGGAGACTGCAAGCCAGGCCTTCTTGTCCAACAACAGTGCCTGACCTCACAAATGTGCTTCTGGAAGAATGGTCAAACATTCCCATAGACACACTCCTAAACCTTGTGGACAGCCTTCCCAGAAGAGTTGAAACAGTTATAGCTGCAAAGGGTGGGCCAACTCAATATTGAACCCTACGGACTAAGACTGGGATGCCTTAAAGTTCATGTGTGTGTAAAGGCAGGTGTCACAATACTTTTGGTAATATAGTGTACATACTGTATGTATACAGGAAGTCCCCGAGTTACGAACACAATAGGGACTGTAGGTTTGTTCGTAAGTCGCAACACTGCATTTGTAAGTGTAACATCCGCCTGTGCATGGATGTGGGATGTTCCTGGCGCTTGTTATGTTATCTGGGGCTCTTCTGGCCATGCAGTACATGTAGTACTGCAGTATGGGATGTGTCTCCGGAGATATCCAGGACCAGCGTGGAGCACAACTGGCCGGCATTTGAGGCCGTTCGTAAGTCATAGTCGTTCGTAACTCGGGTGTTCGTAACTCGGGGACTGCCTGTATTGTACTGGAACCAATATAACTATGCAAACATTTGCCTACCTGGAATTGATCCCTAATTATTTTCTACTCTTGTCCATTGAAGCTGGTGTTTTTGACTTCTACAAAAAACACCTGACTGGATTTATTAGCTCCCGATTTATAAAATGGTCTATTGCTGCTATAATGATTAAGATATAGTATATTCTCTGGGACATACCCAGAAACAAAGAGTGCTTACCTGACTCGCAGTACTTGGACAAGGACTCTTCCAGTGACGGGACAGGGAGGGGAGGAAGAGACTCCTGGTATTGGAAGGTCCTCTCCTCCACGGACTCAAACACATGCTTCTCCATCATTAGACAGACCCAAACATCTATAGATATAATGAAAAACGAAGAAAATTGTAAATCCCGTCCAGTACTGAACATTTATTATTGGGTGGCTCCTGTTGGCCATTCCAGGGCTGAGATCATTTGAATGGTGCTCCCTTGGTCCTCCACCATTATTATTAGTGAGCTCACGTTTGTTATTACGGTATAAGGTTCATCACAAAGAATAACCAAAAAAAAGAATCGAGTTCAACGACAGCCTACAATCCTGCTGTTGTACTGTGTGGTCTGCCTGGGGTACTATCCACCTCCATCACTGTTGATCCTATAACTGGCTATGCCTGCAAGCTGCAGGAAATTGGTGGGATCTCTGCCAGCCTGGCCACGATTCTTTATTGCAGCATTTACCTGTTGTCGGACAGATGGTACATTCCGAGTGGTGGCATTCACTGCAATTTCCTTTTGGAAATGGTAACAATCACTGGACCTGGTGGAGGAGGAACTTCCATTAAAGTCCATTGTGATGCCCTAACTCAACTACGGCCAGAAGAGTCATAGGTGTATTTTCCACTTGTGGGGCCAATCACAAGGAAGCTCATATTTGCCATGTTTCCAACCCTACATGAACAAAGCATGTGAGCTAGCCCTCAGCAGACCTCCTCAGCGTGTCCACAACTTCTACATGTCTTGGACTTCATTTTGGAAGAGCCATAAAGTGGATGTAGACGTTATGAGCAGGCTCGGTGCACACTAGCCGACTCCAAAGTTGCATGGTTTTTCGTGCAACTTTGGAGTTCGGCTTTGATAAGACGTTTATACGCCAAGGCATTGGAGCCGTGTCAAAGTCAGATCAAAATAGTGCAGGAACCTTTTCTGAAGTTGCAGCGACTTCAGAAGTGTCAGTTGGAACGGCTCTGATGGAAATACGTGGCATTTCACATGTCCTGCAACTCTGGATCTCACAAGTCAGATCCTAAGTCGCAGGAGTTTCAACCGAGCCTTAAAGTGAAACTAGCCTTGTAAAAAAACTGCTCTTAATTTCATAACAGACATGCTATATCTCTTCTGCAATAAGACACACTTAAAGCAGAGTTCAACCCAAAAGTGTGTGTGGTGGTGGGGGGGGGGGCGTGTGTCGGAGAAGCAGGTGCCAGATTTTGACAGGTTCCTGCTCCCTTAGGCGATTGGAAGTGGAAGTTCTCCCTCCTGAAGTCTTTTGGGACACATCACAGGTCCTAGAAGACTTCAGGACCAATCACAGACCGCAGTGCTGGTTGCGCATGTGTAGTGGCCACCAGGCTGTGACAGCTTGCGGCTTTGGTAGAGATGCCGAGGGAGGACAGAAGAAGAACGTGGCTGGGGTGAGTGCACCGCTGGAAGGTGGGCTTCCCAACCATGTGATCACTGTGATTTGCAGCCACAGTATTTAAAGAGGTTGAGAACCTGTTAAAAAAACAAAACAAAAAACAAACAAACCTGTAAGACAAAAGGCATAATGTGCATACTAGCTCATTATGAAATACTTACCTTAGAACGAAGCCCTGCAGCGCCACCTGCACAACATCGACGCCTTCCCTGGTGTTTCTTCTGGGTTCGCAGGCTCCGAGGGGGAGGGGAAGAGATCTACTGGAGGGGAAGAGATCCACTGGAGGCTGGGGGGGGGGAGATCCACTGGAGGCTGGGGGCAAGAGATCCACTGGAGGCTGGGGGAGGGGAAGAGATCCACTGGAGGATGGGGGGGGAAGAGATCCACTGGAGGCTGGGGGGAGGGGAAGAGATCCACTGGAGGCTGGGGGGAGGGGAAGAGATCCACTGGAGGCTGGGGGGAGGGGAAGAGATCCACTGGAGGATGGGGGGAGGGAAAGAGTTCCACTGGAGGCTGGGGGGAGGGGAAAAGTTCCACTGGAGGCTGGGGGGAGGGGAAGAGTTCCACTGGAGGCTGGGGGGAGGGGAAGAGTTCCACTGGAGGCTGGGGGGAGGGGAAGAAATCCACTGGAGGCTGGGGGAGGGGAAGAAATCCACTGGAGGCTGGGGGGAGAGGAAGAGATCCACTGGAGGCTGGGGGGAGAGGAAGAGATCCACTGGAGGGGAGGGGAAGAGATCCACTGGAGGCTGGGGGGAGGGGAAGAGATCCACTGGAGGCTGGAGGGAGGGGAAGAGATCCACTGGAGGCTGGAGGGAGGGGAAGAGATCCACTGGAGGCTGGAGGGAGGGGAAGAGATCCACTGGAGGCTGGGGGGAGGGGAAGAGATCCACTGGAGGCTGGGGGAGGGGAAGAGATCCACTGGAGGGGAAGAGATCCACTGGAGGCTGGGGGGGAGAGATCCACTGGAGGCTGGGGGGAGGGGAAGAGATCCACTGGAGGCTGGGGGGAGGGGAAGAGATCCACTGGAGGCTGGGGGGAGGGGAAGAGATCCACTGGAGGCTGGGGGGAGGGGAAGAGATCCACTGGAGGCTGGGGGGAGGGGAAGAGATCCACTGGAGGCTGGGGGGAGGGGAAGAGATCCACTGGAGGCTGGGGGGAGGGGAAGACATCCACTGGAGGCTGGGGGGAGGGGAAGACATCCACTGGAGGCTGGGGGGAGGGGAAGACATCCACTGGAGGCTGGGGGGAGGGGAAGACATCCACTGGAGGCTGGGGGGAGGGGAAGACATCCACTGGAGGCTGGGGGGAGGGGAAGACATCCACTGGAGGCTGGGGGAGGGGAAGAGATCCACTGGAGGCTGGGAGGGAGAGATCCACTGGAGGAGAGATCCACTGGAGGCTGGGTGAGAGATCCACTGGAGGCTGGGGAGGAGGAGAGATCCACTGGAGGCTGGGGGGGAGGAGGAGAGATCCACTGGAGGCTGGGGGAAGGAGGAGAGATCCACTGGAGGCTGGGGGGAGGAGGAGAGATCCACTGGAGGCTGGGGGGAGGAGGAGAGATCCACTGGAGGCTGGGGGGAGGAGGAGAGATCCGCTGGGGGGAGGGGAAGACATCCACTGGAGGCTGGGGGGAGGGGAAGACAACCAACTGGAGGCTGGGGGGAGGGGAAGACATCCACTGGAGGCTGGGGGGAGGGGAAGACATCCACTGGAGGCTGGGGGGAGGGGAAGACATCCACTGGAGGCTGGGGGGAGGGGAAGACATCCACTGGAGGCTGGGGGGAGGGGAAGACATCCACTGGAGGCTGGGGGGAGGGGAAGACATCCACTGGAGGCTGGGGGGAGGGGAAGACATCCACTGGAGGCTGGGGGAGGGGAAGAGATCCACTGGAGGCTGGGAGGGAGAGATCCACTGGAGGAGAGGAGAGATCCACTGGAGGCTGGGGGGAGGAGGAGAGATCCACTGGAGGCTGGGGGGAGGAGGAGAGATCCGCTGGGGGGAGGAGGAGAGATCCACTGGAGGCTGGGGGGAGGAGGAGAGATCCACTGGAGGCTGGGGGGGAGGAGGAGAGATCCACTGGAGGCTGGGGGGGGAGGAGAGAGATCCACTGGAGGCTGGGGGGGGAGGAGAGAGATCCACTGGAGGCTGGGGGGGGAGGAGAGAGATCCACTGGAGGCTGGGGGGGGAGGAGAGAGATCCACTGGAGGCTGGGGGGGAAGCCATGAGAGAGGCAGGAGGAGCCCAAGCCGCAGATGTCCACAGTCGGATCCGGAGCGGTGAAACCCGTCATGCTGCTGGAGGTTTCCCGCACCGCTCCTGTGTGAACTCAGGTTCAATATCACTATGATAATCCTGGGTTCACACAGGAGCAGTGTGTTAAACTGCATGCGATTCGGACAGGAATCTCAACGCATTCCTGTTAAAATCACATACAATTTTTTGCAGTGCGATTTGCGCCCATATATTTTGTACGGGCGCAAATTGCACCGCAAGGTATCATTTTTGGGTATTGGGAGCATTTTAACAAGTCCAAGTACTGATGAAAATACTCGGTATCTGTGCATCCCCAACCTTCACCCGTCCATGGCCAGTTATTACAGACAATTGTTGGATGTGTACAGCGGCCTCTGTATGTGATGGACGCCTTTTCATCACTTCTAGAACTGTCTTCAGTCACTTTGTTCTGCAGCCTATGAACACTCCCAGTAGTCGCTATGATGTGCCAACTATAATATAAACATCGCTCCCACTATCTGTGTCACTATCTGCGTCAGAGTTCAGCTGGCAGTAATCTTAGATCCACAGAACTTGGAAATCTGTAAATGTTTTATTAGGAGTTCTATCTAGGTCACAAGGCAACGTCCGCAGTGCAGCAGCCTCGGTCTGTCTCCGCTCTCTCCAAACAATCCACATTCTTTATAAAAGCCGTATTATTAAACCAAAAAGGAAACATTTATTACATTGCAGCTTCCCAATTCTTAGATGTGATGGCTGCATTTGTTTTCTTCTTTAGGCATTCTTCTATTTTTATATGGTGATCCAGTCAGCAAGTCTGTTGTTTTTCAAACACACAAGCTCTGCAGCAGAATGTATCAGTTTACATGGATGAGACAAACCACTTAACGCTGGCAGGGGTGCTTGCAATGATCAGCTTTTATTTATTCATGCCAAACCTTTATCCCAAAAGGAAAAACGGATGATAAAGTGTGATCTGGAGTTTGACTTCACTTTGTAAAGCTGGATATACATTATATAATTTTTGTATTCAATTTCCTTTAGATATACCTTCAACTATGTAGTACAAGGACCTGCCTGATTGCATACAAATTAAAAGTGTTTTGTTTTGACCTCCTATTATATGGTTTTGTTAAATGGAAAGGAAATGATATAAGAAAATTGTATAATGTATGGCCAGCCTTGGGGCCGGTTCACACTAGTGCGATGCCAGACAATTCATGTGATTCGCATTGCTGCGCAGGTCACATGCGATTGTCTGTACAATGTGCATTCAGACATACAAACTGTATGGCTGAATTTGCATCGTATTCGGACCAAACTCAAGCAGGACCTTTTTTTTTTTTTTTTTCCGCACCAGAATCGGATTGCATCACGCGATCAGATTCTGAAAATTGCGCTGTGTTTTGCAAACTGATTGCGGGGTGTCGTTAACTTAACATTACACTCCGCAATCAGTTTGCATGAACAGGTTTGCGATTTAGATGCAGTGCGGCTTTGCATCGAATTTTCTGTGAATTTGCACCGCATCCAGTGTGAACCGGCCCTTAATGTATCTAAATTTGCCAATACATGTAACATGTAACCTCCCCCCAGACCTATAACGCTGCTGTGCCTCCTGTGCGCATTCCTCCAGAGTTGTGTCTCACTAATACAGGAGTTGTTACCCTGTTTCTAGCGTGATTATCGGTGATGGCTGCAATATAAGCCCTACCCCCCAAATAAGCCCTACCCTGTTTCCCCGAAAATAAGCCCTACCCTGAAAATAAGACCTACAAGGGCTTTAACTAGGGCTTATTTGGGGGGTAGGGCTTATATTGCAGCCATCACCGACAATCACGCTAGGTCTTATTTTCGGGGAAACAGGGTACTGGCCAGATCACCAGGTGAGAAAAGCCAATGAAAAGAAAACTAATGCCACCATCCCATCTCATGATAGGTAAGCTGCAATATAATACATTTTTGGTTTTGGGTTTAAAATAGGGTTGTCCTGATACCGATACTAGTATCGGGACCAATACCGAGCATTTGCTCGAGTACTTGTACTCACACAAATGCTCCCGGTACCTGATCCGATACCTGGTCGGCGGGCGGAGTCAGCGTGCGAAGAGGGCGGACGGAGTCAGTGGGCAGAGTTGGTGGACAGAGAGGGTGGGCGGAGTCAGCGGCCGAAGAGGGTGGACGGAGTCAGTGGACGGAGAGGGCGGGCGGAGTCACCTTCAGTGAACTAGCTAGCTATGCTGTCAGGGGTGCAGGGCGCAGCTGTATCAGGATCGCTGACCGGTGCCGTCACATTCGGTCGCCGTCAGCGGCTGAACATCCCGACGTCCATCTTGGTACACCCTGCACTCGGCTGTAGTAAGCCAGCAGTGGACATCTTGTTACACCCAGCCCATAGAGTTCAGGCTGGGTGTAATAAGATGTCTGCTGCTACTTACTGCGGCCGAGTGCAGGGTGTACCAAGATGGACGTTGCAGCATAGCATTTCAAAATAAATTCTTTCCTCGTGTCATTTATTGCTGCATTTCAGTGCCAGCCATCAGTGCCAGCCACCTGACAGTGCCCATAAGTGCCGCCTATCAGTGCCAGCCACCTGTCAGTGCCACCTATCAGTGCTATATATCAGTGCCCATAAATGCCGCCTATCAGTGCCAGTGCCCATAAGTGCCGCCTATCAGTACCAGCCACCTGTCAGTGCCACCTATCAGTGCAATCTATCAGTGCCCATAAACGCTGCCTATCAGTGCCAGCCATCAGTGCCAGCCACCTGTCAGTGCCCATAAGTGCCGCCTATCAGTGGCATCCATCAGTGCCCATAAATGCCGCCTATCAGTGCCAGCCATCAGTGCCAGCCACCTGTCAGTGCCCATAAGTGCCGCCTATCAGTGGCATCTATCAGTGCCCATCAGTGCCCACCATCAGTGCCAGCCACCTGTCAGTGCCGCCTATCAGTGCTATCAGTGCCACCTATCAGTTCCCATCAGTCAGTGCCATCTATCAGTGCCAGCCATCAGTCAGTGCCATCTATCAGTGCCCATCAGTCAAACTGTCACATGACATTAAAAAAGAGTATCGTAATCGGTATCGGCGAGTACTTGAAAAAAAAGTATTGGTACTTGTACTCGGTCTTAAAAAAGTGGTATCGGGACAACCCTAGTTTAAAACCACTTTAAAGTGTATCTACCCCACCCCCCATATTTTTGTTATAACTATTGGGGTGGCTGCATTCCTTTCCTTTTTCTTTTTACTTTTGGTCAAGTACTCGCCAATACAGAGTACCGATACCTTTGTGGTGCGTTTTGAGCCCATACAAAATGAATGGGCTCAAATCGCACTGCAAAGAATCGCATGTGATTTAAACAGGAATGCGGTTCTCGGATTTGTTGCCGGACTCTTCCCAGTATAAAGAAGCACCAGCCACCACCTCATGAAATGAGCGCTCACCAGAAAATGTGCAGCAAGCTTAGCATTTCATCATAGGTAGGTGTTACCCAGGGTAGCCTATGCATCCATCCACAGTGCTCTGCTCTCCGGGTTCCCAGCACCAATCCAAGCTGCAGCACTGGAGCTTCACACCGGAGCCAGCAAAGATGGTAATAGTGTAGTATTTATTGCATAATGAGAATCACATAGATAGCACGCCAAACAAACCGACCAATAGACCAATGCGAAACCGCTGTAACTCACATCGAAAGCCGCTGCTGACCGATATCATGCAGTGATGTCATGTCAGCAATAAAGTCTCCGCCCCAACACGCGTTTCGGCTGATAGGTCGTCTTCAAGGGTCAGTTGGCACTGCTGTTCCTGCCTGAGAGCATGCTCATTGGTGCGCTCCCAGCACAGTGACCTAGCTGGCACTGACTGCTCCCAGCCACTGGTGGGATGACCTCCCAATCATTTAATGAGGAAGTAAAATCTTCCTTTTTAATTGTACCTATAGGTAAGCCTATAATAAGACTTACCTGTAGGTGCTGTAAATACCTCCTAAACTTGCACTGTTTAGGGGATATTTACTATTTACGCCAACGTTGTCATCGGTGCATGCGCTCTAATGGAACGGCTGCCTGTGCCGTTTCTACAGGGCCCTGTGTCGTGACCGGCGGATTCCCATGCGGGAGTGACATCATCACAGCTCCAGCCAATTACAGTGCCGGAGCCCGCGGACCCAGAAGAAACACCAGGGAAGGTGTCAGCGGTGTGTGGGCGCCGCTGTAGGGCTTCATTCTAAGGTAGGTATTTTATATTGAGCTAGTATGCGATGCAAACTAGCTCATTATGACTTTGTCCTACAGGTTTTTTTTTTTTTAATCAGGTTGTCAACCTCTTTAAATACTGTGGCTTCAAATCACAGTGATCACATGGTTAGGAAGCCCACCTTCCAGCGGTGCACTCACCCCAGCCACGTTCTTCTTCTGTCCTCCCTCGGCATCTCTACCAAAGCCGCAAGCTGTCACAGCCTGGTGCCCACTACACATGTGCAAGCTGTGCTACGCTCTGTGACTGGTCCTGAAGTCTTCTAGGACCTGTTATGTGTCCCAGAAGACTTCAGGAGGGAGAACTTCCACTTCCGATCGCCTAAGGCAACTGGAATGGAAGTGGGAGCAGAAACCTGTCAAAATCGGGCACCTGCTCCTCCGACACCGCCCCCCCACTTTTGGGTGGAACTCTGCTTTAAGTGTGTCCTATTGCAGAAGAGATATAGTATGTCTGTTATTAAAATTAAGAGCAGTTTTTTACAAGGCTAGTTTCACTTTAAGGCTCTGTTGAAACTCCTGAGACTTCGGATCAACATGAATCTAATCCTTAATGTAAGGTACTATGTGAATTTTTTCAATACACACTTAACAGTCTACACTCAAAGGCGCCTGCTTTTGTTTTCTTTCTTGCATATCTGGGGAGACCGCTTCCACTTCCCTGCTAAAGGCTGCCCTGAATCAATGAACATTACTCTGGTCCCTGCCTGGACTCTGCCCGCGCCCGCTGATCACAGCCCGGACTCTGCCCGCGCATCCCTGCCCGGACTCTGCCCGCGCCCGCTGACCGCGGCCCGGACTCTGCCCGCGCCCGCTGACCGCGGCCCGGACTCTGCCCGCGCCCGCTGACCGCGGCCCGGACTCTGCCCGCGCCCGCTGACCCCGGCCCGGACTCTGCCCGCGCCCGCTGACCCCGGCCCGGACTCTGCCCGCGCCCGCTGACCCCGGCCCGGACTCTGCCCGCGCCCGCTGACCCCGGCCCGGACTCTGCCCGCGCCCGCTGACCGCGGCCCGGACTCTGCCCGCGCCCGCTGACTGGACTCTGCCCGCGCCCGCTGACTGGACTCTGCCCGCGCCCGCTGACTGGACTCTGCCCGCGCCCGCTGACTGGACTCTGCCCGCGCCCGCTGACTGGACTCTGCCCGCGCCCGCTGACCGGACTCTGCCCGCGCCCGCTGACCGGACTCTGCCCGCGCCCGCTGATCACAGCCTGGACTCTGCCCGCGCCCGCTGATCACAGCCTGGACTCTGCCCGCGCCCGCTGACCGCTGCCTGGACTCGGCCCGCTGACCCCTGCCTGGACTCGGCCCGCTGACCCCTGCCTGGACTCGGTCCGCTGACCCCTGCCTGGACTCGGTCCGCTGACCCCTGCCTGGACTCGGTCCGCTGACCCCTGCCTGGACTCGGTCCGCTGACCCCTGCCTGGACTCGGTCCGCTGACCCCTGCCTGGACTCGGCCCGCTGACCCCTGCCTGGACTCGGCCCGCTGACCCCTGCCTGGACTCGGCCCGCTGACCCCTGCCTGGACTCGGCCCGCTGACCCCTGCCTGGACTCTGCCCGCTGACCCCTGCCTGGACTCTGCCCGCTGACCCCTGAGCACAGCCTGGACTTACTGATCACTGTCTGCCCTAGGGTTACCACCTCATCCCTTTAAAACTGAACACATATTGATTACACAGGTTCTGTGGCTGATTAAGGTGGTAATTAAACTCGCTTGGTGCCTTACCTGCTACACTTACCTAGTCTACACTCAGAGGCGCCTGCTTTTGTTTTCTTTCTTGCATATCTGGGGAGACCGCTTCCACTTCCCTGCTAAAGGCTGCCCTGAATCAATGAACATTACTCTGGTCCCTGCCTGGACTCTGCCCGCGCCCGCTGATCACAGCCCGGACTCTGCCCGCGCATCCCTGCCCGGACTCTGCCCGCGCCCGCTGATCACAGCCCGGACCCTGCCCGCGCATCCCTGCCCGGACTCTGCCCGCGCCCGCTGATCACAGCCCGGACTCTGCCCGCGCCCGCTGATCACAGCTTGGACTCTGCCCGCGCCCGCTGATCACAGCCCGGACTCTGCCCGCGCCCGCTGACCCCTGCCCGGACTCTGCCCGCGCCCGCTGACCCCGGCCCGGACTCTGCCCGCGCCCGCTGCCCGGACTCTGCCCGCGCCCGCTGCCTGGACTCTGCCCGCGCCCGCTGCCTGGACTCTGCCCGCGCCCGCTGCCTGGACTCTGCCCGCGCCCGCTGCCTGGACTCTGCCCGCGCCCGCTGCCTGGACTCTGCCCGCGCCCGCTGCCTGGACTCTGCCCGCGCCCGCTGCCTGGACTCTGCCCGCGCCCGCTGCCTGGACTCTGCCCGCGCCCGCTGACCCCGGCCCGGACTCTGCCCGCGCCCGCTGACCCCGGCCCGGACTCTGCCCGCGCCCGCTGACCCCGGCCTGGACTCTGCCCGCGCCCGCTGACCCCGGCCCGGACTCTGCCCGCGCCCGCTGACCCCGGCCCGGACTCTGCCCGCGCCCGCTGACCCCGGCCCGGACTCTGCCCGCGCCCGCTGACCCCGGCCCGGACTCTGCCCGCGCCCGCTGACCCCGGCCCGGACTCTGCCCGCGCCCGCTGACCCCGGCCCGGACTCTGCCCGCGCCCGCTGACTGGACTCTGCCCGCGCCCGCTGACTGGACTCTGCCCGCGCCCGCTGACTGGACTCTGCCCGCGCCCGCTGACCGGACTCTGCCCACGCCCGCTGACCGGACTCTGCCCGCGCCCGCTGATCACAGCCTGGACTCTGCCCGCGCCCGCTGATCACAGCCTGGACTCTGCCCGCGCCCGCTGATCACAGCCTGGACTCTGCCCGCGCCCGCTGACCGCTGCCTGGACTCGGCCCGCTGACCCCTGCCTGGACTCGGCCCGCTGACCCCTGCCTGGACTCGGTCCGCTGACCCCTGCCTGGACTCGGTCCGCTGACCCCTGCCTGGACTCGGTCCGCTGACCCCTGCCTGGACTCGGTCCGCTGACCCCTGCCTGGACTCGGCCCGCTGACCCCTGCCTGGACTCTGCCCGCTGACCCCTGCCTGGACTCTGCCCGCTGACCCCTGCCTGGACTCTGCCCGCTGACCCCTGCCTGGACTCTGCCCGCTGACCCCTGAGCACAGCCTGGACTTACTGATCACTGTCTGCCCTAGGGTTACCACCTCATCCCTTTAAAACTGAACACATATTGATTACACAGGTTCTGTGGCTGATTAAGGTGGTAATTAAACTCGCTTGGTGCCTTACCTGCTACACTTACCTAGTCTACACTCAGAGGCGCCTGCTTTTGTTTTCTTTCTTGCATATCTGGGGAGACCGCTTCCACTTCCCTGCTAAAGGCTGCCCTGAATCAATGAACATTACTCTGGTCCCTGCCTGGACTCTGCCCGCGCCCGCTGATCACAGCCCGGACTCTGCCCGCGCATCCCTGCCCGGACTCTGCCCGCGCCCGCTGATCACAGCCCGGACTCTGCCCGCGCATCCCTGCCCGGACTCTGCCCGCGCCCGCTGATCACAGCCCGGACTCTGCCCGCGCCCGCTGATCACAGCTTGGACTCTGCCCGCGCCCGCTGATCACAGCCCGGACTCTGCCCGCGCCCGCTGACCCCTGCCCGGACTCTGCCCGCGCCCGCTGACCCCGGCCCGGACTCTGCCCGCGCCCGCTGACCCCGGCCCGGACTCTGCCCGCGCCCGCTGACCCCGGCCCGGACTCTGCCCGCGCCCGCTGCCTGGACTCTGCCCGCGCCCGCTGCCTGGACTCTGCCCGCGCCCGCTGCCTGGACTCTGCCCGCGCCCGCTGCCTGGACTCTGCCCGCGCCCGCTGACCGGACTCTGCCCGCGCCCGCTGACCGGACTCTGCCCGCTGACCCCTGCCTGGACTCTGCCCGCTGACTGGACTCTGTCTGCGCCCGCTGATCCCTGCCTGGACTCTGCCCGCGCCCGCTGAGCACAGCCTGGACTTACTGATCACTGTCTGCCCTAGGGTTACCACCTCATCCCTTTAAAACTGAACACATATTGATTACACAGGTTCTGTGGCTGATTAAGGTGGTAATTAAACTCGCTTGGTGCCTTACCTGCATTAAATTAGCCTCAGAATCCGTGTAATTCATATGTGTTCAGGTTTATAGGGACGAGGTGCCAACCCTACCCTAGTGTGCCCCCTGGCATGCACTGTACAGATCACACAGCCGGACTCACCTGCAGCCGCCTCTGTGGTATATATCGGTGTGTACAGTGCAGAGTATACAGCGGTCACCTCTGCCCTACATTCTCTTCTCACACAAACTACAGCGGGCCGGAGGGACAAACTTCCTGCAAAACAAAGCCGCGTGTGGGCAAGAACCTGTACCGCTGCGCCCCGCCTCTAGACCAGCTAGCTGTTCCGCCCACCTGACTTTTCGTCAAACCAGGAAGTGTCCGTGGGCGGCCATGTTTGATGTGGGCAAGCTGCCATAAGAGAATCAGTGCAGGAGGCTGTCCTGTCAGAGGAAATAAGACGAGTCTGAGGACGGGGAGAGGTGGGTGCAAAGTTCCGATTACAGAGAATTTCTGAACTGTCATTGTCCCTCTGCCATTTGTCTGGTGGGATCTTACTTCCCCCTCTGCAGACACCACGTGATCACCTTGTCCTGTCCATGTGTCCTCCTGTACACTGACCTCTCTGTGTGATGGGCTCTGCACTATGCCTGTCACCTTTCCTGGCAGGGTGTCCTCCATGTACATGTAGAGTGATCACTTATTGGGAAGAATTCTGCATACTCTGAATAGTAAGAAGCTGTAGGTTTTGTTTGCACAGGAGCTTCAAGAACACAATGTTTTAAGGCGTCAAAAAAGTAAACATTTATTATATTGTAGCTTACCAATTCTTAGATGTGATGGCTGCATTCGTTTCCTTTTTATGTTTTCTTTCTTCTCTTTTCTTCTGGTGATCCAGGAATTAAGTCTGTTGTTTTTCAAAAAGAACAAGCTGCCCTGCAGCTGTAGCACTTAGAGGGATGAGATCTGTTTGATCTGCAGTTGCCATGATGCTGCACATATGATCAGTTATGACACCAGCCATTTAATGACTTGATATTTCGATTGAGAGCACAAGCAACTGTCACAGTTGCTTGGCATGCTTTGAATATAACCTTTTTTGGGAAATTGGTTTAGTTCCGCTTGAAGCTTAATAAAGCGTTTGTCATCCCAATGATTCATATTGCTGATATGTGGCTGCTGTACCATGTACTTGTATGAGAAAGTCTCCTGTTCTCTTTGTATTGCTTCCTTCTATGTGAAATCCCTGACGTTCCTGCTAGTCCCTCTGCTTTCCTATTAAAAACTGACCACACTAAGCAGCAGAGCACATCATGGTCAGCTCTCTGGCTGTGCTGTGAACTCAGCTTGCTCTCCTCCAATGATCAGACTTGTTCTGATACGCCCCCGCCGCATAGCCATTCACTGGGAAGCTCAGTGTGCTGCTGCTTCTCCTCCCCCCAGCTCTTATGCAGCTGAGAACAGAGGGAACGTGATATAAAAAAAAAGGCAATCTGGCTTCAACAGTCTAAAATGTTACTGAAACCCATGAGTTTGGGGGTTTCCCCTACAAGGTATTTATAATGTTGTGTTTTTTTGTTTTTTTTTCTTTTTTCTTTTTTTTTATATTTATACAAAAATGTTTTGCCTTTCATTTCTATTTTAACCACTTGCCGCCCGCCATATAGCAGAATAACGGTGGCAAAGTGGTTTCAATATCCTGACTGGGCGTCAAATGACGTCCGCAGGATATTGAGCTGCTATGCTCCTCCGGGGGCGCGCATCGCGGCGATCGTTGTTGACGGAGACTCTTTACCACCTGATCAGCCGTGTCCAATCACAGATGATCACAATGTAAATAGGAAGAGCCGGTGATCGGCTTTTCCTCGGCTGCTCTCCTGACAGGGGGGGGTCTGTGCTGATTGATTATCAGCACAGCCCCCCTCGGATCCCACCCAGGACCACCAGGGAAGCCACTCAGGACCACCAGGGAAATACTAATCTGTGCCCAGGCAGCTGCCAATCAATGCCCAGGCAGCTGCCAATCAGTGCCCACTCACACTGCCTGCCAGTGCCACCAGGGATGCCCATCAGTGCCACGTATCAGTGCCCATCAGTGCCACGTATCAGTGCCCATCAGTGCCACGTATCAGTGCCCATCAGTGCCACGTATCAGTACCCATCAGTGCCCATCAGTGCCACGTATCAGTGCCCATCAGTGCCACGTATCAGTACCCATCAGTGCCACGTATCAGTGCCCTGCAGTAGTGCCCAGCAGTGCCGCCTATCAGTGCCCAGCAGTGCCACCCATAAGAACCCATCTTTGCAGCCTTTCAGTGCCCACCATTGCCACCCATGAGTGCCCTTCAGTGCCGCCTATCAATGCCCATCAGTGCTGCATATCGGTGCCACCCATCAGTGCCACCTACCAGTGCCCATCATCAGTGCCTGCTCATTGGTGCCACCTCATCGGTGCCACCTTATCAGTGCCCATCAGTGAAAGAGAAAACGTACTTATTTACAAAAATTTTTAACAGAAACAAAAGCAAAACTTTTATTTTTTTCAAAATTTTCGGTCTTTTTTTATTTGTTTACCAAAAAATAAAAACCGCAGAAGTGATGAAATACCACCAAAAGAAAGCTCTATTTGTGGGAACAAAATGATAAAAACTTAGTTTGAGTACAGTGATGGACGACCGCGCAATTGTCATTCAAAGTGCGTCAGCACTGAAAGCTGAAAATTGGTCTGGGCAGGAAGGTGTATAAGTGCCCGGTATTGAAGTGGTTAAAGTGTTAGGCCCCTTTCACACATGCGGATCCGTTTTCATGGACTCCGCTTGCTCAGCAGGGATCGATCCGCTCACTGTGTATAGACGGACCTGTCAGATCTCTGCTCTCCTCTATGGGAAGATCGGATGAAAACAGACCGCCTGTCCATTTTCATCTGATCCGCCAGGCGGATGGAAAATAGGGTTTCCATCCGTCTGGATTTAGTGGATCGGAGCGGATCGGATGTGAGAGACCTGTATGGAGCGTCCGTTCAGGTCCACCTGAAAAAACTGACAGGCCTACCTGAAAGGTCCATACGTGTGAAAGGGGCCTATGGATTGTTGTACAAGGTGGTTACAATCATTTTAACCATATAGTAAAATGATGGCGAGCGGGATCTCCTCTCGTTGTGGGACAACTTCATATACGTCGCCCCAGTCTTGCCGCTTGCGAACGGTGACCGCGGGCGCACACTTTTTGAGAGTAAAAGTTTGATGCCATTCCACGAGCGGGCGCAATTTTGAAGCGTGACATGTTGGGTATCAATTTACTCGGCGTAACATTATCTTTCACAAAAAAAAAAATTGGGCTAACTTTACTTTTGTCTTATTTTTTTATTCAAAAAAGTGATTTTTTTCCAAAAAAAAGTGCGCTTGTAAGACCGCTGCGCAAATACAGTGTGAAAAAAAAGTATTTCAATGACCGCCATTTTATTCTCTAGGGTGTTAGAAAAAAAAATATATAATGTTTGGGGATTCTAAGTAATTTTCTAGCAAAAAAAAAACTGTTTTAAACATGTAAACACCTAAATTCCAAAACGAGGCTGGTCTTTAAGTGGTTAACTGCTTCCCGACCGCTTCGCGTAGGAGTACGGCTGCAGAGCGGCTCTCCTGCGCAGGATCGCACATCTAGTACGTGATCCAGCACTTCTGCAGTCACCCGCTAATTAGTGAAGAGGATGACAGGATAGAGCGCTGTGAATGTAAACAATACAGAGCTCTGTCCTGTCAGCTGGAATGTGCCGGTTTTTGTTTCCTTCCAAAGTAGGGAAACAAAACCAGCACATCCCTAATGCCCTGTACACACGACCGGTTTTGCCGTCGGAATAAACTCTGAAGGTTTTTCCAACGGAATTCCGCTCAAGCTGTCTTGCATACACACGGTCACACCAAAGTCCGACCGTCCAGAACGCGGTGACGTACAACACGTACGACGGGACTAGAAAAAGGAAGTTCAATAGCCAGTAGCCAATAGCTTCTGTCTCGTACTTGCTTCAGAGCATGCGTAGTTTTTGGTGCGTCGGAACATCATACAGACGAGCGTTTTTTTCCGATAGTAATTTGTTCCGTCGGAAAAATATAGAACATGTTCTCTATCTAAGTCCGTCTGAATTTTCGACGGGAAAAGTCTGATGGGGCATACACAACATATAACGCCTTAATCCCCTTAGATGTTAACCCCTCCCCAGCCAGTGTCATTACTACAGTGACAGTGTATATTTTTAGCACTGATCACTGTATTAGTGTCACCGTTTCCCACAAAGTGTCAGTTAGTGTCAGATTGTGCTCCACAATATCACAGTCCCGCTATAAGTCACCGATCACCACCAATTACTAGTATAAATAAAAATTCCAGTATACTCTGTATATCCCATAGTTTGTAGACACTTTCACACAGTGAACAGTGGGGACGGAAAGTATTCAGACCCCCTTAAATTTTTCACTCTTTGTTATATTGCAGCCATTTGTTAAAATCATTTAATTTTTTTCCTCATTAATGTACACACAGCACCCCATATTGACAGAAAAACACAAAATTGTTGACATTTTTGCAGATTTTAAAAAAAAGAAAAACTGAAATATCACATGGTCCTAAGTATTCAGACCCTTTGCTGTGACACTCATATATTTAACTCAGGTGCTGTCCATTTCTTCTGATCATCCTTGAGATGGTTCTACACCTTCATTTGAGTCCAGCTGTTCTTGATTATACTGATTGGACTTGATTAGGAAAGCCACACACCTGTCTATATAAGACCTTACAGCTCACAGTGCATGTCAGAGCAAATGAGAATCTTGAGGTCAAAGGAACTGCCTGAAGAGCTCAGAGACAGAATTGTGGCAAGGCACAGATCTGGCCAAGGTTACAAAAAAATTGGGAATTTGTTTTACTATCAGAATACACGATGGCCTAAATGTATGAAGATTTTTTTTTATTTTTAATTTTTTTAATTGGACACGTTTTATAGCAAAAAATAAAATATATTGGGTTTTTATCAAAATTTTTGGTCTTTTTTTTTCGTTTATAGAGCTAAAAAAAACACAATGGTTATTAAATACCACCAAAAGAAAGCTTTATTGGTGTAAAAACAATGATATAAATGTAATTTGGGTACAGTGATGCATGACTGCGCAATTGTCAGTTAAAGTAACGCAGTGGCAAAAAAGCAAAAAATGCCCTGGTCATGAAGGGGGGGGGGTAAATCTTCCAGGGGGAAGTGGTTCATTTGAATGGGTTGTTTTACAAGGTGAGGGATCATATATACTTTAAAGCTAATATGAGATTTTAGTGATTACGCCTACATATAATGTAGAATGGATCATTAATGGCTCCCAATCCCATAAAGTTGTAAAGCGGAGCTCCACCCAAAAGGGGAAGCACCACTTGTTCACACCCTAATCCCCCCCCCCCCCCCCCCGCTGTCACATTTGGCACTTTTTGGGGGAGAATGGATAACTGTCAAAACCAGGTACCCACTCCCACTTCCGGGTAAGATCGCTGCGTGGCAAAATACAAGATTTCTGGCCCCTTCTTCTTCCCCTCCGTGGGAGAAAAGAGTCTCTGGGAAGCAGCATGAAAAAGCGTAACAAGTTTAATAAATAATGCACATAAGAAAGCCAAAATCCAAAGTCAATACAATGATGATGTGGATGACGGAAAGAATAAATGTATTATAAACAGCTTACGGTGTCGCTGGAGTTCCAATCGCAACGAGGAGCTGACGGCATCCACGGATGAAGTGAGCCTGGCAGTGGGGGAGGGGCCAATCTTCCTGCTGCGATTGGCTGGACAAAGGGCCCGTTAGGCGGCCTGGACTCGTATTCTTGGTGGGGGGGGGGGCTGCGGGACGCGGGAAGGCGAATCGCCGTATCTCACATATCAGTGTACAGAGCCAGCCGGTGTACTGACAGGGATCAGGTGAGACCGCGGTTCGCGGTCAGATGGCAGTCCTGGTCGTGTGTAGGCGGGCATGTGGCTGCTCCTGTGGATAGACAGAGTTGCCCTGGTCCAGATATGAAAGCCGCGAGACGGGAACCGAGGTCGGATCGGGTAGGCTTGTGCGGGTGGCATCCAGCGCTGATGGGAAGCGAATGGACTCGGGAACTTGCGTGTGCTCGAGAACCAGTGTGAACCGCAAGCAGTACAGTTGCCGTGTTATTAAAAACGAACTTTTCTTTTCAATCTGCAGCCGCTGTCATTTTCTAAAAATGCATTACAATATGGCTACCTGGAGGTGTTCTGTACACAGCATGTGTACTGACCACACGCCAGAAACATCATTTCCTGCTTGTGTGATTGGCTCACCGATTTTCCCAGAAGTCTGCACCAAGATACAAGTCAGATTTTTGGCATCACCTGCAACAAAAATGTCATTTTTGGTGAGATACTCCCAATAGGAAAAGGTCTAAAGGGATGCAGGCCCAGCAGCTTTCCACATCAGTGCTCTGCAGCTGCAAAGCTGCTTGATAATTATGAAACCACTCCCATTAGACCTACTCAGCACAGAGGAACAAACAGGGATTTTCTTCTGAATAACAGAAGGTAGGAATCTGCAACAAACTTTGTTATAATCCTTGCAATGTACATAGATCACCCAGAGGTGAATGTTTTTCTTTCTCAACAAAAGTGGAGTTAGCCTTTAAATAAGGACAAAAATATAGTTATGCTTTTATATTGCCATGTCATGTGTGTAATATTTTCTTCTCTTTATTTTTTAAAGAATGGACAAGCTTGTAAACTGCTTCCATAGACGGCCAGACGCCATCACCAGATTAATATGTTTCCCCTGGGCTGGAGGAGGCTCGTTGTTTAATGCTCAGTGGGGTCGGCTGTTTGATGACTCCGTGGAAGGTTTGTGTACTTCTCAATTTATTAAATGAAATATTTTGCTGTGCTTGAACGTGGATCTTAACCACTTGCCGACCGCTGCACGCCGATATACGTGGGCACAATGGCAGCAGTGGGCAAATGGGCGTACCTGTACGTCCTCTTTAAGAGCCGTGGGATAGCAGGCGCGCCGCGGACAGTGTGATCATGCCCGCGGGACTGGCAGACTCGATGTCGGAGCCTCAGAACGGGGAAGTGCCTATGTAAACAGGGCACTTCCCCGTTCTGGCTTGTGTCATGACAGAGATCACTGCTCCCTGTCATCGGGAGCAGTGATCGCTGTCATCTGACTTGAAGCCCATCCCCCCACAGTTAGAATCACTCCCTAGGACACACTTAACCCCTTCATCGCCTCCTAGTGGTTAACCCCTTCACTGCCAGTGTCATTTACACTGTATTCAGTGCATTTTTATAGCACTGATCGCTGTATAAATGACAATGGTCCCAAAATAGTGTCAGACGTGTCCGCCATAATGTCGCAGTCCTGATAAAAATCGCAGATCACCATTACTAATAATAAAAAAAAAAATTAAAATTAAAATGCCATAAAACTATCCTTTATTTTGTAGACGCTATAACTTTTTGCGCAAACCAATCCATATACGCTTATTGCAATTTTATTTACCATAAATATGTAGAAGAATACATATCGGCCTAAACTGAGGAAAAAAATATTTTTTTTATATATTTTTGGGGGATATTTATTATAGCAAAAAGTAAAAAATAATGCATTTTTTTTCAAAATTGTCGGTCTTTTTTTGTTTATAGCACAAAATATAAAAACTGCAGAGGTGATCAAATACCACCAAAAGAAAGGTCTATATGTGGGAAAAAAAGGACATCAATTTTGTTTGGGTTCAGCCTCGCACGACCGCGCAATTGTCAGTTAAAACGACGCAGTGCCGAATCTCAAAAAGTGCTCTGGTCAGGAAGGGGGTAAAATCTTCTGGGACTGAAGCAGTAAATGGGATATCGATAAGGAACGATTTTTTTTTTATTATGGTCCGGAATAAAAATGAGAAAATGGTAAAATGTTTTCATATTTTTAGGTAAGTTCCTGCCCTCCCCGGCTTCTCTTTAACTGACTTTACCTTAAACTATATGCCTAATCATGTGACAGGTTTTGCATGTCAAGATATTCACAGAGCAGTTTTGGCATTACCACTATGCAAAGTAATATGCAACATGAGAAAAGACTAATGGCATGCAAAACAGATGTATAGGGCCCCATAGCAACCAGATTTCATTTTTTTTAAGTGAAGAGATGAAAGAACAATGAAATTAATTCTGGTTGCTAAGTGTTGTGGTTTTCGTATTGATTGTTGCAATACAACACAATATTTTAAGCTGTTAAAGTGGAACTGCACAGCATCTGAGCAACACTAATCAAAAAAGCTATTTAGATCATTTTTAATATTCAAAGCAAACTCCCCCATCTATCCAGGTCTTCATGCTTTATTTTGCTGAGAATTCACTTTGAAAACCACTCCCAGCATTTCTGGCAGCGGCCATCTTGAGTAGGGGCTGCTGATTCATGTAGCATTTACCTTCTGAAATCTATCTGTCCTTAGCTCAGGCATGTGTGTCCTTAGCTGAGAAAACCCCTCCCACCCTCCTGAAGACTTCTGGGGTGTATGACATCATTTGCCTAGGCATGAAAACCAGGAAGTAACTGGAGAAATGTTTAAAAAAGGGTTTAATACAAGTAAATATAATATAATTTCCTAAATATTTACTAATGCTAGCAGCGTAAGGATTAAAAATAGTCAACGTTAACTGAGAGAGTGAAGTTGCACTTTAATAGGTTTTGTTGGGTCAATCCTCCAGAAATTTATTTATTGGTGGAGCCATGGTGCTTGGAGTCTGAAGCTGGCTTTTTGTATATCTTGGATGCTCCAACAATGAGATCTTCTTGCTCTGATTTTCTGCTCCTGTCCACCTGGAAGTTTAGTGTGTTCCAGTTGACCTCTGTGCGTTCCTGCTCCTCCTCTGATATTCACCATAACATCAAATACATAAAAGATCCAACAGGGTTAGCGGGTGCCCCTCATGATGACCACAGCAGGTGTGCAGAAGATCTCAGCATAGAGATATCACCAACAGAGTCCTTGAGATATATAAAAAAAAAGTTAGATGGTTTTAAATAGGCCCTGTTAAGAGACCTTGCTTTCAACTGCAATCTTCCTATAACATATCCTATATGTGCATTCAAAATATTTTAGGGTTTGTATGTACCTGTAAAACCCTCCCTTGGGTAGACATCCAAAGCCCTGCTGCTGGTTGCCACCATTTTGTATGTGATGTCAGCAGACTCAGAGCTGTCACTAAAATGACGCTCTAGTTTTCCCCTTCACTTGTCCTTGGTAGGGAGGTGAGGGGCAGGGGAGCTGGTCCAGGACAGGCAGTAGATACTCCAGGAGGAGATGAGGACTTATACGGTATGTAGCAGGAGGACAGATGCTATGCTGGGGGAATTGACTCTTCCTGGAATAGTAAAATTCAGTGGGAACAATAGTGCCCCATCCTTGGTGCCAGTGGGAGGAATAGTGCCCCATCCTTGGTGTCAGTGGGAGGAATAGTGCCCCATGATTGGTGTCAGTGGGAGGAATAGTGCCCCATCATTGGTGCCAGTGGGAGGAATAGTGCCCCATCCTTGGTTCCAGTGGGAGGAACAGTGTCAGTGGGAGGAATAGCGCCCTGTTGTCGGTGTCAATAACAGGAACTATGCCCCACTGATGCTGAGAGTGGGTAAATAATGCTCCAAGGCAGTAGGGTCGCTAGGGGGTGGCTATTGGGGCTATAGCTCCGAGTCTGGGGCCCATAGGCCCCCAAGTCTCTCTCTGTCCCGGTCCAGAATGCAGGGGACAGGGGCGGACTGAGCAGTGGTAGCAGCCTCCATCTGACTCTACTCTTGAGCACTGGTTGCTAGAGCCGCCTAGCGTCTAGCAACCAGTGACATAACGGCCGCAACTCCCTTCCTGCCCAGCATTCAAAGCGGAGGAGGATTCCACTTCCTCCTCCTCCGCGCTAGTGCTTGTGGGGCCTAAAGTGTTATGGTCCTGGGACTCCTGGACTCAAGAGTCCCGCCGATGGTCCGGTGGCAGCGTGGGGTGCAGAGCAGCAGCATCAAACTGGGGGGGTGGCCTGGGCAGCTGGGAAGAGCCCAAGAGGGAGTGAGAGAGAAAAGACGAGGCCTCACCACCACCCTGAGCAGCATCTCCGGTGCCTCCCAGAGCCTGCCCTCCTTCTCCAAGCTCCTCTCCCAGCTCGCTGTGACTGGAACAGGAAGAAAATCGGGCTGACCGAGGATGGGCAGGAGGTAGGTGAATCACACACGCCTATCCACACAGACTGGCTGGGACAGTAGGGACTGCAGGCAGGGCTAGGGGGTCTCTCATCCACCCTCTTCCTCTCACCCTCCCTCACCCCCCTCTAAGCCACCCCCTCTCTCTCTCTCTTTCACCCTTTTCATCCACCCCCCACTCTCACCCTGATGTAGGGGAGGTTCTCTGGGGACCCTGATGTAAGAGAGGCTCTCTGGGGACACTAATGTATGGGGGAGGCTCTCTGGGGACCCTGATGTAAGGGGAGGCTCTCTGTAGACCCTGATGTAAGGAAGGGGCTCTCTGGGATCCTGATGTAAGGAAGGGGCTCTCTGGGATCCTGATGTAAGGAAGGGGCTCTCTGGGGACCCTGATGTAAGGGGGAGGTTTTCTGGGGACCCTGATGTATGGGGAGGCTCTCTAGGGACCCTGATGTAAGGAAGGGGCTCTCTGGGGACCCTGATGTAAGAGGGAGGCTCTCTGGGGACCCTGATGTAAGGGGAGGCTCTCTGGGGACCCTGATTTAAGGAATGGGCTCTTTGTAGACCCTGATGTATTGGGAGGCTCTCTGGGGACCCTGATGTAAGGGGGATCCACACTCAGATATGTAACGAGATGTTTATGCCCACCCAAGCATATGACTCTTTACTTCGCTGCTATGGGCTCTAGCCCCAGATCTTTTGTAAACCTAGCAACGCCCCTGCCCCAAGGGCCAGATAAAAGCAAGCAAAGGGCTGCATCCAGCTCCTCCACTGATCTAGAAGAACCTGCACATACCTTTTAAATGGCTTCCACAATACCAAAATCTGGGTGCTTTAAAATGAAAATATCAACTCCAGCTTGTGACTTAGAGGTTGGGCATGTCCTTGCATGCCTCCTGCGCCTCACTATTGACCAGTAGTGCTACCTATTGCAGTGATGGACCGTCCTATAATGTGGGACCAAGGAGCTGATCTCATCTTCACCAACTGAAGATGTAATTCTAATAGCAGAGTTGTCGGAGTATTGGGTTTTTCTTGGAGCTGTGGAAACCACCAAAAAGCATTTATATCCTTCTGAATATTGCATTAATATCAATACAAGTACACTTTATAGAAGGTTGTGAATGTAATAGTTAAAAAACAGTCCACATTAAATATTTGGACAGGGGACAAAGGACTTTATCTCCTTGGTGAGGTCATTGTCCTACTGACTTTATATTAAGATCCAAACCTGACAAGTGTCCACAGAAACTATTTGTGGGGGCTGAAAGGCTGGCGACACATTTCACAGTGCCTGCTGGTAGAAGAACAGGATGGCTCGAGCTCCGAATCCCAACATTAGCATAGGGAACAATGGCAGAGCGTGGACCCAGCATTCTCAGATCCACATTGAACTTCTGGTCACATCGCATATTTCTCTAGTAGAGAAGAAGGCCTCTGTTTCCCAATGAAAGGCATCCACAATATATCCTGCTGCTTGTCACAATGCCTGCCTCTGTTGTTTTGCCATTTGCAGCTAATGGCAACAGGTTAAGGTATCCTGTGTATTCACAGCGAGGCCTAGTACGGGTCAGAAGACTTAAGGCCAGCACTGACTCTATTCAGTGCTGGTAAATAAGAGCTTTCCACATCTCTAGAGGCTGTTCACTCCTCCGATTGATCAAATCACACAGTTCTACATACGAAAAGTTAAAGCTGAACTCCAGGCAAGCAACTACATTTGCATATAGGTGAACTACCTTACTTTCTTAAGGATTTCAGGTAGTCTGGTGATCCAAGTACCCCTGCCAGACAGCACAGCTAGGTGCAAGGCAAAACTTACAGTACAAGACCATCTCTAGGGAAAGGTAAAGGAAAAATGCTCCCTTGCAGAGGGGCTGGTCCAGCACAGCAGGGGGTAAAAGCTTGTTTGTGTCTAGCAGAGAACAGCAGTTTTACTTACATGATCCTCTGTTCTCCCAGAAGATGGCACTCTGCAGTGGCAAGCCCACTGCAAGGGAGTATTTTTCTATGGAGTACCTTCAGCCTGGCCCAAGACGCACAATACATACAATGCGAATGGGGCAGCCTCTCTGTGCCTATTACAATTATTTCAGTCGAAAAAATGGGGGTGCCAAAGCTGCTCGCTTGCCTAGGGCCCCATTCTTCAGATGTCATCTCTGCACCTGGCCCCTGGTGCTTGAACATTGTTGGTCTTTTTAAGCAAATTGGTTGAAAATCCTTACATATACCCAGTAAGGTAACTGGCCTTGTGTAAGTTGTACCTGTTTACCTATGGTCATCTTTGCTCTACATCCATTCAAAGTGCAGAATTTACACAGGATCTCTCAGCTCTGAAAAGCAGGGGGTGGAGAGCTGACATTACATAAGTGAGGAAAGCTCTGAGAGCTGATTGGAGGGAAGAGACACCCCCCCCAATCACACAGCACACAGGAACAGAGCTGAGGCTGTCAATCAGCTGGAGCTCCCTCCCCTGTCAACATTTTTCTCTTGGAGTCAGGAAAACTTGTCAGAAGTAACTCATGCTTAAAGCAGAGGAATGGGACAGTGGACAGAATTTAGACTTAGTGCTCTGGATTGAGACAAGTACACTCTTTAGAGAGATATGTATTGTTCATATTTTATGTCTGAGATTTACAACTACTTTAATTAAAGTGGATGTAAACCCTCACATATATCCAGTGAAGTGAACAGCCTCCGATTATACACGGAGATGAAACAAATCTCCCTACATACGTTTTACTTGTATATCTGCTGTCTTCAGCTTTATATATTCAGTTCAGATCATGTTAAGAGAACTCTTCCTGTTTAGCAGTAGGAGTGGATTATTGGCATACAGTCAAGACAGCTGATTGGGGGAAAGGCACACACCCCAACTCCACATTGGCAAAGGAAGAAAGTAATGTGCAGAGCTCTGCTCTGAATAGACCAGCGCTGTGCTAATCTATTTATGGCAACCTCCCATGACACAAATTTCAAGCTGCTTTTGTCTCCTGTATCGGAGAAATTGTCAGAAGTTATCAGGCTGATAACAGAGCTACGGAACAGAAGAAACACATGGGACTCAGTGCTTTGGCGAGCGATAAGAAACACAACAGATATATGTGCCCAGCTCAAATTTCATGAATTGGATTTACATCCACTTTAAGCAGCAGAAAATTAGAAATGTGTCATGTTTGGTATGGGCTGTATGTGATGGACATTTATCATGTAAAAGCATTAATTGGTTTTGTTTTGGATTTTCTAGCTAAGCTAGGACCCTCCTGGCCTTATTTCCTGCTTTCTTAAAGTATTTAGCAAAAAATAATAGGAATGTGAAAGGATAACTTGAGAGCCATCTAAGGTATGCCTTCTAATGTTAAATATTAAAATCTTCACTTTTTCTTCTCCAGTGTACTCCCTCAGACTTCCAGGAAGAGAGTCTCGTTCCCAAGAGCCATTTCCTCACAGCTTAGACCAGTTAGTGGGTGAGATTACAGATGTGTTGCTGCCATTGCTGCGTGAGAAGCGGTTTGCATTTTTCGGCCACAGGTAAACTCGTGTTTGAGAGAGTTTTGCAATCTTAGGCATTCATTCTCAACCAGGAATCCATGGAACCCTAGAGTTACTCCAGAGTTGTGTTTTGTAATTGACCTTCCATCTGGTGGTGCCTGCATAGTTCTGGGTCCAGCACCACTTTGGCAGAGCCAGCGGCATAACACCAATTTCTGGCTGCCTGTAAGGATGACATTCTGATCACCACTGCAAGGGGAGCATTCTACCTACCGACCACTAATGAATTGATTTTAGCAAGGGTTCTTTAAAGAGGAAGTAAAACCCTGGTGGGTTTTACTTACTCTTTATTTCCCTGCAAAGGTAAAGCATAATCGGCTACTATGCATCGCAAAGTAGCCCATTATGTGTCACTTACCTGAAACCAAAGCCAGCAATGTCACCGTTGTACCCACTAGCAGGGAGTGTCCATCTTCGTCCCTCTTCCTCCTTGGGCCGCGAACTCCGGCTCTGTGACTGGCCGGAGTCACGCGACGTCACTCCCGCGCGGGAGCCGCCAGTCACGGCATGACTCCTATTAGAAACAGCACAATGTGCCCTTTCTAAAGTGCGCATGCGCCCATGACATCGGCGCATACTCCGTAATCAGCTCTTGGGTCTTTCATAAATATCGCCTAAACCATGGAGGTTTAGGAGATATTTCAAGCACCTACAGGTAAGCCTTAATGAGACCTGAAAATATATATATATATTTTTTAACGTGTTCCTCTGGGATAAATATGTTAAGAAAAGCTCATCTAAGGGCTCCCTGCCTCCATGAGCAAAACACAGATTCCCTGTAAATAGGTGTGGCTCTCAGTATGTGCATTAAATGTATTCCGTGCGTGTTAATAGACTTTAGAAGCCTATCTTGTGTGGACTTTGAAAGGCAATGAGCTGCTATCTTGGATGTGATGTCAATAGCACCAGCAGACTCAGAGCTGTCACTCAAGTCAAGTGATACAGTATAGTATTCCTCTTTGCTTTTACACTGGTAGCTACACAAAAATGTATATAGGTAAGGTTGGTGGAGCTGGGCTAGCACAGAGAGTAATGAGACACTCCTACAAGAGGAGTGCAAGAAGCACACTGCAAGTGACTAATTTTATTAAATTATGGAAATGAAAACACTGCAGGTAAGCATTTGAAGGGAATTCCAGGGCAAATCTATCTTTTCTTAAAAAAGCTCCCACTCCCTCCTAACTCCTATTCTAACTACCCTATAGAAGGAAGATGTGTATGCTTACCTATTCTCAGGGCAGTCCGGTTAAGTCACAAGATTCCCCATGGTAGTGACCACACCACCCAGGCATTCCAGCCATTGTTGGCGCTATCTCCACTCCCCTGAAGATGGCCACTGAAGTGATCACATGACCAGACCAGAGCGCCCTGAGAATAGGCAAGTATAAGCATCTTCCTTCTACAGGATAGTTAAAATATAAGTTATCCCTGATTTTTACCAATATTTGCAGATAAGACACTTTTTCTCCACCGCACTGGCTAACGGCGTTGACTTGGCTAAATCGTCATTTGAGACCCTATGTGGAGAGGCCTCTAGAGAGAGGGGGACTATCATAACCCTACATCGATACCTCAACGACTACAATACCACAACGAAATCAGAAGCAATGGTGGGATGGGAGTCTGAGGCAGCTCAGGTGTTCTCAGAGGAGGACTGGCAGGACATGGTTAATAACATGTTTATAACATCTGTAGCCATCAAGGAAACGGTCCTCAAACTACATACCTGCTGGTACTATACCCCAGACCGACTACACAGAATTTACCCACTGATTCCTGGCACATGTTTTAGAGGATGTCAGGACAGGGGTACACTCTTACACACATTCTGGGGCTGGCTAAGTTCTAGGGCCCTTATGGCAAAAAACCTCACTGATACTCCAACTGACTGGAGCACCTGTTACCCTGACTTACCAAGTGTGTATTCTATTCGCTGAACTCCCAGGGGTCCCCCCCCCTCAACAGAAGCTAGCACATACACTCTTCAGTGCTATTCAGTGGGCTGTTGCGCTAAATTGGCGAAGCCCCTCAGTGTCATGGTCACAGGTTGTCCTGCGTATGAAGTCCATTAGACTAATGGAAAGAGTGCATCACACTCTCCTGGACTCCATGCACATCTTTGACAGCAAGTGGGGTATCTGGACATCCTACCTGCTTAGCATTGGACTCGAGGACCCCTTGGTCCCGGCTCATGTTGTCTAGACAGACTGAGGTCTTCTGAAACAATATACACAGTCGACATGTATGCTACCCGCATTTACTTGCGCATCCCACTGGTGTAATCTGTAATCTGGTTTAATTGTGTTATAACCCATATTTTTGTCCTGCTTATATATATCCATTTCTGGATTTTGTTTTTTCTTTCCTTTCCAATTATTTGGTTCACTGCCTATTCCATTATTTTGTTTAAATACAACATGAGAGGTGTACTTATAAGCTGTTGTACCCTGCCTCACGAATGTACTTATCATCCTTTCAGTGCCTGTACACCTTGTATTTTCTGTTGTACCTCAATAAAACATTTGTAAACAAAATATAAGTTAGCCCTTTTTAAGCTTAGTTAGATCTAGCCTGGAATTACATTTTAAAATACTTGATTTTTCTGTGCTTTTACCTGTAGTTTTTCATGTTGTTGACAGGGTCTCTAAGCACAAACTGTAATTTGCTTGTACTCTGCAAAATATGAGCTTTGCTAGACTGCAGGCACCTGAACCAGCATGTTATTACTTTTCTCAGGCTTCCCCAGTATGCCTTCTGATCATCCAGAATTCCCTGTAAAGATTGACTTTCTGTGGGCACCTGTACAGGACTCACCAAGCTACCTCCTGCACCCATGTAATAGGCCTCTGACCTAGTGATTAGCTACTCAAACAATCAACACCGTGGACATGGCACAATGAGCGTCCCTTATTTCCATATGTTTGGAAGTATTCACTATTTTCCAGGATAGTGGTTTAGTATTGGAAAGGTAAGTACAGACAGCTTTTGGTGCTTCTTAAAGCAGCTGTTCAGTCTGGGAAAAAGACAAGTCAGCAGCTACAAAACTTGCTGCTGACTTTTAATAAAAGGACACTTACTGTACCTGTCCAGGAATCCAGCGCTGTCCTCACCCGGGCTAGTTCTTCACTAGCGCCAGCATCCTAACTGTGGGCAGCTGGCTACGCTGCTTTTGGCTTCACAGCCAGCTGCCCACTGTGAAAGGTCACGCAGCCTTCTGGGACCTGTGACGTGTCCCAGAAGACTGCAAGGAGGAAGGGGTGGAGGAGAACTTACGCTCAGATCCCCTGGGCTATCCGAGCGGCAGTGTCAAAACCAGGTACCCGCTGCCCACCCCCACCTCCCCCCTCCAAAAAAATGTGCCATATGTCAAAGAGGAGCGAGGGAGGATACTTTAAAGTGGAAATTCCCCTTTTGGGTGGAGTTACGCCTTAAAAAAGTGAGCCTGTTACTTTCCCAGGTATCGTTACGATACTGCTTCTGTCCCCCGCCAGCTTAAACACTGGTTCTCAGAGCTCTGCTCTGCCCACCTTCTCACTGGAGCGCCTGGCTGTGAAGGGGGTGGGAGCGACTGGCTCAGGCTCTCAGGGGCTCACTGAGATGCTAAGCCAGGTGCCGGTACAGGGTTGTGGACGGATCCTGACCATATTTTCATGATCTTTCCCCCAGCCTGGCCCAGCTCTGTGGCATCAGTCCATTGTCTGCTGAAAACGGGTCACAGAAGTGCAGAATGAACTGCACTCCTGTGATCCACAGGAGAAGTCCAGCCAAAGGAACTTTAGCTGTACTTCTCCTTTAAAGCTGTCATACGCAGTTAGTTTTTTTTTTTTTTTATTCAGCCAGCGGGATGAATGAAAAAAAAGTAGGAGATTTCTTCATCCACAGAAATAGATGGATGAATTCCCCTTACCAGGACATTGTATTATGAATTTTATTAATTATTTTTCTATTGCTTTTAAGTACACTATATTCTGACAGTGGTGTCGGAATACACTGATCATTGGCTGCAGCTACTGATCGACAACAGTTTTCCAGCATGTCCCTTCGACAGAAGTCGATCAGACAATTCAGTCCATTTGAGAATCTTCTAGGATCATTCAGAATTCATTGAAAGCTGCATTTGACCAACAGTTGACTTCTGATCTACATTTGACCTGCTTTAAGTGGGTTTTGCCATACAATAGACTTAATCTGATCAATAATCTCTGCACACTGGAGGAGAAATTACCACTTAGTTAAACCAAATAAATTCACTGCCACCGCAGGGAATCCCTTTTGAGAAAGTATCAAGGACAAAACGTGTTAGGGAATGGCTGCACGGCAACTGGAAATTACATTAGGCGTCGATCTGGAAGTGACGCAGCCAGGAGACCGGGTGGGACGCTGATTACTCGGCTTGCATGTTCGATGTACAGTAGTAGGTCTGATGGGAGAGCTTCCTTTATTGTGTTTGGGAACTTTGATGAGCCTGATTTTTTTAATTGAAGCTTGTGAGTGGCATTTTGTAGCTGGGTTTTTAATAAATGTATTTTTACGGTATTGCACTATCAGAGTTTTTATTTTTATTCCATTATTCATTGTCTGAGAGCCCCTTTAAAGGGGAAGAAGTGGTGGAAGTAGGAGACCTGAGGAAAATATGAGAGCACTTCCCTATGAAAAGCCTTCTATGCCAATTATTATTATTATTATAGAAGGCATAGGAATTTGGTGACTTTATTTAACAAAATGGGAGCAGTATATCACAGATCACGTGGTGATGCTATGAAGACTAATGTCACAAATTTGGTGCCTTGGTAATTGCCGGTGAAAATTGTAGACACTGGGATCACTTTTTCTTTTATGAACACTGGAATCACTTTTGATTTTGAGGACTTTATATTATTATTTATATGTGTGAACAAATATGGTTTGTGTAAATAGTTTTTGAATGAATGGAAATCATAGCACTGCCTTAAATTTAGAATTTAATAAGAATTTGGCATATCATAGACTTGTATGGGAAAATCTGATTGACGCAAACAAAACCCCAACAACACAGGCCCTTAGACGGGTAAGCAAGAGGAATGTCATTGATCACTTTAATCTAACTCGCAGTGGCGTCTCCAGCTTTCAAATTTAGGGGGGCACATGGGGGGACAGGGACAAATGTAGGGGGGCCAACTATAAAATGCAATGCTATACCCATACCCAAACCCAGGGTGTGCTACGTGCAGAGTACTGAGTTCAGGGTGTGCTAGATGCAGAGTACAGGGTCCAGGGTGTGCTAGATGCAGAGTACAGGGTCCAGGGTGTGCTAGATGCAGAGTACAGGGTCCAGGGTGTGCTAGATGCAGAGTACAGGGTCCAGGGTGTGCTAGATACAGAGTACAGGGTCCAGGGTGTGCTACGTGCAGAGTACTGAGTTCAGGGTGTGCTAGATGCAGAGTACAGGGTCCAGGGTGTGCTACGTGCAGAGTACTGAGTTCAGGGTGTGCTAGATACAGAGTACAGGGTCCAGGGTGTGCTACGTGCAGAGTACTGAGTTCAGGGTGTGCTAGATACAGAGTACAGGGTCCAGGGTGTGCTACGTGCAGAGTACTGAGTTCAGGGTGTGCTACGTGCAGAGTACTGAGTTCAGGGTGTGCTAGATGCAGAGTACAGGGTCCAGGGTAAGCTAGATGCAGAGTACAGTGTCCAGGGTGTGCTAGATGCAGAGTACAGGGTCCAGGGTGTGCTAGATGCAGAGTACAGGGTCCAGGGTGTGCTACGTGCAGAGTACTGAGTTCAGGGTGTGCTACGTGCAGAGTACTGAGTTCAGGGTGTGCTACGTGCAGAGTACAGAATTCAGGGTGTGCTACGTGCAGAGTATAGGGTCCATGGTGTGCTACGTGCAGAGTACAGGGTCCATGGTGTGCTACGTGCAGAGTACAGGGTGTGCTACGTGCAGAGTACAGGGTGTGCTACGTACAGAGTCCAGATTTCAGGAGTGCCACATTTCAGCTGAAAAAAAAGCCCGGAGTAAAAGTATACAGTGCAAACACTGTCTGCAGCCATGAAAGATACAGCCACAGCACCTGTGATCATCATTATCATGCTGATGATTACACTGTACTTCATGTGACTGTATTGTATATAGGCTGTATAGTGTGATCATCAGCATGATAATGATGATCACAGGTGCTGTGGCTGTATCTTTCATGGCTGCAGACAGTGTTTGCACTGTATACTTTTATTACTCTTGTCAAAAGTAGTAACAGCAGTATATTGTAGCAACATCTGCAGTCTGAGTCTCACTCTAGTACTATACTAGCCTGCTGGCTGAAAGAAAAAAATATATTTAAGGACTGTAAAGAATGTATGAGGCTGCAGAACAGTTGGAAGTAAGCTGGGAATGAAAGGATGTCAGGCACACAGTGTGTGGACTCTTAGTTTGGAATGCCCAAATCTGAGACTGGAGGCTGCAGGATGTGTTCAGTGCAGATTTCTGGGAGTGGAGAGCAGAAAGTAACAGCAGATAGTGAACTGGAAAAGGGAGGGGGATGAGGATCGGTGTGTGAGTGTCTGATCACTGCATACTGCATAGTCTTATCAGGAGAATGTGGAGCCATGTAGTACACAGAGGGAAGGAAAGTAAAGCTGGGGGTGAAAGATGCCGATGTATCAGAAGAAAGTGCAAGTAACTTTTCTCCTCTCTCACCTCAATCATTGCAGGAACTTCTGCAGCTTCTGGAAGCCAGCGGGGATGAATTTGCAGGGAAGGACAATGCACTGTGTGTACCCATTGGCTGAGGAGGCAGAAGCACCGCCCCCTGCTGCCTTCCCAGCCAATAGGTAGCTGAAGCTCACGCTAAGTGCCTTCCTCCCTCCCGACATCATACGGGTCCTCTCAAGAACCGACCTGCTTTGCAATGCAGGCAGATCGGGGACAAATGTATTTTCAGCCGGTATTCAGCGTCTGCAGTTCGGCTCCTGCAGCTGATAAGCTACACTAGCCTGGCTCCTGTGAAATTGACTGAGGCTCTGGGGCGGGGGGGCTTGGTGTGCCTGCATGGAACAGCTAAGAGCCCTAGAGCCGGTGTTCTGACGAGAAATGTCCTCCTATCGGATAGTGTCCGCCCGTACTGCGCAGTCGCAGCGCTTGCGCAGTACGGAGGACAAGGAGACGTCAAAAGTCTCCGAAGTTGACCAGCTGACCATCAGCTGTACATGGCGCTTGGGCACTTAATAGTGAACACTTTGTAACAGGGCCCCCCGCGGGCTCGCTTCGCTCGCTGCGCTCGGCATCTTTTTATTCTAACTCTATGTCCACTTGGATAGTGGGGCATGAACCTGGCAGAATAAGTGCGCAGGCGCCGTGGAGAGCTGACGATCAGCTGTTGAACTTCGGAGACTTTCTGCGTCTCGTTTGTCCTCCGTACTGCGCCTGCGCAGTACAGGGCGGACACTATCCGATGGGGGACAGTATTTGACAAGACACCGGCATTGATTTCTCTCTCTCCTCCTTCCTCTCTCGCAGTGAATGGTACACAGACGATATGCTCCTTCTCCACCTCCCCTCTCCTGTGTGTGCTCCAGGGAAGTAAAGTGTGAAGCTAAGGAGCTCACACTTCCCGCGGTACACACAGGAGAGGGGAGGGGGGAGAAGGAGCATATCGTCTGTGTATCATTCAGTGCCAGAGAGGAAGGAGGAGAGAGAGAGAGAGAGACATCAATGCCATTGCCGGCTCTGACGTCACTGGTTGCTAGACGCGAGGCGGTTATAGCAACCAGTGGCCGGGAGTAGACTCAGGAGGTGGAGGCAGAGCCGGAGCCAGCAACACAGCGGCTCAGTCCATACCTGTCCCCTGCATTCCCAGTGTCCATTTTATTTAGTTGGGGGGGGCACAGTATAATGTTGGGGGAGCCATGGCCCCCTCTGGCCCCCCCTAGTGACGCCACTGCTAACTCGGTAAAGTATTTTATGTTCCAGTAAACCTGTTTTCTTTTATCCTCAGTTTTGGGTCATTGAGCAGTTTTGCCACAGCAATAAGACTGAAGGAGAATCATGGACTGGAGCCCATTCATCTATTTGTATCCGGAGCCTCTGCCCCTCACGTGAGTCAGCTATATAATATCCTGGAGGCTTCTATGGATAAATATAGAGGTGCCCATCACAACCAATCAGATCACAGTTGTCATTTCTCTGGTGCAGATTAGAAAATAAACGCAGCTATCTAACTGTAGTGACATTGTACCACGTATTTTCTTGGTCTACCCCCAGAATGTTTGAGTTCTAATCACCTCAAAGGGGTCCAGATTTGGAGAATAGTGATTAATTTGTGAATTTTTAATAGAACATTTAGGTCTTGTAGTTTAAGAGGCATGTTTATATAGTGAGAAATGATCAGCTGGCTGATAAATTACAGATTATTTGCCGTTGGGGCCTTGTTGAAGCTGTCACCATATTTATTAAACACAGTGAGCCAGACAAACTGTTGTCAGTACGCTAAATATTTGCTTACATGGAAATTTGCTTTTTGGATGCTCCAAATCATAGTTTAGCTTCAAGGGTTTTAAATTAAAGTTGCAACTAATTCGGTAACTGTAAAAAAAAATCCCAAGTGCTCAGCTCCAGGAGGATTTACCAGGCCATTTTTTTTTTTGCCATAAGGCACTGCGTTGCTTTAACTGACAATTGCACGGTCGTGCGACGCTGTACCCAAACAAAATAAATGTCCTTTTTTTCTCACAAATAGAGCTTTCATTTGGTGGTATTTGATCACCCCCACGGTTTTTATTTTTTGCACTATAAACAAAAAAAGACTGACAATTTTGAAAAAAAAAAAAAAACAATGTTTTTACTTTTTGTTATAATAAATACCCACCAAAAAAATGTCAAAAAACGAACTTCTTCATCATTTTAGGCCAATATGTATTCTTCTATATATTTTTGTAAAAAAAATCGCAATAAGTGTATATTAATTGGTTTGCGCAAAAGTTATAGCTTCTACAAAATAGGGGATAGATGTATGGCATTTGTATAATTTTTTTTTTACTAGTAATGGTGGTGATCAGCCATTTTTAGCGGGACTGCGACATTGCGGCGGACAGATCGGAAACTTTTGACACTTTTTTGGGACCAGTGACATTTATACAGCGATCAGTGCTATAAAAATGCACTGAATACTGCATAAATGACACTGCTACAGAAGGAGTTAACACTAGGGGGCGATCAAGGGGTTAAGTGTGTCCTAGGGAGATGTTTCTAACTGGGGGGAGTGGACTAATTGGGAGTACAGAGAGATCACTGTTCCTAATCACTAGGAACAGACGATCACACTGTACTCCCCTGACAGAATCTGTGGAGCGATCATGGGTGGCCGGCGGACATCGCAGCCGCTGGCCACGCACATTGCACCGGCACCGCGCCGCAGGCGTGCCCATGTGTCCACTGTATCTATTACACGAAGCACCGCACCGGTACGATGATTTGCGCAATAGAGCCGCTCTGCCGCAGCATAACTGCTGCAGCTGGTGGGCAAGTGGTTAAATGAAAGATGAAACAAATGCGGTAACTGTAAAAAAATCCCAAGTGCAACCTTTCCCAAAGAAAGTCTCACAATCTGTACAAAATAAATAATGGTACAAAGAATAACTATCATCATTTTGCACAACAGAGGTGTGTAGTAGCATGCTAATGGGATGATGAAACAAGACCATTACACGTTCTATTATGTGGCAATAGGATGATGAAACAAGACCATCACATGTTCTATTATGTGGCAATAGGATGATGAAACAAGACCGTTACACATTCTATTATGTGCTAAATATGTGCTACAATATAATAGTTTATTAGACATTCAATGTGCCTGTGACGGGACTGTCCAGCACCCAGCTTGAGTGCCTCTGTCAAGATATAGCTTCCTCCCAGTCTGGAACCAGGAACCAGGTATTCTAGCTGAATATTGCATCCAAGATACTAGATGACACTAGCTTAGGTGCAACCTGGAACTCAAACTCTTTATTGTAAATTCGCACAGAATATATACCATGCAAGATCAGATAAGAGTTTGATCACTTTACCCTAACAATACAAACTGTAAACAGGAATACAATTAACATACAGTGTCTTGGAAAAAGTATTCACACTTTTTGTCATGTTACAACAAAAAACGTAAATGTATTTTATTGGGATTTTATGTGATAGACCAAAACAAAGTGGCACATAATTGTGAAGTGGAAGCAAAATGATAAATGGTTTTCAACATTTTTTACACATAAATATCTGAAAAGTGTGGCGTGCATTTGTATTCAGCCCACTTTACTCTGATACCCCAACTAAATTCTAGTGGAACCAATTACATTCAGAAGTCACCTAATTAGTAAATAGAGTCCACCTGTGTGTAATTTAATCTCAGTATAAATACAGCTGTTCTGTGAAGCCCTCAGAGGTTTTTTAGAGAACCTTAGTGAACAAACAGCATCATAAAGGCCAAGGAACACACCAGACAGGTCAGGGATAACGTTGTGGAGAATTTTAAAGCAGGGTTAGGTTATAAAAATAAATCCCAAGCTTTGAACATCTCACGTAGCTCTGTTAAATCCGTCATCTGAAAATGGAAAGAGTATGGCACAACTGCAAACCAAGACATGGCTGTCCACCTAAACTGACAGGCTGGGCAAGGAGAGCATTAATCAGAGAAGCAGCCAAGAAGCCCATGGTAACTCTGGAGGAGCTGCAGAGATCCACAGATCAGGTGGGAGAATCTGTCCACAGGACAACTATTAGTCGTGCACTCCACAAATCTGGCCTTTATGGAAGAGTGACAAGAAGAAAGCCATTGTTGAAAGAAAGCCATAAGAAGTCCTGTTTGCAGTTTGCGAGAAGCCATGTGGGGCACACAGCAAACATGTGGAAGAAGGTGCTCTGGTCAGATGAGACCAAAATGTAACTTTTTGACCTAAAAGCAAAACGCTATGTGTGGCGAAAAACTAACACTGCACATCACCCTGAACACACCAGCCCGCACTGTGAAACATGGTGGTGGCAGCATTATGTTGTTGGGATGCTTTTCTTCTGCAGGGACAGGGAAGCTGATCAGAGTTGATGGTAAGATGGATGGAGCCATACACTTCCCAAATGATCACAGCAAAGAGTCCACAACAGAATGAGACTATATACATATATACAAGATTGAGTCTGATTAGTACAGATCAGACTGGATTTCTCATTAGAGCCAGCTCTCAAACTTTGTGTGTCGAAAAATCCGATGGAAAAAGTCCAATGGAGCCCACACACGGTCGGAATTTCCGACAACAGGCTCCAATCACACATTTTCCATCGGAAAGTCCGATCGTGTGTACAGGGCATTAGAGTCTGCAAAAGACTTGAGACTAGGACGGAGGTTCACCTTCCAAAAGGACAACGACCCTAAACATACAGCCAGATCTACAATGGAATGGTTTAGATTAGGGTTGTCCCAATACCACTTTTTTAGGACCGAGTACAAGTACCGATAATTTTTTTTTAAAGTACTCGCCGATACCGATTACCGATACTTTTTTTTTAATGTCACGAGACAGTGGTTTTTTTTTTAACAGTGTTTTCTTTTTTTGGGGGGGGAGGGGGTGAATGGTGTTTGTATGTGTGGGATTTTTTTTTTTTTTTTTTTTTACAATAATATTTTTTTTTATTCTTTATATGTTTTTTTTTTGTTTTTTTTTAATCAGCCCTGTTGGGGGGGCTTTGGTGAGATATCAGGGGTCTTAACAGACCTCTGATATCTCCCCCTTGAGACAGAGAAAGAGACAGAGGATAGAGATTCCCCAGTCCCTTTCTCTGCAGCCTCAGCTGCACTGAGAATGAATGGAGAGAAGACAGCGGCTCCTCTCCATTCATAAACTGACACATCGTAATCACAGGAGATTACAATGTTTCAGTTATGTGAATGGATAGAGTCAGCTGACTCTCTCCATTCACACAGCGGAGAGAGACAGCAGAACGGAGACAGACAGACAGAGAAGGAGAGAGGAACGGAGAGGACAGCGGAGAGACACAGGGAAGGAGAGAGGAACGGAGGGGACAGCGGAGAGACACAGGGAAGGAGAGAGGAACGGAGGGGACAGCGGAGAGACACAGGGAAGGAGAGAGGAACGGAGGGGACAGCGGAGAGACACAGGGAAGGAGAGAGGAACGGAGGGGACAGCGGAGAGACACAGGGAAGGAGAGAGGAACGGAGGGGACAGCGGAGAGACACAGGGAAGGAGAGAGGAACGGAGGGGACAGCGGAGAGACACAGCAGAACGGAGGGGACAGCGGAGAGACACAGGGAAGGAGAGAGGAACAGAGGGGGACAGAGGAAAGGAGGGGGCACGGAGGAGGATGCAGTGACAGTCAGCGGTGACCGATCACTGCTGTATGTCACTAAAGCTGCTGAAAGCCGCTGGGGGAGAAACTTGTAACTCCCCCACACGCCGATCACAGCTGACTTCCAGGTATCGGGGGAAGCATCGGGAGCATTTGCTCGAGTACAAGTACTTGGGCAAATGCTCGGTATCGGTGCCTATACCGATACTAGTATCGCTATCGGGACAACCCTAGTTTAGATCAAAGCGTATTCATGTGTTAGAATGGCCCAGTCAAAGTCCAGACCTAGATCCAATTGAGAATCTGTGGCAAGACTTGACAGAGCTTAAGCTATTTTGCAAAGAACAATGGACAAAAATGTCACTAGATGTGCAAAGCTGGCAGAGACCCCAAAAAGACTTGCAGCTGTAATTGAAAGGTGGTTCTACGAAGTATTGACTCAGGGGGCTGAATACAAATGCACCCCACACTTTTCACATATTTATTTGTAAAATGAAAAAAATTGAAAACCATTTGTCATTTTCCTTCTACTTCACAATTATGTGTCACTTTGTGTTGGTCTATCGCATAAAATTCCAATAAAATACATTTACCTTTTTGATTGTAACATGACAAAATGTAGAAAATTTTAGGGGGTATGAATACTTTTTCAGGATACTGTAGCTAAACAACAGCCAACATAAACAGTAAGCTAATCCACATCTAGCAACTAAAAGCTGACAGTGATCGAATTAACATGAACTAATGAACAACTAGCCACTTAAACAAGCCAAGGTGCCCAGACCGTTCTGCTCCCAGCCCACCCTGGATAAACAAAGTACATTACACATTATCATAAGCATAAACACATAACATTCCACAATGGTTTGATAACAAAGTAAAGCGGACACAATATTATTCACATCTCCAAGAGATGAGAAGACATACAGAAACACTAATTTACTCAATTAACAATGGGAATGCACACCTAGGAGGCACAATATGGGAGAAACATACTCAACAATATCCCAGTATCAGGTTGGTTTGAGCTGATTAGTTTAACATCTACTCTCACAGTCTAAAGCAGTCATTGCTGGTTTGGGCACAAAATATGTATCCCAGGCCTAGATTCTCAGAGTCTGTGTTTTTTGGGGAGAAATGGACCCGAATCTGAAGCAAGATCACTCCAAGGATCTCCCAGGCACACACCTTCCAAGAATAGAGCTCCCCTCAAAAGCCAGGGCCCACAGTCCCCTCCAAAAGCCCCTGTCCTGGTTGGGTCTCTCACAGTGCCAAAATAGGGTAAAAGAAAAAAAACTGTAGCGCTGCTTAAAATATTTCCATATATCAACCAACACCAAATAAAATTGTCCAGCTACAACACAGTCTCCATACAAATACTGCATCTGGATCGTTATACTGCGCGGTGATGTGATTCAAAGCCCCACTCTGACGCGTTTTATCACAGGGACGCGTGGTGTTTTTTAGGTGGATTCCTGAAGACCTCGATCTAGGTCAGTGGTTCTCAACTCCAGTCCTCAGGACCCACCAACAGGCCAGGTTTGCAAGATAACTGAAATACATCACAGGTGATAGCAATTGCTGCTCAGTGATTGCAGTATTCCAGTCTGCATCTCCCCAAGGTAATACTTAAATTCTGGCCTGTTAGTGGGTCCTGAGGACCGGAGTTGAGAACCACTGATCTAGGTAGTGCTGTATTTGTTTTGCCAGTGGAGTTACCAATGCATCTATTCTAAAGCTGTTATATGTGGGTGCGCTTTGAGTGCACTGTTGAATGTAAGTGTATTTTTAATGAAAGTGTTATGTGGGAACGCGCTATTGAGGATTTTTCTTCTCTTTGATCCACATTGGTGGTGAGGAGTGGAGGATAACAAGATGCCAGGAGAGCTGAAAGATCCTTCTTAAAGGGTCCACATGTCACTTTTTGGGGCAGTGGAGGAGAAAGAGGCGTAGAGACATACCCTATTCATGACCTTACATTATATGGGGGTCATAAACGCAAGGTGAGAGCACAACTGGTGTTGGTAGATGAGTGAAGTGAACACATTTGACTGGAAAAGGGAAAATCACAAAAGAAGACATGTATGTTGTGTAGAAGAATCTCAACAATTTTATTTGATGTTGATTGATATAAGAAAAGATTTGATTTACATTGACACCTTGTATGCACATAAGAAGCGTTGTAGGATGTGAGCATCTGCGATTATTTATGTAGAATTTATTCCTAATAGGGTACCAGCGCAACAGGTTTATATTGTTTTATTATTTGGTGCCAAAATAAGGTGTCGTGTGACAGTTCTCTTTCCTCAACAAAGGCCATTAATGTATCTGGTCTGGTGTATTTACTGGTCCCAGTCATGTCTGTTTTCAATTTCGTGAAAAAAAAAGGCCTTGTTAGGTTGCTATATTTGTAATACTGTTTGTGCAATAGTTGCAGATTGGGAAGTTTATTATGACCCATTATTGATTTATACTGAGCACCAGCCACTCATGTGCCCACTGACCCGACATAGCACATATTTGCTGCACATTCAATATTCTACAGATGAAAGTCTTGCAAAAAAGACAAAGGGTGGTGAATCCAGTAGGGCAAATAAGTCTAAATTTGCTTGTTTGCCTATGAGTGGACAGTGAAGGAGAAGCACGCTGATCAGTTCATCTTTCTATCACTCTGCTCTTTTCTGCCTTCAGCATGTCCCTTGTTAACACAGGAGCACTGCAGCACACCTGATTGGCTGCTTGTGTTGCCTCTCCCAGTCTGAGTCCTAAAGCACACCTGATTGGCTGCTTGTGTTGCCTCTTCCAGTCTGCTGTATAGAGGATTGGAAGAGGTTGATTCCAAGTCAAATTCAACCGACTTGCTTGCGTTTAAAAATACACTTGTTGAACCTTGACTCCTGTTCTGCTATACCCATACACAACCCTATCCAATGATTACAGAGGCAACAGGCCCTATCCTATAATAGATCTATACCCTTGATACTGGACATCCTTGATAGATTAACCGTCTTTGAATCTATGACTCTGCAGAAAGATCCCCCAACCCACATGGTCTCTCAGCTTTACTCCGTTCTCTTGCTTGCCACCCACCCAGATCTCCCCTCGTACACGCAGACATGGGTCAAGGAACTGCAGCAGTTTTTTTTGCCCTTCGGACTGGCTAAAGTGCTTTTCTTTGACTCACAAATTGTCTCTAGCTACAAAAACGCAGGAAAAAGGCTTTAAACTTGTAACTAGATGGTATAGATTTCACTGAATTCTCCATCACTTTAACCACACAGTACCTGATACCTGCCGGGCGATGCCATGCCTTAAAGGGCACCATGCTCCACATCTGGTGGGACTGACCCCCCCCCCCCCCCCCGACTATGCGGCTGTTATGGAAACTAATTTTTAACCTATATTTCAAACTTATGGCAATAGGGTAACCCTGTCTATGATCCCTGTACCGTTTAAATCTGCGAAAAAGAATCTTACTTTTGAGTTGCGTAACACTCAACCCTCCTTCACTGAAATATGGGCATGTTGGCTGGCATTCAAAACCACCTCTTGCTACATAGAGATCATGGCCTCTGAATAGGGCTATTTCTGTCTTTTGTAATGTCATACGATTGTGGTCATTGTTTGCAACCCATTATCCTACATAGTCTTCTACCTACCCTTTTATTGCTTATGAATGTAATATACACCTGATGGGGATCTCATTGAACGATTTGCCACCTTACTCCTTTTCTTTCTCTATTTACCTCTGATCTGTTTCTCCTTTTCAGTTCCCTGCCCTTACCTACTCTTTGCCCTTTACTTACTACTCCACAACCTATTGTGGAGAGAAAATACTTGGTGTGTGTAATAACTTGTCTTAACTAAGTCCACTCTTGTTGTTGATGATATACTGCCACAAGGGATGTTTATGTACTATCAATACTTTATACCCCATCTCAATAAACTTTTATTAAAAAAAAAAAATCTGTGAAAAGAAAGTCCTCAGACACTTCCTTGCAGCAGCTAAAGTAGTCATTCCCTGATGCTGGAAATCGACCTCTTTACCCTCCCTTGAGAAATGGGCAACCTAATTAGACTCCATAAAGGACCTGGAACACCTGTTGGTGCAGGAAACAGGAAAGGAAGAGCCATTTTCTCACACCTCGACCATGTGGTCCAAGTTCCGTTACTCTTCTGAATTCCTGGCTTGGGCTAAAGGAGACTAGCTCATTGCCTCTCCTCGGCCATGCTGGAGTGTCACCACCCTCCTCCTTGCTTCTACTCTGGTTTCTACTCTTTATACCTGTACATCAGCCTTCTCGTTCTTTCCTAGCTTCTCTTCTATTGCTGATTTCTACTCTTCTCTGTGATATTACATATCTGATACCCATGCTTCCCAATGCATTTAATGAATACATTATTGTTCGAAAATGTACTGTCTCCCCTAACACCTCTTGTTATTGGTATACTTATTATTAGCATATAAGCCCGAGGCTGTGTATATTGAATACTGTACCTCAGCTTTACACAAATGTTTGTACACAGAGTTTCTCTGTTAATTGTACTTCCAGTTCTTGTTATTTGTACCTGTAAAATTTTATTAAAATAAGATTGTACAAAAAATACAGTTGATGATATTTTTCTGAAACACTAAATATATATATATTTTTTAATGTGCTGAAGTTAAATTTTAATAAAGTCTTTTTTCACACTTCATTGTAGTCACCTCTTCGTTACTCGCCTCAGAAGAGATCAGAGCTGATCGATGAGGAGTTCTTGAAATGGATGGGTTCAACGCAGGGAACGCCACCCGAGCTTCTGCAGAACAAGGAGGCCATGCAGCTCTTCTTGCCACCACTGAAAGCGGATCTGAAACTCGTAGAGAACTTTGTGTAAGTCTAAAGTTTTCTACGGCCCCACACAAACCACAGCATGCAATGGAAGATCTTCCAAAATGCTCATTATCATTGTGGGATATCATGAAAGTTTTATCAAAGGTTACAATGAACCTGGAGAGGGGCTTACTTCTCTAAACCAGCGCGGTCACAGAAGGCACCTCTAGGTGCGACATGTCTTTGAGTCTAAGCACCATGCTTTTTGGAATGCACAAATGCATTTAATAGGTTGGGAACCTGTCCCTGCTCCTTTCCATCGCCTAACAATTGCTACTGGCCAGTGAGTCTGCCTATCATAGTAAAAGACCAGTCATGAGGCTGGTAAGGTGTGGGCCATGCTTCTGAGCCATCAACCTAGGAACTAAATGTATTTTGGAGCATTTGGGCCTCCCGAAATCTGAGGGTGCTTTTATTAAGGAAGCCCCTCAGAAAGGATTTTCTGTTATGGTTAATGCCATGTAACATCAAAAAAAGATCTTTTGCAACAAAAAAGTTTTTAAAAAAAGCTTTTAGCTTCAAATCTTGATCGAACAAGCTGAAGTTAGAAGCTGATTGGGTACTATGCACAGCTGCACCAGATTTTGCACTCTCCAGTTTTAGTAAATCAACCCCTTATTGTCTTTGTAAATTTTTTCGTATATAATCGAGTTAAAATACGTGTTTTTTTTTTCTCTTTAGCTATGAAAAGCCACCTGCTCCTGTCCTTTCCTGTGGCCTGACATGTTTTGATGGAACTGAAGATGTTCCTCATGATTTAGCTGGTAAGCTATGAGCTATTCCTATTAAAATATCACAATCAAAGCAGTTCAACACTATAAATGTATACTTGTTAAAGTGACCTTATCACGATAAAGGTACAGGGACTGCCATTTCTGGCCTCCTTAAAAAATATACCTGTTGCCTGGTTGCGTTTGGCACAAATACCTTTGAGTCACTGAATTGAAGCTGAAATGGACACCGTAAATGAAAGTGAGAAAAGTGTCTGAATTCTTGATCCCTATTCTTGTTCCAGGTCATTGACTCAAAGCATGCAAGGTAAAGCATCAGAGTGACAGCCGGGCAACAAGCATTTTCAGAAAGAATAGTCAGCAGTGGCAGAATCCTGCATCACCTGCTGAAAAAAATCTGTATTTTTTTGCTAGAACATTACTCAGAACCCCCAAACATTTATATATGTTTTTTAGCAGGGACCCTAGAGAATAAAATGGTGATACACTTTAATAAACTTTAATGCAAAGAAAACACAATATTTAACCATTTGTTAAAGGGTTAAAAGATGATGTTATGCCAAGTAAATATATACCCAACATGTCACGCTTTAAAATTGCGCACACTCACAGAATGGCGCTAAACTAAGAGTCTTAAAAATCTCCATAGGCGACACTTTAAAAATGTTTACAGGTTACCAGTTTAGAGATACAGAGGATGTCTAGTGTTAGAATTATTGCTCCCACTCTGACGTTCGCTGCGATACCACATGTGTGGCACAAAAACTGTTTACATATGCGGGTGTGACCTATGTATGCGTTTGCTCGAACAAACAGTGCTTTTACGGATTTTGCAGCTGTGGTGACAGCAGAGGGCACATGCTCAGTTTTCTGTGCATTTCTATGCTGAGCATTTCCTCCCTATCACATCTGAGCAGCCCATGTGACTACAGAGTCACACATGTGGGTGTATACAAGTGGTAAATGACAGCCCACTCCCTCCTCCATTCCCACTAACCAGCTAAACATAATGGAGGATTAATGTAGATTAATAGAGGCTTCACCTCCCTCTTATTCTAAGACACAGGCTGGAGGGGTTTCAGCATCGAGCAGCCTGCATCCAACAGCAAGTCAGTACCTTAGGAACACAGTGCAGCACATAACGCAAGTTTTGTAATCTGGCATAGCTTTATCTTCTTCATGCTTCCTTCTACCTGGATGGGAGCAGCACAGTGGCAAGTGGTTAGCACCTCTGCCTAGCAGCACTATAGTTGTCAGTTTAAATCCCAACCATGGTTCTACCTGTGCCTGTGTGGGTTTCTTCAATGCTCTGAAGACATGCTGGTAGGTTAAAGTGGTTGTAAACCTCAGACATGAAATATGAACAAAGACTATCCCTCTGTATTGTGTACTTGTCTCAATTAAAATGGTTGTAAACCCTTACAATCCACTTTTTGCTAAAGGTAAGCTTATAATAAGGCTTACCTGTAGCTACCCAGGATATCTCCTAAACCTGCACAGTTTAGGAGATATCCCCTGTATTTGCATGTGCCGACGTCATCAGCACATGCGCACTGAAGCACTGGCACGTACATGCCGCGTTTGCTTCAGTGAGTGTGCCGTTACCAGCAGCTCCCGCGTGCATATGCGGGAGTGACGTCATCGCGGCTCCGGCCAATCACAGCCACAGAGCCCCGATACCCAGAAGTAACCCCTGGGAGTAATGTTGCCAGCCGGTGCTGTGTACGGGCACCGCAGCGGGGGCTTCGATCTCAGGTGAGTATTATATAATGAGCTAGCAGGCTATGCCTACTAGCTCATTATGCCTTTGTCTTGTAGGTGTTAGTTTTTTTTTGTTTTTTTTTCAAAGTGGGTTTAAAACCACTTTAAGTGCGCTAAGTGTCCTTTCTGTCTGCTGATTTGTTCCTCTGCTATAAGCATGAATCACTTCTGACAAGTTTTCCTGACACCAAGAGAAACAAGGTGACGGAGAGGGACCTCCAGCCGAGAGACAGCCTCGGCTCTGTTCCTGTGTGTGTGTGTGTGGGGGGGGGGGGGGGAGTGTGTCTCTTCCGACCAATCAGCTCTTATAGCTCCCCTCACTGAGCTATGCAGAGTGTAATGACAGCTCTCCGCCCCCTTTTTCTGAACTCTCAGACAAGCTTTATAAATTCTGCACTTTGAACAGATGTAGAGAAGAGACGATGCAGATAAATAGGTACAGCTTATGTAGGAGGATTGGTTTCATCTATGTGTATCACCTGAGGATAGTCATTTCACTGGGTTTATGGAAGGGTTTACAACCACTTTAATTGACTTCTGTCTAAATTGGTCCTAGTATGTGTATGAATGTGAATTAGGGATTGTAAGCTCCTTGAGGGCAGGGACTTGTGTGAATGTACAATATATATGTAAAGTGCTGCATAAATTGACAGCTCTATAAAAGTACCTATAATAATAAACCTCCAATCGTATGTATGCAAGTGAGGCCCACGTTAGGAGAGTCTAGTGCTGTTCCTGAGGATGTGGAGATGAATGCATTAATGACATCACTGATCCCGGAGCATTAGAGGCAGATTCTCCTAATGTTAGCCTTGTCTGTGTATGGCCCGGGATTTATAGCGCCCTCCTTGGGGGGCAGAGAGAGGGACATGAAGAAGATCTGGCCCTACCACAGTACTTAATGTGCCGTGTACTGTACAGGTTAGTAAGAACGTGACTAGTTCTCTTTAATTGTAATCTGCACCTTTCTAACCCTTTTCACTGCATTTCTTCCACAGCTTGGAAAGATCTGACGAGTGGAGATTTCAGTATTCACATGCTGCCCGGGGGCCATTTCTACCTGAAGGACAGTACAAATGAGAAGTCCCTTGTACAATACATTTCCAGATATATGGAAGCTGCTGAGATTGACTATTTCTAAAGTATTTTTTCTCTGGTGGTGTAAAGGTTCAGCTTCTCCATGTACAATGCTCTAACACTGATCAGGGTACAGCCATGTATATCAGTTAGCTGGCCGCTGTCTATAACCTGTATGACTCTACAAGCTGTGACATTTTTCCTTCAGTCTCTAAGGCTAGGTTCACATCTATGCAGGTTGCGGTTCCACCGCGTTTTGTGTTTTTGATGCGTTTTTCTTTTTTTTTCTTTTGCCTAATCAGAAAGTACAAAAGTTCTGTTCATGGAGTGCGACTCTGATGTGACTTTACACTCTGGCACTCAAGTAGCATCAAAGTCGTACAGGAAGCTTTATGTGTGCAAAGTCGCATGCTAGGGTTAGAGTTAGATGTAGGGCTAGCAGTAATTGTTAGCATTCTAGCAATTACCTTTAACCCCAGCCCTTAACCCTAACATGCGACTTTGAACACATAGAGGTTCCTGCACTATTTTGTTGCGCCTTTAATGCTACTTGAGTGCCAGAGAGCGTAAAGTCACATCAAAGTCACACTCCTTGAACAGAACTGTCATACTTAAAGCAGAACTTCATCCAAAAGGGGAATTTCCGCTTGTTTGCATCTTCCAAACCCCCTCCCTCCTTCTCCGCTGCCACATTTGGCAAATTTTTTTTTGGGGGGGGGGGGTACCTGGTTTTGACAGGTACCTGCCCCCACTTCCGGGTCAGAACGCCGTGGCGATGTACAAGAATGTTCGATCCCTTCCCTCCGCAGCCTCCTGGGAGACACACAGGTCCCAGAAGACTGCAGGACCATTCACAAATGACAGCACGACTCGTGCATGCGCAGTAGGAAACTGCCAGTTTCCCCAACCAAAGATGCTGGCACCTGCACCCGAAGCTGATTGAAGAATCGGCTCAGGTGCGGACATGACTGGAGCTCCTCTTTAAATATTAGCCCCAAAAAAATGCATCACAAATGCATAAAAAATGCAACACTTGTGTTTTTGGTGCGGGTCCATTGAAGTCTATTACACACAAAATTCAATCTGCTGCAGTAAAAAAAAAATAAAAAAAACTACTGACCCTTTCCAAAAAATGCACCGGCTCAAAACGCACAGATGTGAACTAGATCCATAAGAAACCATGTTAAACAAACTGTAGTGCGTTTCTGCAAAACGCACTAAAAAAAAAGCATAGGTGTGAACCTAGGGTCAATAAAAACCAGGTGGGTGAACCAGACTGTCTCTCTTTTAGATTATTTTATTCTTTTCAGTGTAACCACCAAAGGGTTTGGCATACACCTGCTTCAGCTTAGGCAGGCCATACATGGGTCGAATTTCGAAAGAATTTTCTTTTCGAAAACCTTATCTAAGCATTTTCGTTCGTATTTCGCACCATTAGTGGGCTGCAGCAACAGCCGATTTTCGTGCGGCAATCAAATTTGAGTAATTGGACATATTGGAAATTTTTTGAAAAACAAACGATGTTCTAATCATTGATGGGAGAATCGTGCGAGAAGTGTAATCGAAAAAGAAATGCGCATGTGCAAGAAAAGAAAATTCCTGGAAAGAAAAGAAGATTCCCAGCCACGGAAATCCTTTTCTGTAGCAACATAAGGTGAAATTGAAAGCTTGGTTGGCCGAAAGCAATGGTGGCGCCATCGGATCACAAAACGCAGATTTCAGATTTTCAAAAGAAAATTCTTTTTCGAAATTCGACCATGTATGTCCAGCCCTATACAATCACAGTGTGTATAGCAAGCTTGGAACAGCTTTCCTAAAACTTCTTGACTGTGGTTCTGTGGTGTGAACCAGCCCCTTAGTAAATCAACCAGTATGTGTATGTATGACTGTGGGCCTGGACCTTAGAGTGTAAGCTCCTTGAGGGCAGGGACTGATGTGAATGTACAATATATGTGTAAAGCACTGCAGAAATTGTTGGCGCTATCAGTATCTATAATAGATAGTTCCAAACTGGAACTGAAGGGTGCCAAGTTTACAGGGTTCCAAGAAAGCTGATTGAAGCTCGCCAATATTTTCCAAATCCTTGTAGATGTTTGCTGTGAGCACTATTCCTATACAAGCTGAAGCCGTAAATACAAGTCCTTGGAGATGGGAATGTCTTCTTTCAAAATTCACTTAGATGTAGCTGTTATACTGGATATTTGAAATACAGATTGGTAAAATATGTTTATAAGGTTGATTTATTTTTAAGACTAATTTGGCTTTTAATTTCATCTTTAAAGGGAGGGGCTGTAAACCTTAACCTTAAACCTTAACCTTAAAAAACAAACATGCCTATACTTACCTGATCTGTGCAATTGTTTTGCACAGAGCAGTCCCGATCCTTTTCTTCTGGGGTGCCCCGCCAGTGCTCTGGGCCCCTCTTCTTTATCAGGTGCCCCCAAAGAAAGCCAATCTCTTAAGGGCGCCTGTGCTGGCTCACTCCCAAGTCCCGTTGCTGTGTCCATTGACGCCCTCCACTTCGCTGGATTTGATTGACTGCAGCGGGAGCCAATGGCTCCTGCTGTTATCAATCTGTCCAAAGAGGAGAGAGACTGCGGCTGGAGCAGCTGCACATCGCTGGATCGGATCGGGCTTAGGTAAGAAAAAAGGGGGGGGGAGATGCAGCTCAGAAGGTTTTTTTTACCTTCATGCATAGAATGCATTAACCCATTAATGCCTCATTCCAATATTGGAACAGTAGTGATTTGGGAGTTATTTATATCCTGCTGCTCTAGGTAACATATGAATTTAATGCGCAAATTTAAAAAAATGTCAACCTTAGCCATAAATAGGTTAAGGTGAAAAAACCTTGAGGCTTTACAACCATTTTGAGAATGCCAATCTTAACAAAATATATTCTTGTACTTATAGCAGCAGGCCATTTTGATTTCTAAATCGCATATCCTACTTAAAAAAAGATGATGGGAATGGCAGCAGCTTGTGGGGGGGGTTTCACTGCGTTTTCAGTTTTACAGAACTTTAGTAACCCATTGGTTTTCAGTATAAGACTAGCATGAAAAAGAAAACAGGACTATCATCCGTCCGATATTCTCATCATGTGTACTAGGCTTAAGTGGTTTTCATTTGGTAAAAACCATTCATTCCAAAATCAAACAAAATCTTTTCGCACGACAAATTAATGTTATGAGAATTTTCGTGTGATTTTTTTTTTTTTTCCAAAGACTTTTCCTAATTTTCACCATCTATGGCCAGCTTTAGGCTCCATGCACACTGGCAAACAAAAAACAAAAAAAAACCTTGATTCTACAGGCGTTTGACGTTTTTTTCACCTGCTTGTAAAAGCACTTCTATTGTATTCTATGGTTCTTTGCACATTATGACGTCTACAGGCATTTTCTGACAGGGACGTTAAGAGGCAGGAAAAAAAAAACCTTCTCTCTGTGTTTTCTGGAGAAGTTTAGAAGCTGTAAAATCATCAATGCTCCTAAAATCCTGTTATTTCTTGTGAACGTCAAGTTCGTTTTTTGTTTTTTTATTTGGGAGTTAACTTTTTCAGAGGGGGGTGTTGTCAAGTGCAAAAAAACGCCTGTAAACTTAAACTCTCATAAACTCCCCTAAACGTTATACAATATGCTCTCAATTCGCATTTCTTATGCCATGTTTTTCAAGCTAAAACGCTGATTTTTTTTCTGCTTCTAGTGTGCATGGAGCCTTAGCCACAAAAGGAGCAGGGTGTGCTTTATCTTCATAGATCCAAGTATCAAAATGAAAAAATGAGTGCACTCAATGTTCCAAGGTACTAAACTTGAAAAGAAAAAAAAAAATACTCTGTTGAGTTCTAAAAGCTCAAGAGTGAGACCATTTTTAAAAATGATAGTATTGTCACTGACCCCCTGGAGGTGTATTATGGCATGCCATTGTGTTCAGAATCTAATTGTACTTAGAACACATTGAATTAACTGGCAGATCAACAGGGATTTTAAGTACTTGCTGTTTAAAGTGGACTTCAAGTGTAACTATATTAAAAGTGTTCTTCTAAATCGTTTAGTCTATTCTCTGGTTATTCCATCATTTTTCAATAAATCTAAAGCACTTTATGTAGCAAACTGTCATAAGCCTCCTTGGATCAATATTTGGCCCTTTATTTGGTGCAAGGAAAACATTCCTTACCTTGGAGTACCCAAACCCAACATTCCCCCACTTCTGTGCTCCCGCTTGACCTGCGAGACCTTTGGACAGCAGGGGGAAGTCCAATTTTTTAAAATGGATCTTCAGGCGACTAGGAGACAGAGCAGGATCCAGTCTTTATGTGGTGGGTAGGGGTTAGGGGGCCATGTAAGTAGTTGTTTGTCCCAATACCCAAAGATGAGGAGCAGGGGGTCTTTTCAGCAGGGTTATGCCATATAGGAAAGATATAACTTAGTCCCAAAAGGTGGAGATGTAAGTGCATGCCCAGAAACGATGAGTTAAGGAAGGTCTTGCCTGATAGTATAGGGGGCAGGTGGCGGAGTCCTGGTTGTTCTTTTCCGAGAGAAAGGGTATATAGGCACGGTGAAGAATTTTCAGTTGGGTTTGTCTCCAAGATTCGTTTGGGATCAGTTGCAGGATTTTGTTGTAGCCTAGTAGAAGTTTATCTACTATATCTGTGTCAGGAAAGTCTCTGCCCCAATTTGCTGCTGATGAGGATGCCACCGTAGGAGTGATCTTTTGCAGGAGAGGTTTGTAGATGTCAGAAATAGTATAGAAGCCTTCTTGGAGCAGATGATCCGTAATAATCGCTCTGAATCTTTTGCCCTCCTCTCTGCATGAGTTGCGGATGAAGCTGACACATTGCCCAAAGTGGAAAGCATGTGACTGGGGAAGGGAGAATGTTTCAGCAATGACTGAAGGTGTGGGGCCGCCCTGTTTCCACCTCGCAAAGGGTAGAAAATTTGGCGAGGCCTTTTTGTTGCCAGAGAAGGGTTTGTGCTCCATCCCCAGTGGGAAGTTTGGGTCGCCCTGGATTGGAAGGTGCCTGGACATGAAGGGGGAGAGCTTCAGACATTTTCTTACTTCTCTCCAGGCTATGGCAGTGTCCCCTAAGAGTCGATTGTGTTGTATGGTTGAGGGAATAGATTTCCACTTGCAGTGAAGAAGGTCTACCAAGGAGAAAGGGTGGGCCATCAGTGATTCAATGGGGTAGTTTGAATAGCTGGGGGATTGTGATATCCAATCTAGGCCTATTCGGAGAAGACATGCTAGGTTGTACGCTCTGACATTAGGAAGACTAATACCCCCTTCGTGCCTGGGAAGATATAATTTCTTATCGTACATCATGGGACACAGAGCCATAGTAGTTACTATGTGTGTTATAGGCCACCTTCAGGTGATGGACACTGGCACGCCCTAAGACAAAAAGTCCACTCCCTATATAACCCCTCCCACTACTGTAGAAACGAGATCTTGCCTGTAAACGCTTCCCTTTATAGAGAGCTGGACCCCGGGATCCAGTACTTTTGGTATTAAGGCCAAAAAGTTTTACTGGCGGTGGTGCTATTACAGGCCCAGGATTGGGGGTTCCCTGAGGGTCCCCAGCTCCTGAAGGTTTGTTAACAGAACCCACCGTGAAGGGTGATGATTGGGTCTGTTGGTTTTACCACAGAAAACCCTGTGGCGGAAAAGGTAAGTGGAGTTTTCTAAGAAATGTTTTAATTCTCTTATGAATGTCTCCTTTAAATTAGTGAATGTTGTCATGCCTATGTGTCACCACTGGGGGCTGTATAGAGCACATACCTTTGCACGCTTCCTCAAAGAGCTCACACTGTGTCCAGAACAGCAGACTTCCTTTCCTCCAGCCAGCAGCAGACCTCCGGTAAGTCTGGGGGGGTTCCTCCTCACCAGACACCCCCACCTGTGCTGTTTTCTCCCCCTCTTCACGAGGAAGAGCGTCAGGAGAAAAACAGAAAAAAAAAAAAAGAGACGTTCGCCGCCCATACTCGGTGACTTCCAGGCTCTCTCCTCGCCATTTTTCCCCCTCTCAGTGATCCCAAAGGATCAGAAGCTCGCGCGGGAAAACTTTTTTTTTTTTTTTTTTAAGAGGGAGGGGGCGGGGCTTAGCCCGGCGTTGGCGTCCTCCAACGTCCAGCGCGGGATTGTTTGTTTTAAAAGCACTATGTTTACTGCTGCAAGCTGCGGAGGAACACAAGAGCAAGAGGGGCATGAAAGAAGTTTGGTGACACAGGCATTCCTTTTGACACATTTACTATTGCATCAGGCTGAGCATTAATAGCAGTAGCAGGGCTGAACTATTGCTCAAGCAGTGGATGCATTCCTTCTGGTAGTACCTCTGCTTTGTGCATCGGGCTATGGTCGGAAGGGGGGGATAAAAACACCTCAAAAAAGGGCTCTAGGAAGACTTCTACAGCCACTAGGAAGCCTAAAATCATCTAAAAAAAACTGTCTTCTTCCCCTGAGGGTGATATGGCTGGTCAGAGTGAGTCATCAGGGACGTCGGGTGTTGCAGCTGCTTTTAGCACTGCAGCCCCTGTGCATATATTACTGAAGAGGTTTTGTTCCTCAACCATTTTAGGCTTAGAACAAAAATTGATGCCTTAATCGCATCCCAGAGTGGGACTAAGCGTAACAGGTTCCCGTCCATTAACCAGGACCCTCAAACTGAGGAACAGGGGGTGAGAGATGACGCTTTTCTCTCAGGGGACCAGGAAGAGGCTGATGACTCCTCTTCTGAAGAGTCTAATATGGATGGATCGGGTTCACAAGAAAGGTTCTTGGTACAATCTCTCACTGAATTGGTCTGCTCCACATTTTTGCTGCCAGTAGCGGAGTCAGTCGATGAGCCCACCTTTTGCTTGGGTTCACTAAAGCCTCCCCAACCTATTGATGCTTTTCCTATCCATTCATTGCTGAAAAAGCTTATGTATTCTGAGTGGGAGCACCCAGATAAACAGTTTTTTCCTCCAAAAAAGTTTTTAACACCTATGGAGGAAGAGTTTAATTAAAAAAATGAGGGATTCCAGCAATTGACGCTGCTATATCCTCTGTGAACAAGAACTTGACTTGTCCTGTAGACAATGCTCAAATGCTGACGGATCCAACAGATAAGAAGTTGGAATTCCTATTTAAAAACAATATTTCTCTGGCAGGTTCAGTGGTTCAGCCTCCGGGAGTCGCGACGGCCTCCACCGTCAAATTCAAGAGGTAAACCTCAGGGTCAACCCCAGGGTCAAAAGAGGCCCTGGGGGGAGGAAACCCGCTAAACAAAATACTAAAACCTCCTTATGAAGGGGTGCCCCCGCTCGCTCAAGGGGGGGGGGACTTCTGCAGTTCTCAAGGGTCTGGCAGGAACAGTGTCGAGACAGATGGTTGGCGTCCTCAATATCTCTAGGTTACAGACTAGAGTTCCAAGAGTTCCCGTCTCCTCGTTTTCTCAGATCAAACGTTCCCAGAGACCCAGAAAAAAAAAAAAAAAAAGAAGAAGTCTCTCTTTCTGGCTTTGGATCATCTCTTGTCTCAAAAAGTGATATTGGTGGTCCCCATGGAAGAGCGAGGGTTAGGGTTTTATTCAAATCTTTTTACGGTACCAAAACCAAACGGGGTTGTCAGACCCATTTTAGATCTCAAAGATCAAAACTGGTTTTTGAATATCCGCTCTTTTCGCATGGAGTCAATCCGATCAGTGGTCTCCATTCTACAAGGTGGAGAACTGCTAGCGTCAATCGACATCAAGGATGCTTATCTACATGTACCTATTTTTCCCGCTCACCAGAAATATCTACGCTTCGAAATAGAAAATCTTCATTTTCAGTTTGTAGCTCTGCCTTTCGGTCTAGCTACTGCACCTTGAGTGTTTACAAAGGTTCTGGCTCCCCTCCCAGATTAAGGACCCAGGGTATAACGATTCTGGCTTATTTAGATTATCTACTCTTGATAGATCAGTCAGTAGCCCGCTTAAACCAGTTTGGTCACCACAGTCAGCTACCTGGAATACCTAGGTTGGATTCTCAACCTAGAGAAATCCCCCTTAAAAACCCGTCAAGGAGATTGCAGTACTTTGGTCTGATCATAGATACAGCTCGGAAGAGGGTGTTCTTGCCCCAGGCAAAGATCAGTTCCATAAGGGAACTGATTCAGGTGGTCAAAGCAAAAGACAAATCCTTCTATTTGACTTTGCATGAGATTGTTAGGAAAGATGGTAGCTTCATTCGAGGTCGTTCCTTATGCGTTTTCATTTGAGACTGCTGCAAAACAGTATCCTGTCAACTTGGAACAAAAAGGTCCAAGCTCTAGACTTCCCGATGTGTCTATCCCCCAAAGTGCGTCAAAGCCTCAGTTGGTGGTTGATATCCAAGAATCTTCAGAAAAGAAAAAGTCCTTCCTACCAGTTACCTGGAAGGTGGTGACAACAGATGCCAGCCTTCTGGGCTGGGGAGCAGTCCTGGAAGAAGCATCTGTCTAAGGAAAATGGTCCAAAACGGAAATGACCTTGCCCATCAATATTCTAGAAATTCGGGCAGCACACCTGGCCCTGAACGCTCAGATTACGGGATTGTCCTGTCAGGATCCAATCCGACAATGCCACAACAGTGGCCTATATCAATCACCAAGGGGGCACGAGAAGTCATGCGGCTCAGAGAGAGGTGAATCATATCCTATCCTGGGCAGAAGACAACATTCCTTACCTATCGGCAGTCTTCATTCCGGGAATAGGAAATTGGCAGGCGGACTACTCGCCAACAGTTGTGCCCGGGAGAATGGTCTCTTCACCCCAACATCTTTCTGTCAATATGTCAAAGATGGGGAATTCCGGACGTAGATCTGTTTGCGTCCAGGTTCAACAGAAAGATCGACAACTTTGTGTCGAGGACAAAGGATCCATTGGCATGTGGAACAGATGCCTTGGTTTGTCCGTGGGATCAGTTTTCACTGATCTATGCATTCCCTCCTGTTCTGCTGCTTCTGCGCCTTCTTCATAAGATCAAGCAGGAAGGGAAGGAGGTGATTTTTGTGGCCCCGTCGTGGCCCAGGAGATCTTGGTATTCAGAGATCGTAAAGATGGCGGTAGGGGACCCATGGATCCTACCAACGCGGCCAGACCTTTTCTCGCAAGGTTCGGTATTCCATCCTACCTTACAAACGCTAAATTTAACGGTTTGGCTATTGAGACCCACATTATGAAAGACCGTGGGCTGTCAGGTTCAGTAGTTTCTACTTTGATTAATGCTAGGAAGCCGGCCTCCAGAGTCATAGAGTCTGGAAGGCATATGTCTCCTGGTGTGAATCCAGGGGTTGGCACCCCAGGAAATATGTCATAGGTAGGATCCTTGAATTTCTACAGATGGGATTAGAAATGTATCTGGCCTTGAGTACTATCCAAGGCCAGGTGCCGTGTTTTTTCAATGCCCACTTGCGTCACACTCTCTGGTTCATAGCTTTATTCAAGAGGTAACGCAGATTAATCCTCCGGTTAGGTCAACCCTGAACCCTTGGCACTTGAATTTAGTCCTGTCGGCATTACAGAAATAGCCTTTTGAGCCGATACAAGATATTCCCTTGGTCCTTTTGATAAGGAAATTTAGGGTTTTTTTGGGTTGCCATATCTTCTGCAAGAAGAGTATCAGGGTTGGCTGCTCTTTCTTGTAAAGAGCCATATTTGATTATTCATAAGGATAAAGTTGTATTGCATCCTCATACTAAATTCCTACCGAAGGTAGTGTCGGGTTTTCATTTAAACCAGGATATTGTTCTGCCTTTATTTTTTCCAGAACCTCGTTCTGCGGAAGAGAGGTCACTACATTCTCTTGATGTGGTGAGAGCAGGCAAGTTCTATTTGAAGGTGACCGCTCAGATTCATAAAACAGATGTTTTGTTTGTGTTGCCAGAAGGTCCTAAGAGAGGACAGGCAGTGTCGAAATCTTCTAACCCCAAATGGATTTGTCAAGTGATAGTTCAAGCTTATGGTTTAAAGGAGGAAAATTCCACCTTTTCATATTAAAGCGCACTCCACCATGGCTGTTAGTGCTTCCTGGGCAGTGCATCACCAAGCCTCCATGGCTCTAATCTGCAAGGCTACAACTTGGTCTTCAGTCCATACATTTACCAGGTTCTATCAAATAGATGTAAAAGGTCATGAGGATATCGCCTTTGGGTGCAATGTACTTCAGGCTGCAGTATAAGTCCTCTAGTCTCTTAGTGCCCTACTTTTGTTGTTTGTCTCCCTCCCTTCAGTTAGCATTGCTATGGGACATCCCACATAGTAACTACTATGGCTCTGTGTCCCGTGATGTATGATAAGAAAATAGGATTTTTAAAACAGCTTACCTGTAAAATCCTTTTCTTTGAAGTACATCACGGGACAGAGGTCCCTCCCTTCTTTTTGGTATACACGTGTATTGCTTTGTGTTTCAGGAGTAGTGGGATCGTTTGAAGCGGGTACAATAAGCGTGCAAAACTGACCATTTTTACTAAGTGGCATCTTCCCAGGAGCGAGAGAGGCAGATCCATCCAGTTTCCCAATTCTTGGGATATTTTTTGGACGAGAGGGGGGTAATTAAGTTGGTATATAGAAGATGGCAGTTTGCCCATTTTGATGCCTAAGCAGGTTATGTGTGATTTGGCTACTGTGAAAGGTGAATGGGAGGCCCAAAGAGGATTTAAAAGGGTGCCTATGGGGAGGTTTTCACTAGTATTATAGTCAATGCGGAGACCTGAACAAAGTTTAAATTCATCAAATATTGTTTTAATAGTGGACATGTCAGAGGAGGGATTGGCTGAGAAGATGAGAACATCATCGGCAAAGAGGGAGGTGCGTAGTTCATGTTCGCCAATGTTGATCCCATGTAGTGGGGCCTTTTGGGTTAAGTATCTAGAAAGGGGTTCTAACGCAAGATTAAATAGCAGCAGGGGAAGGGGGCAGCCTTGTCTCGTGCCCTTGTGGAGGTGGAATTAATCAGAGAGAAGGCCAGCTACCACGAGTCTGGCCCCGGGAGATGTGTACATAGCGTTCATGAGATGGTTGAAGGGACCAGTAAATCCCATTTTTTACATAGCTTTGAATGGTTTTCAATGGCAAACGTTATCAAAGGCTTTCTCTGCGTCCAGAGTGATGATGGCAACGTCCCCCCTGGGTTGCATTTGGCATGTTCTAAGACCATCATTACTTTTCGGATATTTAACGTGGCTGTTCTCCCTTTCACAAAACCTGACTAAGCGGGGTGCATCAGAGAAGGAATGATGATGGCAAGTTTGGTGGCAACAACTTGAGAGGATTTTAACGTCTAGGTTTATAAGTGATATGGGCCTATAGGAAAAGACCTCTTTGAACCGGGCTCCTTTCTTTGAAAAGTAATTTGTTGATGGCTTGGTTCCCCATAGGCAAGTAGGGGCCACCTGACCATATGCCTCTGTAGACAATGAGGAGGGTGGGCTTTGTTATTTTTTGTAGGGTTTTATGGAATTCCCCTGTAAGCCCATCAGGGCCCCGTGCTTTAGGGAGCTAGATTTCAAATGGTTGTAGATATTTCGGATAGGGAAATGGGTGCATTTAGGGCCTCAAGTTGGGAAGGGGTGACCGTTGGTAGAGATATTTTATCAAAGAAAGAGAGATTGTGCAACTTTTTTGTCTATGGGGTCAGTGTCATACAGCGATGAATAGTATTGTAGCATGACTTTATTGATCTCCTGTTGCAAGGTTTTAATGGTGCCTGAAGTGTCCCATAAAGAGGTGATATGGTAGGGTGGAAAGGGCCTTTGCAAAGTCTTGCCAGCAATTTGCCTGCTTTGTTGCCAAACTAATGGAGAGTGGCATCCATATGGGCCCTTTTTGTCAGTTTGAGCATGTCTGCCCAGGTGTCAAAAGCTCTTTTTGCTGCCCGCCATTCAGTTCGGTTTTCAGGGGAGTCTAGGGCATATAGAGAACGTTGTGCCAGTCGGAGTCTGAAACTATCCATCTTATAATTTGCTAGGGTGTGTTTTTCGTAAGAAGCGGCATATGAAATGATCTGGCCTCGAAGGAAGGCCTTGCCAGCTTCCCAAAAAAAAGGTTTGGGTTGTCAGCATGAGATGAGTTGGCAGAAGAAAAGTCTTTCCATGCTTTCTCCATGTATGATTGGAAATCAGAGTTGTTGTGGAGATAAGATGGAAAATATTCTGGGATTAGGATGTAGGTCAGGCTTGTCAAGAGTTGCTGAAATTGAGGCATGATCTGATATGGCTATGTCATGAATATCTGCTCCAGATATCATTGGGACAAGGGTGTCAGTACAGAAAAGGTAATTGATTCTGGTGAAGATGTTATGTGGATTAGAGTAGAAAGTGAATTCCCTGTCCGCTGGGTGTAAGAGTTGCCAGATGTTGTGAAAATGGAGAGAGTCCATTGTGGATGCGAAGTGCGTAAATTCAGAAGTTTTGGGCAGTTCGCGAGGGCATTTGGGTGTGGATCTGTCATCTGTAGTGTAGTGTTGAAGTCACCCCCAACTATATGAGGGATGTGCGGGGTGTTTAGTAACCTAGTGGAGATCTCGCCAAAGAATTGTTTACCGGGGCTATTGGGGGCACAATATTGGTTAGCGTGAGATCTCTGTTCCCTAAGCGGATATGTGCAGTGAGGAAACGACCCTTGCTGTCAGGTTCTACAGACACGACTTCACAAGGGAGGTTTCTGTGAATCAAGATGAGAACCCCGGCTTTGCATCCAACTGCATCAGATCCCAGGACAGTGCCTACGCAGAGCTTTCTCATGCGATGAAAGTCGGGGGACGATAGGTGGGTCTCCTGAAGTAGGGCAATGTCAGTTTTAAGTCTCTTAAGATGGTGAAGGATTTTAAGTCTCTTGCTGGGGGACCTAAGCCCTTTTTACGAGGTGATTTTCATGGGGGGGGGGGGGGGGGGGATTTGGGCTGGTATTAAGGTTGTATTGGGTTCTGACCTGAAGGGAGGAACTATTACTTTAGTGCATAATGATGCGGTTTTCATATGAAAGTCAACTGCTACCTGAGTGTCTGGTGTTTGACGGGTGGTATAGGGTAGAGGTAAGTGAAGTCGGAGAGGATTTGGAGGAGTAAAAGCACGAAATAAACATTAGTACAAAACATTGAAAGAATTGCGCTTTTTTTTCTGCATGGATTCACTGTATAGGCCAGCTCTCAGTACTGACCTGAATGATGCAGCGGAGGCTTGCCTAAAACATCAATGATTTCTTTCGCAGCAAGCTCGGGTTGTGTATAAGGGAGGGAGGTAGGTAGCTGTATGCAGTAAGGCCATAGAGGACATTTCAGAGAAAAGGAGAGTAAGATTAAAGATAACAAATAATACCAAAGCCTGCCAGTTTGTTGGAGGCTATAACAGAGGAGAACGTTAGTGTAGGTAGAAACCAACCTGGGGATAACCTACAAGGAAGCTTACATGCGCCCGTTAGTTGTCGGAGAGGGTTTTGCGTCTACCGAATCAACAAGGACCAGACGATGGTCAGATCCAGAGTATCCAAGACACTTTGGAGAGTCTTTGCGTGGGCTTCTTTGGTCCAGAGGATGAGTATTCGGGGAAATTCTGGATGATGACTTGGAGTGCGAATTTGCGTGTAGTGTATGCAGGAAGACTTCCGCTTCAGAAGGATCCTGGAAGGAGAGCTGGTCCCCGTTGGGGGCTTTGAAGACGAAGAATTGCAGGGAAAGCTAAAGTGAATTTCGCTTGTCGCTGGTGGAGTTCCGTGCAAATGTGTTGGAAGGCTTTCCTTTTTTTGGAGGCTTCAATGGAGTAGTCCACAAAAATCAGAACCTTGATTCCAGCTATTTGAAGGGATCTGGACTGCCTGAATTTTTGCAGGATGGTGGCTTTGTGCGAGTAATTTAAGTATTTAGCAATGATCAGGTGAGGAGTCTTGCGTTCTGTGGTGAATGCTGCCATGCGGTGGGCACGTTCTAGTGTGCCAGCAAGGCAGCTTCTGGGATGCATTTGGCACATAATTCAGTGAGGGCTGATGCTTGGAGAGATTCTGGGATGCCCACAAAGAGCAGATTACTTCAAAAGCTAGATAATTTGGAAAATAGATCCAGGAGTACATATTGGTTTGTTTTGTCCTGTGCCTGCTCCGTAGCTTGTGCTTGGTATAGTTCTTCTTCCATATTAAAGAGGCAGTGTTCTGCCTCGTTTAGCCTGGTTGTGTGTTCCCCCAGTTGTTTTTTAATCTGCTTCATCCCTGCATTCACTGCCTTCTCCACTGAGGCAGCCATCATGGTGGTCAAAAGTGCTGCCTGAGCTATGCGCTCTGTACTGTCTCCTTGGTGTGAGGAGGGAGAGGCTATGCAGCCACTTACTTCAATGTCTGGAACATCTGCCTCATGATCTGACAAGTTCGAGACCAAGGCCATTTGCGGCTGGGCCGTCTGCATTCGCGGGCCAGTTTTCTCTACGAAACGATCCATGGATAGCGGGGGAGGGGGTCGCCCAAGGGGGCTGCGGGCAGCGGTGGAGGGTCAGGCAGGTTTGAGGGTCTCATGCTGAGGGAGCTGATGAGACAGCTAGTCCATGCGACGCCAGAAGTAGTGGATTTTGCTTCTAATCCCCTTGTGGAGGGAGATTTTATGGTTACACAAAATATCAAATTTCTATAATCTTTTTACACGGACTATAAACTGAAGGACTTATGAATAAATGGTTGTGGAACAAATCTTCCGAGTTTGCATTATTTCTTATGGGGAAATTCGTTTTGATATACGAGCGCTTTGGATTACAACCATGTTTCCAGAACTAATTATGCTCGCCATCCAAGGTTGTTACTGTATATGACATGGCATTTCCATGCATGTCTAAAATAGACCATCAGTGTATTCACAATTTCCAAGCCAATGCAAGTGAAATACCCATTTAAGCCTGGGTTTGTTGTCATGCGATTTGATCTCTTAAATCGCATGACAAGTCACAGCCTAGTGGAGGCAATGACACTGTTCCAATTGGTGCGACATCGACTTTGTGGCGCGGCACCGATTTGCAAAAAGTATTTCCTGCACCAGTCTTGCCAAATTTCAGGTGCGACTTCAATAGACATCTGTGTAGCTTCATGTAGCACCTGAAATCGCTCTGACCTTGCTACTTTGAAAATCGCGCTACTTCAAGTGAAATGGGTGCGATTTCAAAGTAGCATCAATGTGAACCAGGGCCAAGATGTATTTTTTTGCAGCAGATTACCAACTTTCCCAACTTTCTGAGATGGGAATGAGGAACACCTATTAGCAAACGTATGTAGGCATATACCACAAACCCTTACGAAAAGGAGAATTTAATTAATAAATTATATATATATATATATATATATATATATATATATATATATATACACACACACACACACACACAATCTCACAAAAGTGAGTACACCCTTCACATCTTTGTAAATACGTTATTATATCTTTTCATGTCACAACACTCAAGAAATGGCACTTTGCTACAATTTAAAGTAGTGAGTGTACAGCTTGTATAACAGTGTAAATTTGCTGCCCCCTAAAAATAACTCAACACACAGCCATTAATGTCTAAACCAGTGTTTCTCAACTCCAGTCCTCAAGGCGCCCCAACAGGTCATGTTTTCAGGATTTTCCTCAGATGAAATAGCTGTGGTAATTACTAAGGCAGTGAAACTGATCACATCACCTGTGCAAAATAATGGAAAGCCTGAAAACATGACCTGTTGGGGCGCCTTGAGGACTGGAGTTGAGAAACACTGGTCTAAACCACTGGCAACAAAAGGGAGTATAGCCCTAAGTGAAAATGTCCAAATTGGGCCCAAAGTGTCATTTTTTGTGTGGTCACCATTATTTTCCAGCACTGCCTTAACCCTCTTGGGCATGGAGTTCACCAGAGCTTCACAGGTTGCCACTGGAGTCTTCTTCCACTCCTCCAAACTATACCTCTCACACGTGTACAGATAGAGATAGCGGCGCTAATATAAATTGTGTAAAATAATGGGTCAGAGCAGCATAATACCTATGACCCTCTACTTATACATAAAAATAATAATAGTGTCATGAAAAATATTATTTTTATCATGAAAAGAAATTTCTTTAAGAGCCCTTGCACACTGGGGCGGTTTGCAGGTGCTATTGCGCTAATAATAGCGCCTGCAAACCTGAAAGTGCCGCTGCTGTGTATCCAGTGTGAAAGCCCCGAGGGCTTGCACACTGGAGCGATGCGCTGGCAGGACGGTAAAAAAGTCCTGCCAGCAGCATCTTCGGAGCGGTGAAGGAGCGGTGTGTATACCGCTCCTTTACCGCTCCTGCCCATTGAAATCAATGGGATGGTGCGGCTATACCGCCGGCAAAGCGCCTCTGCAGAGGCTCTTTGCGGTGGTATTTAACCCTTTCTCAGCCTCTAGCGGGGGGTAAAACCGCCCCGCTAGCGGCCGAATACCGACGGTAAAACGCCGCTAATAATAGCGGCGTCTTACCGCCGACGCCGCCCCAGTGTGCAAGGGCTCTTACACCCAGTGAAAAGTGTCACTATAAATAATATATTACAAGAAATGAATGAATAAGTTCAACAGTTGTTTTTCAATCTTCTTGTGTGAAAAATCTTCTACTCTTCCACCACACCACCGTGATAGTGACACCACTCCCTCTGAAGAGCGCACTCACCAGATTGTGTGGTGGAAGAGTAGAAGATTGAAAAACAACTGTTGAACTTATTCATTCATTTCTTGTAATATATTATTTATAGTGACACTTTTCACTGGGTGTTAAAGAAATTTCTTTTCATGATAAAAATAATATTTTTTATGACACTATTATTATTTTTATGTATAAGTAGAGGGTCATAGGCATTATGCTGCTCTGACCCATTATTTTACACAATTTATATTAGCGCCGCTATCTCTATCTCTACACGTGTGAGAGGTATAGTTTTGGGATTCTGATCAGTTTACGTATTTATTTAAAGTGGCAGCTTTTTTCACTGTACACTGTGTATGTACACACATTTTGTATTCATTTACACATCTTTTATATAGCTTTACACTTTTCTTTGGCGCAGTGGAGTAAGAGAGATTCAGGGGCGGTTTATTTGTATATCTCTTGCTACAAACCATAATCCATGTCCTTAGTCTGCTTGTTTTCAGCAAACGGTTTGTGGGCTTTCTTGTGCATCATCTTTAGAAGAGGCTTCCTTCTGTGACAACAGCCATGCAGACCAATTTGATGCAGTGTGCGGCGTATGGTCTGAGCACTGACAGGCTGACCCCCCCACCCCTTCAACCTCTGCAGCAATGCTGGCAGCACTCATACGTCTATTTCCCAAAGACAACCTCTGGATATGACGCTGAGCATGTGCACTCAACTTCTTTGGTCGACCATGGCGAGGCCACTTCTGAGTGAAACCTGTCCTGTTAAACCGCTGTATGGTCTTGACACCGTGCTGCAGCTCAGTTTCAGGGTCTTGGCAATTTATTTATAGTATGGGCCTTCTTTATGTAGCGCAACAATTCTTTTTTTTTCAGATCCTCAGAGTTCTTTGCCATGAGGTGCCATGTTGAACTTACTACCTTGTAACACTAATGAGTCCCATGACACCAGGGAGGGAAAATGGCTAGTTGGGCCCAATTTGGACATTTTCACTTAGGGGTGCACTCACTTTTGTTGCCAGCGGTTTAGACATTAATGGCTGTGTTTTGAGGGAACAGCAAATTCACACTGTTATACAAGCTGTACACTCACTACTTTACATTGTAGCAAAGTGTAATTTCTTCAGTGTTGTCACATGAAAAGATAATAAAATAATATTTACAAAAATGTGAGGGGTGTACTTACTTTTGTGAGAATTAAAAAAAATATAAAAATTACACACACACACACGCCTATTCCTTTATACTGGCTTTTGGAATTTACAGATGCAGCGTTTTAGAAATTGGATGAAAGGTTTAGCATTGTAAAACATTTTTGAAGTATATAAAATGCACTATTTATCTAAAATCAGACCAAAAACGTGGATGGAAGAGGGACTTTGTTAAAAACGAGGAACAGTTTCTCGAAATCAGGGACAGTTGGGAGCTATGGGATTACATCCACACCCCAGGGCTGCTGAGAAAGAATCAAGTTTAAAAAAAAAAAAAAAAAAAAAAAACTGTGCTCTTCTCCCCAGAGGAGAGCTCACAGCAGAATTGTATGGTTATATTTACTTCTTTCCTTTTCAAAAAGGTATCCAGGAAACGGTTTTACTAGAGCAAACCTGTGCCTAATAATTAATAGCTCTGCTCTAACAGAAAAACTGAATTTCATTTACAAATGCCAAAGTCACAACTAAGCAAAGAAACAAGTCCAAAACTCAGCAATAAATAAAGGTTAAAAAGCAAATAGCCATTTACCTACATTTGGATATGCGTTTTCGCAGAAAAAGCTTACAAGTTAATAGATTTTGCCCTACTGTAAAAAAAAAAAAAAAAGACCACACCAGTCACTGCAGAGTAGGCAAACCCACCTGAAATTAGTAAGGACTACCAAAGCTGCTAGGCACTCAAGGTTGACAGGTTTTAGCCTTCGGGCCCATTTACACCACCGCTTTGTGGTAATGGAGTTTGCATGTTCTCCCTGTGCCCGCATGGGTTTCCTCTGGGCACTCCAGTTTCCTCCCCTACTCCAAAGACATGCTGGTAGGTTAATTAGTTCCTGGCTAAATTGGCCCCAGTTTGTGTATGTATGAATGTGAGGGACTTTGGATTGTAAGCTCCTCGTGGGCCGGGGACTGATGTGAATGTATAAGGAAGGATGTCAAATATATATGTAAAGCGCTGCATAAATTGACAGCACTATAAGTACCAATAATAAATACAATGCTGCATTGCTGTGCTATTTATTTCAAATGGCACCCCAATGCACTAAGGCAACACGTTACAAAAGGGTCACATCTGGGTGTGTTGGCAGCCCATTTATTTCAAACGGCTGCCGTAATAGAACGCGCACGCGCACGCACACACACACACACGCGCACGCACACACACACACACACGCGCACGCACACACACACACACACGTAAATGGGTCCTTAACCACTTCAATACAGTGAAATTATACCCCCTTCCTACCCATACCAATTTTCAACTTTCAGTACTCTGACACTTTGAATGAGTAACTGCCAGTCACGCAACACTGTACCCAAACTAAATTTTGTATCTTTCTCCCCCCAACAGCTTTTTTTGGTGGTATTTAGTCACTACATAAAATGGGGGGGGGGGATGTAATTTTTTGGAAAAAAAAAAAAAAAAAAAAAAAAAACACTAGTTTCTATGATAAAATTTTGCAAATAAGTAATTTATGTTCATAAATTTGGCCCAAAACTTATACTGCTACATATCTTTGGTAAAAATAACCGTATATTATTTGAAAGTTATAGAGTCTACAAGCTTGAGGCCCTGAAATGTCAGGAAACCTTTTTTTTTTTTTTTTTTTTTTTTTTTTTTAAAAAAAAAAACACACCACACCCCCCTAAAGAACACTTTTTGAAAAAGTAGACAGTCCAAGGTATTTAGTAAGAGGCATGGCAAGGTTAACACAATTGTCATAACAAGTTATTACACAGAGCATGTGCATACTTCCAATTACACCCCAAAATACATTCTGCCACTTCTCCCGAGTATGAAGATACCACATGTGTGAGACTTTTACACGGCCTGGCCACATAGAGAGGTCCAACATTGAAGTAGTACCTTCATGCGTTCTAAGAGCATAAATTACACATCTAATTTCATGCCTACCTATCACACTTTTGAAGGCCCTGGAGCACCAGGACAGTGGAGTTACCCACAAAATGACCCCATTTTGGAAAGCAAACACCCCAAGGTATATTCTGAGGCATGGGCTGCAGATGGGTACCCTGATGGGCTGGTGACAGGTCCTCTTTATTACTGGGGGGAGCAATCAGTGTGTGTTGGTGTGCGCTGTAAGTGTTAACGAGCTGTTACTGCAATCTCCTCCTCACACAGTGTGTGAGGAAGAGAACCCTGTACCAGCTTGTTAACATTCTGTGATTGGTCTTTACCATATGACCGGCTGTGTCCAATCACAGCCAGTCACATGCACGGCACTTGTGCGCGCCCCTAGGGGCAGGCACAACGATCGGGGACGAGGCTTGTCACCTTAACACAGCCCATCATCCAAGATTGCAGTATTAGAGCCAATGAAATTGGACACAGCCGGTCACATGGTAAAGAGACAATTTTATTGGCTTCTTTCACTGATCTGGGATGGGTTGAGTCCCGAGTGACACACCTCATTCCCGATCGCCACGCTGTGGGCCCACAGGAGTGGCGATAACGGGAGTACGTCATATGACGCCTGCCCAGGATGGGAGAGAATGTTCCTACCGGTGTCATTTTACTATGGCCCGGTATGGAAGTGGTTAAAGTAAAACTGCTTTGATCATGCAAGGTCAAGTAATAGATTCACTTTCATTCTCCCCCCACCCCAGCAGCACCAATACCCCTTTACATTTGATCCCACCAGTACAGACTCAAATGGAGTCTACATTATAGAGGATTGCATTCAGGATTTATGTTATTTTTCTTATCTGTAACAAAGGCTAAGGGCCCTTTCACACGGGCGCCTCTGTTATATGGATTCTGCTTGCTCAGCAGGGGATCACTCTGCTTATCCCCCCTGAGCAAGCAGATGACATGTCCTTCTCCGCTCACAGTGAAGAGACTGATCCATCAGAGCTCCGCTCTCCTCTATGGGGAGATTGGATGAAAACGGACCGCCTGATGGAAAGATGGAAAAATAGGACCATCACCTGTCTGGATTTGGCAGACAGGATCGGATAGCAGCAGGTGTCAGCGGAAATGCCTTTCACTGGTATTGAACCTTTTTTGGGTCAGACAAGACTGATAACATGAATAAGCATATATAGCTAAAATGAAAGATAATACAAATTTGATATGAAAAAGGATTTGCTGTGTGCTTAAGACAGTTGACTGCTTTATGGAATTTGCTTACCATTTTCAAAGAGTTTCAAAAAGACTCGCCCATCATATTCATCACATTTAGGCCTCTTTCACATGGGTGCCAAACAAGTGGTTGAGCCATGGTTCTACCACCCCCTTCCCTGGCCACCCACCTAAAAGATAACAGTCAGAGGAGGTTGGACATATGCCACGGCAGCAATGCTTTGTGTTGCGGCAAGTTTAACGTAGCCTGTCATACCTTGCTCACTGAAGTCAATAGGGTCACACTGCAACGGAGTCAATTTTGAATGTTAAGTGCCACAGCTTCAAGCCAAATATTTGGCTCACGATTGTAGCAGGTTATTTCCATTTAAAAATCACCATTGGGCAAAAGAAAAATTAAAAAACAAAGCCACAGTGGATTGCTTTGCAGAGTGTGGATATTGATTTAAGATTTACCCATCAGATAGCATCACATATCCTGATAGCAGCGAGACTTACCATTGCCAATATGTGGAAACCCACAGAAGCTCCTAACTTGTCAAATGTCATAAGACTAAACACTCAGGACCAATATGCATTGATGTTAGCATTAAAAAAAAAAAAAAAATATATAATAATTTATCCAAACTTGCCATATAAAATTTATTTTAAACAACCCTAAAGCTTCCAATTACTTAACCATTTCAGCCCCGGAAGGATTTACCCCCTTCCTGACCAGAGCACTTTTTACAATTTGGCACTGCGTCGCTTTAACTGCTAATTGCGCGGTCATGCAATGCTGTACCCAAACGAAATTTGCGTCATTTTCTTCCCACAAATAGAGCTTTCTTTTGATGGTATTTGATCACCTCTGCGGTTTTTATTTTTTGCACTATACACGGAAAAAGACCGAAAATGTTGAAAGAAAAAAAAAAAAAATTAGATATTTTCTACTTTTTGTTATAAACAAAATCCAATAAAGTAAATTTTAGTCATACATTTAGGCCAAAATGTATTTGGCCACATGTCTTTGGTAAAAAAAAAAAAAAAAAAAAAAAGTCAATAAGTGTATATTTATTGGTTTGCGCAAAAGTTATAGCGTCTACAAGCTAGGGTACATTTTCTGGAATTTACACAGCTTTTAGTTTATATGACTGCTCATGTCATTTCTTGAGGTGCTAAAATGGCAGGGCAGTACAAAACCCCCACAAATGACCCCATTTTGGAAAGTAGACACCCCAAGCTATTTTCCTGAGAGGCATGGTGAGTATTTTGCACCTCTCATTTGTTTTTGAAAATGAAAACAGACAAGAAAAAATAAAAAAAAAATTTTTCTTCTTCAAAACTTTGTGACAAAAAGTGGAGGTTTGCAAAATACTCACTATACCTCTCAGCAAATAGCTTGGGGTGTCTACTTTCCAAAATGGGGTCATTTGGGGGGGTTTTGAACTGTCCTGGCATTTTATGCACAACATTTAGAAGTTTATGTCACACATCATGCACTCTAACCACTTGAAGACAAAGCCCTGACACTTTGATTACATGAAAAAATTATTATTTTTTGCAAGAAAATTACTTTGAATCCCCAAACATTATATATTTTTTTTTAAAGCAAATGCCCTACAGATTAAAATGGTGGGTGTTTCAATTTTTTTTTTCACACAGTATTTGCGCAGCGATTTTTCAAACGTATTTTTTGGGGAAAAGAAAAAAAAATACACTTTTTTTAATTTTAATGCACTAAAACACACTATATTGCCCAAATGTTTGATGAAATAAAAAAAGATGATGATCTTAGGCCGAGTACATGGATACCAAACATGACATGCTTTAAAACTGCGCACAAACGTGCAGTGGCAACAAAATTAATACATCTTTAAAAGCCTTTACAGGTTACCACTTTAGATTTACAGAGGAGGTCTACTGCTAAAATTACTGCCCTCGAACTGACCTTCGTGGTGATACCTCACATGCATGGTGAAATTGCGGTTTACATTTGATGCCAGACCGACGCTTGCGTTCGCCTTAGCGCGAGAGCAGGGGGGACAGGGGTGCTTTATTATTTTTTTGCTTTTTTATGTTATTTTTAAACTGTTCCTTTCATTTTTTTTTAAATCATTTTGGGAATGTAAATATCCCCTATGATAGCAATAGGTAGTGACAGGTACTCTTTTGAAAAAATTGGGGTCTATTAGACCCTAGATTTCTCCTCTGCCTTCAAAGCATCTGACCACACCAAGATCGTGTGATAAAATGCTTCCCCAATGGCGCTGTTTACATCCGGCGAAATCTAAGTCATAAAATGCTCGTAGCTTCCGGTTTCTTAGGCCATAGAGATGTTTGGAGCCACTCTGGTCTCTGATCAGCTCTATGGCCAGCTGACTGAATCACCGGATGCATTCTCAGGTTCCCTGTTGAGACAGGGGAGGCAGAGAAAAACACGGAAGACGGTGGGGGGGGGGGGGCATTCCCTCCCACTGCTTGTAAAAGCAGTCTAGAGGCTAATTAGCTGCTAGGATTGCTTTTACATGAAAGCCGACCGCTGGCTGAAAAGAATGATACCAAGATGATACCTAAACCTGCAGGCATCATTCTGGTATAACCACTCAAAGTAGTGAATGGCGTACCTGAAGACAAAAAAATGGTTAACAATAAAGCACAGTAAACGGTAAAAGTATAAAAAAATTGCATACCTGAAAAGCAAACTTGATAAAACATTGCAGAATAGAATACAGTAAAAAAGAGCAGAACAATAGAGAGAGAGAATAGAGAGAGAGAACAATAAAAACGACAACTATTTTTTTATATTTTTGTTTGTGTTTTTTTTTTTTTTTTTTTTTTTTTTTTTACACTTTTTTTTGTAACTAACTTTTATAACGGTAACCGGTTCCAGGTTCGGGTCTCTCAAAATGCGATGGCATCTTGGGAGACCCTGTGAAAGTGTGCCTAGTCTGTGGAATGCTGTACCCTACGCTAATACTCAACTAGTGAATGGTAGCGTTCAAAACATTCACCAATGCAAAGACCAGGATTGTCAGGACAGGAGGGACAATAATAGCGGGTGTCACGCCTATATCCGCACTTGCTGCAGACACAACATCTTTTTTTTGGGGGGGGGGGGGGGGGGGGGGGGTTCGTTGGGTAGGGGTACTCGGGAGGACATAAAGAAAATGCCTCTCATGCAGCCAACTGCATTTGGTTGGGGATGTGAATGGGGGAAGTACAGGTGCTGCAGAAGCGGTGGGTTTCCAATTAGGATTGGCGAATGCAGCAGGAAGGGCACTATGGGCACGACGGGCCTGTGTTTGTCTTTTTGGTGGCAGCGGAACACTACTTGTGCTTGCCACCTCACCAGCTTGAACTGCACTTATGGGACTCGCCACGTCATCAAGTGTTACTGCAGTGCTGGTTTGACTACGACCGGGGTGTACTAGGCTGCTGGCGCTTGCCAGTTGACCAAAACGCTACCAAAAAAAACTGTTAGCGATCGCAGGGATCAGGCCTGACTCTGCGAAGGCTGCAGTTATGCGTTTAGTGTTTTGTAAGTGACAGTGATCGATTGATACTGCACTTGGGTGGGCTGGGCCGGGCGGAGGGGCAAAACGCAGGTGCTAGCAGGTATCTGGGCTGATCCCGCTAACACTGCGTTTTTGGGAACCCTAAACTGCTGGGGACGCTAGTATAGACCTGATCAGATCAGATATTGATCCGTTCAGATACTAGATCACTAAAGGAGGTGTATGCTGCGTGCGTGGGTGTTAGCGGTACTGGCGCTAATCTGACGCTGCCTGGGGCGACGCATATCACCGCCGGGTGATCAGGGGGCTAAACCTTTATTCGGTAATAAACAGCGGGTGCCCTGACACTATAAAAATTAAACGAACTAACCAGGGTCACCCGTAGCGGTTATACGGTGATCAGTGGTGAAAGGGTTAACTAGGGGGCAATGAAGGGATTAAAACCTTTATTAGGTAGTATATGGGGGTCCCTGTTGCTATAAAAACGCTGACGGCGAACCTAAATATTTACATCCCTAACTAGCGTCACCAGTGACACTAATACAGCGATCAGAAAAATGATCGCTTAGCGACACTGGTGACGGGGGGTGATCAAGGGGTTAAAACTTTATGGGGGGGGGGGGGGTTTGGGGGTATCCTAGACCTAAAGGGGGCTAACACTCACTGTCCCACCACACTAAACTGTCACAAACTGACACCATGCAGTAATCAGAAAGAAAAAAAAAAAAAAAAAAAAACTGCTTGGTGTCAGTGTGACGGGGGGGGAGGGGTGATCGGGGGTGTAAAGTATGCCTGGCATGTTCTACTGCAAGTGTATGTGTTGTGCAACTCACTCAGATGTCTTCTCTCCTCGGCCCTGGAACGGAAACTGCCAAGCCGAGGAGAGATGACATCTTATCCTCTGCCTGTGTGTACTACACACAGGCAGGGGAGGATTCTCATCGGCTGAGTGCGATCGCGGGGGGGGGGGGGGGGGGGTGGGGGGGGGGGGGACAGGCAATCACGTACCAGGTATGTGATTTTTGCCTGCCCGTGCCATTCTGCTGACGTATATCAGTGTGAGGCGGTCGGCAAGTGGTTAAATAGCGATATGATACACCAAGATATTGAATTTCTTATAGACTCCTCTTTTCATTCCTACAAAATTTAAATATTTGGTGACCAGCTACCGCCTACAGTATGATCCCTCTTGGGGTTGGCAGTAGCGGGATATCAAACTCCAGATATTGTACCCTAAAAGTTATTACTTGTTATTCATTCCCCAATTTTTGTCATCTGTTCTATGCAATACCAATTAATTGTATTTGTTTATATTGGAATGTATTTTGTCAAAAGAAAAAAAAAAAAAAGTTACTCATCAGAAGCTCCAAACAAAATGGTGAGATTCGAACAAGACCGGCCTATCAGCCACCACATTACACCTCTTTGAAGAACGATGGGTAAATCTCTTATGGTTGTACGCAGGGCTTTCTCCCCCCCCCCCCCCCCCCACATAAATTTGGGGGGACGCAGTTCCATCGCTGAATGTATGTAATGGCAAGGGGTGTCCTGGAGGGTCTATTGTCACTGGTAGGGAGCTCTTTGTGTGAGGGACTATTGTTGCTGGTAGGGATCTACTGTTGAGGGAGGTTTATTATTGCTGGCTGCTGGAGGGTCTATTGATGTTGGCTGCTGGGAGATCTGTTTTTGCAGCTGGGGGGTATTTTGTTGTGGGTGGGGAAACTATTGATGCTGCAGGGGTCCATTGTTGCTGGTGAGTCTATTTTACTGCTTTTCTTGTTAACAGATTCCATACAAATTAATTAGCACCACAAAACGATACTTGGTTCTATATTCTAAAAGGGGTGGTACTGGGATGTAGGTATGGGGTGGAGCCAAGGGACGGTGCTCAGAGGAGGGTCGGGGCAGAGGCAAGGTTGGACTCAGAAAGGGGGGGGGGGGGGTTCCTGCACCTATTCTGCGGAAAAAAGCCCTGGTTATATATACACACTGTATAGATTACACCCATCACTTTGGGACTGCCAAGAAATGTAATATTTTTCGACCCTGTGGCCCCTCATCTTGGGACACTCGTAACATCACTTTATTAAGCTCCAGTCATGCATAAATATATTATATATATATCTCAATACGCAGAGCTTTATCACATATGCTTCTAAAAATACAAGAAACACCTGTCATTTTGTAAAAGAGTTTTAATAAGTCAGTGCAGAAAGAGTACAGACCAAAGCAAGGTTTATCTGTGACCGGAGGATCCTATGTTGTTAATTATACCTGAAACATCACGTGAGCCAAGAGCTGGTATAGGAGTGTTATTGTAGGTTTTCTCCATTTGTCCTGGCAATTAGGTTACCGCTGTGCGAAGGCGCTAGGAGATCATGTGACCTTGTTACAGGCCATATTTTTCTATCAGCTCATGGGCTTTAGAAACATAGGCGCTCATCGCATCTTCCTTAGACAAGCCTGAAAAACAGAGAAGGCAGAGAGTGGTCAACACAGGTAGCAGCTTTTTTTTTTTTTAAATGAAATGGTAATTTTGGATTATTGTGTGCACCCAGTGGAGTTCCAACCTTACCCCATTCTGTGCCTCCATTGGAAAATCCCATGTGGGGACACACATGGCAATAAAAGCTTAAGTGTCCCAACTTTTTCTAGCTCCACTTAAAGTGTTACTAAACCCACAACAGTAAAATCAGTCTGTATATGCAATAAAGCATGCTTGTTATATCACTGTGGAAGGGGTTAATCCTCTGCATTGTGAAAAAGGCTGTTTGATCTAGTCATCTGATCCTCCCCTTCCTCCATTTTCCAAACCATCTGCTGATAGAACAGAGCCTTGGACAGTTTTTTTCCCCTTGGGAGAGTGCATGTGATCAGCACAGAGCCAATTAGCACTGGCCAAACAGAGTTAGGGGTCATGCAGCATCATAGGACAGAAAGAGTAGAATGAAAACTCCTCCTACACACTTTAACCAGTGCTCTGCTGGACACTGATATAAGTTACAAGACTGCTGATAAAAGATATTTAGCAGTTTATATTTACAAAAACTATTGCATTTCCATGTTCCGTGTACTGTGGGAAACCAGATATATTGAATGCAGGCTCCTGGGTTTAGTATCACTTTAAAGCAGGAGATTTGGTCGGAGTTCCACTATAAAATTATGCAATTTTGCACAGCGACTTTCTCTGGTTATTAAAGAAACCAGGATCGAAGGAATACAAATAACTTTTTTGCAGAAAAAAAAAAATTCAAAATGTACTTTTATCCGATGATCCTGCAGAGTATTGTACCCACAATCAGTGGATCGTGGGTTCAGTGTCAGGCTCCTGCAGACACTACCTTCAGCTTGCCTGCCTGCACCTCCATACGGGCAGACAGTTACAAAGCTGGAAGTGTCATTGAACCAAGAGGGCACCCAGTGCCCTTGCAGTTCATTAAGAACTACAAGCTGTCTGCCACAGTGGAAAATGGGATTTGTAGTTTATTCACAGACTTCAATGAATGAATGAATGAATGAATGAATGGACTGAATGAATGAATGGACTGAATGAATGACGTGGATGGAGCCCTGCAAAGCTGCACGGTTTTTGAAAAAAAATAAAAAAAATGCTGACAATGCTTGTGGGGGATAAGAATCTGGGGCAGGGGTTTAGACCTGGAGCATGTTACACCCTAAATATGGGTGTAACACGCTCCAAAAAGTAAACCTTTGCTTTAAATTAAAAAACAAAAAAAAAAATTATACAAAAAACACCACACAAGAGAATGTATTCACATTATTGCTCTACAAAATATGAGTATCATAATCAAATGCAGAAACATGTACTCTGTCACCTTAAGATAATTGTATAAATCCCATTTCTATGGTTAATAGTGGTCCCACCCCTGAGGAGCTAAAACCTGCTTCAGTAGCTCCAATTTCTACACTTCATTCTTGACCATCTCTTTTCATGGAAAACTAACAGATGTTGAAGAGAAAGTTATTGAGCACATAAGGCAAAAAAGCAAGAGCCACCAAGTTATTGCATTAACCGCTTCCCAACCAGTGCATGACGATGTATGTCGGCACAATGACACGGGTGGGCAAGAGGGTGTACCAGTACGTCCCTCCGTCATAGCAGGCGTGCCAAATGTTCGCGACGAGGAGAGGCAGAACAGGGAACTGCCCATGTAAACAATGCATTTCCCTGTTCTGCCTTGTGACATGACAGGGAGCAGTGGATCCCTGTCATCGGGAGCAGTGATCTGTCATGTTCCAGGTAGCCCACCCCCCTACAATTAAAACACGCTGAGGGAACACAGAAAAAAAAAAAAAAAAAAAATAAAAAAAAAAAAAAACCCACACGTGACGTCAATTTTGTTGGGAGCAAAACGTTGCACGACCATGCAATTGTCAGTTAAGGCGACAGTGCCGTAAAAAAAGCTCTGGTCATTAAAAAAAGTGTGACATCTCAGTGATGTGCAACAAAATGACTAATAAAAAAGACAAATGGCTCAAATGGGACTTTATACTTTAACATGTTCCTACTATGAACTGGAAAGATTTCTCCACAACTAGCATTCATACTTGGATTGGTGGTCGAGAAGCAACTCTAGTTCTTAAAACATGTTATTAGGCCAAAATACACAGCGACCCTTTATGGATGGGAGAGGAATCCTGCCTGGTTAGCAGTTATTGCCCATATGCAACCACCAAAAATGTTTGCAGGTGACCAAGGAAAATCAGCACTGGACCGATGAAGATATCTACTAAAAAGCAGAATTAAGACACAAAAAAAAATTAAATAAACACCCACCACATGCCAACTCTACGTTATGTCCCTTGCGCTGATTCCTCAGTTTTAGCTAAAAGTAGGCTTTTAATAAACTTCTGTTATCGTTGCATACCAAATTTTAAACCCAATGAGGTAAATCGATTCTGCAATTTAGGCAGATCATTGCTAAAGGGAAGGGCCGCCAGGGTGATGTACATACAGTGGCTTCCTAAAAATCATCCCAGCACAGTATTCCCTTCAAAAGCCCTCAGCCCTGAAGCAAGCAGTGGAACCTTTTTATGCCATTATTAAAATGTCTTGAAGGGTTAGTCTGGAGGAGAGGGCATGCCTGCCTACACAACACTTGCATGATTAAAAGAAATGAAATCCAATGAATGGAGGCCAAGGAGAGTCAGACCTGGGAGGAAAGCTCTAAATGATGCTGGACATCCTCCAGCCAGGAATAAAGTATTGGCCAATTCTCTGGGGTATCATGTAAGCTGCAACTGTTACTTGAGTACCATAGTGTTATGCAGTTCTGGCTGAGTGTATACTGTGCATGTGTTCATAGAAGGGTACAGATTGAGAGATTAATGTGAAAAGTCTTACCTTTCTTTAGGTTCCATGCTTCCCATTTGGCCTTGCCCTTCAGATCTAGCATGCCAGGACAATCTGTACAAACAGACAGATGTTTTCACCTACAGTACACTACATAGGTACAATATGTTTGCAAAATGTTTCAGGTTACAGTGGAATCGTCATTGGTACAAAGTACAGCTGGCCTTTTTTGCAAATGATTTAAAGTAGCTGCTTTTTTCCACTAGTGTAGGATATACTAGGAAATGTAGTTTTTGTCTCCTTCTGTAGAGAAGGGAGCAGTCATTGTTTGCTTATATCTATTCAGGGTTTCACAGGTTGAGCGTTTGACTGCTTACCCCCGATTCTGGAACAAGTGTCCAGAATGAGGCTGAGAGAGTCAATGACAAGTCTGAATATTTATCATGCCCCAGCCAATCCGTGGAGGCCAATGTCCAGAAGGTAGCTGTGGAGGGGATAAATAAATAGTCTGGAGCGATTGTTCTTCATCGGCAGGGAGAGTTCTGAAGCCTCTGGGACCGCTGCCGCCTGTGGACTGTGTGGCCGTTTGATGTCTCAGCTGTGGCAGAGCTAGGGGCCTGGAACAATCTGAGCAGCTGGCTGTGGGACTTCACCATAAGGAATCTGGTCTGAAGGAGGATTGTCTCCCTCACTGGACCAGGTCCGGAGGAAGCTGGAAGGTGTGCTGGAGACTTACAAGTATTGACCGTAAATCAGGATACTTGGCAACTCTGTTTTTCAATGCAAGTACCAGCAGTAGCTATGGACTGAGAAGACACTCAGGGTACTGGCCATTCCCCAGAAGAACCTATGCATGCAAGTCTAAAGAAGAGTATCCTCCCGACTACTGTGCAAGCATTTTGGGGAGGATCCCATGCCCTAATCTCTCTCCTGTTTATAGTTCAAGCAATGAATGTCAAAAGACATCCAAGACTAAGTTATTGGACCTGGATGGATTGACGCTTATGGTTGTGGGCAGCCTCTGTACTATTAAGCAGCGGCAGAACTATCAGGGTTGCAAAGGTCGCACTTGCGACCAGGGCCTGGCATGCCACCACTGTCAGGGGGCAACAGCAGGTACTCCCTCTTCACCCCTTACCCACCTCCAAGCACTGCTCCTTGTTTCCACCCCCTGCCCACCTCCCAGTACCACCCAATTTAGAGAATACAGAACCAAGTATCATTTTGTGGTGTCAAGTAATTTTTTGGGGTTTGGTTAATGATAAAAAGAAAAGCTGTAAAATAGATCCCCTCACAGCAAAATTCCCACCCAGCAATAATAGATCTTCCAGCAGCCAGCATCAATAGACACTCCAGCACCCCCTGCCATTACATTCGGGGCTGGGAGGTGCCAGAAATGCAGTCTCCCATATTTATGCAGGAAAAAAAAAAAAAAAAAGCCCTTATCATATATTTGAACTTGCATTGATGAACTAGTTCAGGAAGTGAGAACCAACTGATATGTATGGGATTTATTTGGTGCAAAGTGTTCATGACTTTGTACCTAAAAAAATCCCATCCAAAATATCAGTTGGTTCCCTTTTATATTTGAGGGATGATGGTGCCATTCAACTTTTCTCTTCCCATCCACAATACCTTCATTAAACTATAGTTCAGGAAGGGGCAAGTTTTAGTACTGTAGGTGTAACAGGAGTGCAGGCAATCCCCTGTACCCATACAGACGTTAAACATTACCTATATTTATGTCCCCAACAGTGGACTGCTTGTAGAGGCCGTACAGTTCCTTCAGTTCATCGTCAGTTGGTTTTGTTTTCAATTTCTTTACATCCTCTGCTGCTTTGTCAAAATTTGCCTATAGGAAATCAGAGACAGAAAAAGCAAGTGGAAAGAATATATTAAATGATCTGGGCCTTCATAGTCCATCTGTGGTGCGGATTCCAAAGGGATCCTGTGCGTTTTTTTGCATCTGGCGCAGTCAAAAAGTCAGACCTGAATCACACCTGGACCAGTGAACAGAAACGCACCGGTCCCCAGGCCCGAAACCCGCTCTGAAGACAATCTAATGCCACTATAGTGGATTCAAACGGATAAAATCTCACAAAGGTTAAATGTTAACGCATGTTCAATTTCATTTTTTTTTTTTTTTATTTTTTTTTTTTAAATATAACAATTTTTGTTTTCAAAGACCCCCGTCCATAGCAGAAAAGCTCATTCAAGGAGATTACCACCACGGTTGGCCATAGACACATGGATGCCCTAAATATATATAACAGATTCAATCTACGCTATACAGCATGGATGGAAAAACAAATCCACTGCTGCAGTTGTTGGAATACATTCCGATAGAATGCAGTCGCTGTTCATCTGACAATTATTTTCAAGCAAAAGATTTTGGGTGGGAGAGTTGGGGGCCCAATTAACTTTTGCCCAGTTGTTCATGAAATTAGTGAAATTAAATCTGTATTGGCAGTTATATGGGTGCTGTGTGAGAGTAGTAGTCTCTGTATGTTACACCCCCTTCCTCGTTACAGCTTGAGTGCTGCAATGCCCACACTCCCTGTAGATAGCAGTGCTGTAAGGCAGGGGGCTTTGGACTGCTGTAGAGATTGCAGCAGCTTTTAGATGGGCTTTGAAGATTATTAGATAAAATAGAGAAGGCAAAAAAACAAAAAAAAAATAAAAATTCTGCTGCTTGCCACGTATCTTATAAGAAAACAACCAAAACACACCAGCACTGCAAATGACAGGTGTGGCTAGCGCAACCTAATCTGTGGAGCTCTGCTGTCACTTTGGCATTGGTGTGCTGTATGCCATATCAGAGCGGGGTCAGCACTCCTGACAGATGACAGCAGTCACAGATCTACAATATTTACATTGAAGAGCCACCTTCTGCCTTTGTGTTCTACAGCACTTGGCTGTCAGTTTGACAACTCAGCTCTGCTTAGCACCAGAGATGGCTGCAGTGGCTCCTACACACCACTAGAGATGGGTCGATCGACCCCCAATTTGGTTCGAACATTGCAAAATTTCAGAACGGAACAAAAAACCCCATAGATGTCTATGGGACCTGAACTGGGGGGTGCCCATTGTGAAGACTTATATGCAAGTTATTGGGCATACAAAGGGTATGGAGGTCCGCGTACTGCCCTGTGGGACATGCATCAATGAAGAACAAAGTTTGTGAAAAAGATAACTTAATGAGCAGCGATTTACTGTTGCTTAAAGTGAAAAATTACTTTAAATATAGTGCCGGGGGGGGGGGGTCCCCTTAGTCTGCCTGTAAATTGGCGAATCTGTACCCTGTATAGAACTTGCTGCAGCAAAAAAAATTTATATATATTATATATATATATATATATATATATATATATATATATATATATATATATATACTAGCTTGGGTGATAGAGGAAGGTTTGATAAGCCAGTCCCACCACCTCCACTGCATGCTGTGGCTGGATAGCACAGGCAACATCGTTAAACAGAGGAAATGGTGCCCTGCCTGAGGATGGACCACGTCTTTGCCTGTGGATACAGATGCTGCTGGCCACCTTACAGTGCCATAGGGACGTCTGCCTCTCCTTGTTGCCCTCCCAGACACGATGGGGAGAGGGGCTCATTACCGAAATGTAATAGATGGGGGGGGGGGGGGGACGTGTACTCGGATGTACTTTAATCAAAGAAAAGTGGTGTTTGGTGCACTTTAACTTGTGGACTCACTACACTGACACTTCAATATACTGCAAGAAACCTGCCTTGACACTAAACTGACAAAAACGTAAAAAAGGACCTGCACTACACTATCACTATATTCACACTACCTCACTAGGAGCCCTGTTCTATCTCCACGTCAATCAGAGCTTCCAATGCACTGTGCGGCACGCAGTAAATTGTGGGGCGCTCAGCGGGCCAAACAAATGGTCTAACGCCCTGACAATTCGGGTGTTCGCCAAACGGGTGAGTAGCCAATGTTCAGCCAACACTACACAGTGCCTAAAGAAGGGGCCTCTCCTGCCTCAGCCCAGGCCAGCCCTGCTAGCTTCTACACCCAAAATCAGCAATGTACATGTAAGGCTTTTTTTGTCTTTTTAATTAGCCTTTGGCCCCCCTAGTTTATCCCCTTTGTCTATTGCAACCAAAAGTGATGGGAAATCCAAAAATTTTAGTTCTCAATGGAACAAGAGATTAGGGGAATCTTCCAATGTAGACACCATTTGGTGACAACTGTTTAAGAGGGGACTCACCCCCCCCCCCTCCCCACCTGCTTTGTAGAGAGTTCTCACTTTCTGTTGCAGGAACAGGAAGAAAAAAAATAAATAAAAATAAACACACTTTAATGCTGTCATTATTGGTCTCATTGCCTTCAAAAACTGCTAGTTGCCAGGCTACTATGTTGTACCCCCGATTTCAGTTGAGTCAATGACTCAGAACAAGTATGCAGATATGGATTTCTGATGTAGTGCTACACCAATATGAGCCACTGGTAATTTGGTCCCATTTCCCCTTTCAGAACACAACCAGGCACAAAGCATTTTTTGGCATTCTTCCTCCGACTCAAAAATCAGTCTACGGGATCTTTAGGGTTTTTATTGGAGCAGTGACTTGGATATGGATGGGGAGCAACCTCTGGCTGTTTGGCACTTGGAAAAGAAACATCCCAATGGATCTCCAGGCTGACTGACCTATACCCCTTCCAGAGTCTCAAGAGCACCACACTTGCACGCTCTGCAGCACTGGGGTCTTGTACTTGCTTAGTGACAGGACAGTTGGATTACTTCCCACCAACTTCCTCCTGGCACTCTCTAGTAAGCTTTCTATTGACCCAGCTCACTCCCTGGACAAAGGTTCTTCAGTAGCCCCCCCCCCCCCAGTGAAGCCTGGCTGGAACCTCATTGTATTCACTCTGGCTCCTCTAGCTTTTCTGCCTCTGGGGCAGAGTCCGTGCACAGGGGTCCCCTCCTAAACGACTGGATCCAGGAACACTTTGCTGCTAGGCCTCAGACTACTTTTGGACTCTCCCTTCCACCTTCTGGGCACACCTCCCCAGGGATTGGTTGGAGTTCATACATATTCAGGCTGCCTGTTCTGCCCTCCCTCACACTACACTAGCCTTTTTTTTATGGCTACAGTTACCTTTTAAAGCACCATGATTTTTTTTTTTTTTGGCCTGTCCTGTTCCTAGAATCATTACTCGTTAAGTATGGGTGCCCAAGGGTGTCACAAGTGTGCACCCCTGCTGCACGCCAATTTAGGATGGCTCAACCCCTATTTAAGCCAGCTCAATCCCCTGGACACAGTAGTGATGTAGGGACCAATGTACAAAACCACAAGGCAAAATAGCAAATAGTGCATCCAACATGCAAAGTGTTGATGTAAAAGCCTCTTCAGGCTACCATAGCTCTCCTTATGAGGGTGAAGATCACATAACAAGCAGCAAGATAGGGGAGCACAAACCATGTTTTATGGTAAGGAACTTTTTTTTTTTTTTGTGTAAAAAAAAAAAAAAAAAAAAAAAAAAAAAAAAAGCCACTTTAAAACACAGACCATGGAAACAAAAATCCTTGTTCAACTTCCAAGGTCTCTGGGAATCATGAGTGAGGTCCCCACTGCCTCCCAGGAAAGTCTGCACTTTGGCCCACTGCAGGACTTTCCTGTGTGATTGTGTTAGATAGTTCAGGTAGGAGGAGATTTCCACTATAGCCTGTATACACGCCCACATGTTTGATGTCAATATCATGTGACCTGGCTAGCTCTGAGAACAAGGAAATGTTCTCTCCAGCATAAAAAGACATAACAGAATGTGCAGGTCGGCTACCCTGCCTGTGTTAGCTGGCCTTCCCCAGATAGACAGTGCAGGAGGGGGAGGATCTGTGCATACAGGACAACAACAGCATTTTTACACAGTGTAGAGGATTAACCCCTTAAATTCCACATTGAGTATAAGAAGCATGGTATGCTGCATATACACACTGATTTTACTTGTGGGTTTAGTAATACTTAACTTTGGCGAGTTGGGGGGGGGTGAAGGGTGTAAAAGCCGATACCTTGTCTAGGGCCCCCATTTTTCCTTATTCTGTGTAAGAGAAGCTTTGCATCAAGGCACCGTATGTGTGTCAATGTGCCCAGCAACGCATCATTAAAATTCATTGCTTGCTCTTTAACTGTACGCACTTTTGCATTGCAGCTCATTGCAGTGGATTACAGCACAGCAAAATGCAACCTGACCTGCTTTTTTCAGCACACATGTTGGTGTGAACTAGACCACTAGGACAGAATGTAACTTACCTTGTTCTTTCATTGGGACCAAGTTAGGCAACGCTACCTAATGCAATCATTGTGAATAAACCCACCTAAGACACTATTATGCTAAAAAGTTGGAAGCTTTCACCAACTTGAACATCTATAGGATAACAATTTTTTTTTTTGGTCATGTAACACCACACTTATAGCTTTTAAAAAGCAAAGATTTGCCAGGAAAGGGGTAGAATGGTTAAGGCTCGGTTCCCACAACTGCAACCTAAAAGTCGCCCGACTTCGCCAGGTGACTCGAGTACTACTTTGACAGCGACTTTCAGGAATGCCTGGGTAATCTTAGTGTAATGTTGGATCCAAACCGTGGCTTTTAGCACAAGGGCCCAGAACGTGAACTTGTCCTTTAATTGAGGAACAATGGCATGATTGTACACCGCTCTACTGCCAGTTCTCACCCTGCCTTCCTAAACCTCACACAATACTGTTACAGATTGGTCCGTTAATGGAGCTGGAGGAAATAGAATACATTAATGAACCCATTCATTACAGCACAAAATGGAAGCTGAGGGACTCTACTATTCATTTTAACTGTTAGTGTCCCATCACAACCATCATTTAAGGGGGAGGAGGCCCATATTCCTTGAAGATAAGTTTAGTTATTTTTTTTCTCCCTGGAATATCGGTTCAGAAATATTGCTCATTACCAAAGAAGTGCATCTCATGTCCTGTTGATTGCTCCTTCGTGTAGAAGTGTTCCTTGCAGCAATGACCGGTTTTCACAGCGCTGAACTTCTGGGCTGTGGGAGGTTAACCTCCCCTGTAGAGCAAGCCGTGATAGAATGCTTGTCAGGGAGGGCATTTGATAGGCAGTGAGAAGGCAATGGGTCACCTCCTCACCACCCGTATTAACTCCTATGAAGTTGCGCCATCACAGGTGTGCGGTGCAGTCCCATTCAGCTGATTTTGGTAGTGCCTGGCAAAAGTGATGGGGGGGTGGGGGGGGTGGGATATTACCAGGTAGAAATTTTGCTGCGCCACATTGTGGCCACAGCATGTTCATACTCCTGTCTGCCATCTCTGCAACTTAAGGGTGAGCGCTCAACCATTCCATTTTACCACCCATCCCTTTCTGTCCTCTCCTCCATCCATAATAGTCCTTGTATTGTTTTTAAAGAAAGCAACTTTTTCCATGAATGAGGGAGAGGTGGATGAATGACAGGATCACCTCTTCCACTCATAGAACGTGTTGCATTCTGTGTAATAAAAAAAGTGGTGGGTAGGCATCAGAGTTTCTGCAAAGTACTGCAAATTTAGAGCCAAGGAAGTCAATATCTGCAGTGCTGGAAGTTCAGCTCTGTGAAAAGGAGCGCCCATTACTGAACATTTCTACAGCAAGGAGCAAACAGGGCAGGAGATATTAAAGCGAGACTAAAGTCCCTTTTTTTTTTTTTTTCATTGAAAATAACAAACCGGTTATATTTACCTGCTCTGTGTAATGGTTTTGCACAGAGCAGCCCAGATCCTCCTCTTCGGTGCTCCTGGCCCCTCCCTCCCGTTGAGTGCCCCCACAGCAAGCTATGGGAGAACCCGAACTGCAGCTCCCTGTGTCCATTCAGAGACAGCTCACTGACTTTGACAGCAGCAGGAGCCAATGGCACTGTGCTGCTGTCTCAGCCAATGAGGGAGAGTCCTGGACAGCCAAGTCTCTCCTGCAACAATCGCTGGATCTAGAGAGACCCCAGGTAAGCATTAGGGAGGCTGCTGCACACAGGTTTTTCATCTTAATGCATAAGATAAAAATTCTTCTGCCTTTTTAAACACTTTAGGAGCAGGGCTGGGAGAAGGTGTGGGCAGGAGGGACAGCTGCCCTGGGTACAATGGTTTACTGGGGGTGCCTTTTCAGTTGCAAGGCTGTCAGGAGTAGTGACAGCGGCAATGGTTTTGACAAGCAAGTGTCACATATCTCCACAGCGGCTCCGGTGCAATTTGCGCAGGAGGCCTGTGCGTCAGTTTCAGGTCCAAATTCAGCCAAAAATTCAGGCTGATCGAGGATGCACTGGCTGTGAGCTGCTGCATGCTCATGTGAACCCAGCCTAAAGGGCAATTCCCATCTGTGTCCCATTGGGGAGATTTCCCTTTACTTCCTGTCCACAATGTACAGAGGAAATCCCTACAAAGTGACTGAATGCCCTGTGGACAGCCATCCCCAGAACAAGTGTCCCCATTATAAGATTGCCACTTTATTTCTGTTCTGTCGACATCTCAAAATGTTACATTTGCTTTCACTTTTGGAGCCAGTGAATGTCCACCAAAAAAAAAAAAAAAAAAATTGGGGATCTCCCAACAGTGAGATCTTGGCCCAGTTTATTTAAAATGATAGCAAAGCATCTTTAAGGCCTGCATCAGCATACATCCCAACTGTCCCTCTTTCAGAACCAATTCCCTCTGTCCCTCCCCCCCACCCGTTGTCCCTTTTTGTTGGATGTACAGATATCCATGAAAACGTACCATTCAACTTCTTATTCTGCACTAAACCTTCATCCGATTGCGGAATCATCTTGTTTACCATTTTGAGCAGATTTTTCTACATCCAGGGTCGATCATTCGTGGGTAATTGCTGCTTGAGCGATTATATGTGAACAGCCATGAATAGCTGAGGGAGGTGTCATCCCATTGGGATTTCTGCCCACATCTAAATCGTTAATGGCCCCAAGTGTGAATGGACCATAAAGAAAAGCAATGGTGGAAAAAATAAATAAAATAAATAAATAAATCTGGGTATAACAAACTATTCTGTATGGTCTGCGTAAGTGGGGGCCTAACTGGGGTGTGCCCATTGCCTAAAACCATTGTGCTAAAAGGCATTCCTCTTTCATCTCAGAAAGTTGGGTGGTATCCATTGGGGTGAGATCCTATCCGATGATGTGCGGGCAGGGTTTGCAGCCTCGCACCTTGCAGCCAGCAATTGAACTTTATGAGATGCCTGTGTGACATCTCAAAGGAAACAGTGTGATGCAGAGCTTAGCGCATCATCACTGTGCAGATCGCTGCCCCAACGCACATCAGCCGCTGCGTTGCAATGCAGCAGCTGGTGTGAACGAGCCCAAAATGGATGGTAACGCACATTATCTTGTGCATTAGCCCCTATTCAAACTAGTACGTTTTCTCCTGAGTTTGCTGTGGAGCCGCATCACAAAGGAAATTACATTATTTTCTATGGTGGCCACACATCAATGCAGCATGGCTGCAGTGTGTTTCTTGAAAAGGTGCAGGAGCTTTGTTTGGTGCAGTGCAGCGCTTTTTTTGCACCATAGACTTCAATGGGAGTGCATGGAAACTGTATGTATGCATGCATGTATGATACATATAGAGATATATATTTATTATTATTATTATTATTATTATTATTATTACTACTACTAAAAATAAAAAGAACCCCACCATCTCTAAAAAGCAGAAGTTTCCTTCCCCTATTGCCGGGCCATTCACAAAGTGAAGAACGCAACCCTTAGAACCCTTACAAGGAATGGTGGCAGCAGCACCCGAGAGCCAAAAAAAAAATTGGCTGGGGTGCCGACATCACGGGATCCCTGGACAGGTAAGTGTCCCAATATTAAAAAGTCAGCAGCTTGTAGGTGCGGACTTTAATTTTTTTTTTGGTGGGCGGGCTGGAGCTCTGCTTTAATAAGCATTTCACTACGTTACGATAACTCATTCCTCCATCCAGTGCCAGGAAAAAGGTTCACCCAGTGCAAAGATGCCAAGCTACACCCCTTCCCCTAGAGTTAGGGTCAGGGCACCCCAATCCCTGCAATAAACCATTATGCCCAGGGCAGTGTCCCCTTCTGCCCACGCCTTGTCCCAGCCCTGCCTCCACCTGCAAATATTTCGTTTTTTGTTCTCCCATCTTCCAACAACCCCTAATTTTCTTTGAAAATAACATTTTATTTTTGGGTACAAAACTGGCCCCTGGACACAAGAACAAGAAAATAAAAATGGGACATTTGTTAATGGGCCTGTGGACCAGCTGGAAGCTGATTGGTAGCAATCAGCCACACCAATGCAGTACTCTTCATAAATGAGTATTGCGTGCAACACAGGTTTTCCACTCCCATAGGAGCTCATTAATATTTAACAGATGCAGATGGTAAAGGTGCTAAATAAAGTATTGACACAAAAACAACTCAATTATAATATATTAGGGCACAAAATAATTCTACTTGATAAGAGGCAAGAATTACATTTACTATTTATTTGTAAAAAAAATGTCCAAATACCCAAATGTACAGTTTGGGCTCATTCACACAACGCATCCATTAATGCAAGGGTGTTGAATTCTTTTGTAATGTGCTTGCACACATTTTACACACCTTTGTTTTTTTTGCCTTGCATTTATGAATGTTTGTGTGCATCTAAACATTACATTAAAAATAAAAATAACATTTTTGAATGCCATACTTTTTTTTTTAGCGCTAGGCAAACGCAACACATTAGTGTGAACTGCCTTCATAAGGAACCATTATTTTTTTTCGTTGCCATGGATTGTGAATACTCTCACAAAAGCACCCCGGCGCATCTGGTGCAAATATAGACCCTAAATCATGAAGCAGGGGACCCCCATCCTTTGTAAGGTTATATGGTTAAGGAACAGGAAATTAGATACAGTGCATTGGGATGACGTTAGATATACAGAAAATTAAATTAAGTTCCTAATTAAAGGGATAGTCCACCCATAGGGATGTATCAGGTGTGCATACTTTGAATAAATGCCCACCAGAGCCTCTTGTTCCCCCCGAACCATCCATCTTCTTCATAGAGTAAAATACAAAGCAGAGACAGACAGACAGCTGTGGAATGGCTACAGCTGATGTGCTGGACCTAGAAAGCCCAAAGCTGCACTGAGAGATGCAGGAAATCAAACATCCACTCATAGCTAAGCCATTGTTCTTTCCAGGATACATCCCCATGACAGTTAGTAACATGTATTTGCCTTTACCTGGGGTGACATGATTGCTTCAGCTCTCACAGGTCAGCAAAGGCAGCAGTTCTTACTATAATCTGCTGCTCAGCATGCTGTTATTTATATGGGTCAGCCTCCCAGGCTTGCGATTGGTGGCTTTTGTCTTGTGCAATGACATCATTCATTGTAGCTGAATGCAAAAACTGAGATGGTGAGATCTTGCAGGTGTAACCCTTCCCTGCCCGCCGGGATCCCCTGCACTGTTCAGCAATATCCCGCAGAGGTGCAATTCTATAAGGAGGAAGGAGAGAAAAAAAAAAAGAAGCAAAATGACATTTGATTTGTGGAAGTTGAGAAATGCACAGAGATAGAGAATCTACGCAGTTCAACATGAATATAACTCTTCTTTTTCATCGCAGGTAACTAAGGCTGGGTTCACACTAGTGCGAATTGGATGTGAGGTTTCCCCCCCGCATCCAATTCGCACAGCAGGAGATTGTGACCGCCTCTCTATGGAGCCGATTCACATATCTGCGGTGCGATTTGTACAGGGGTCCTGTGCGTCTTTTGGTTCATTTCAGGTCCGAATTCAGCCAAAAATTTGGGCTGAAGTCGGACCTGAAACCGCAAACAAGGACGCACCGAACTTCTGACCCCCTGGCTACGGACCCCTGCTGTGAGCCGCTGCGTGCTCATATGTGAACCCAGCCTCAAGGATTCCAAGCAGAAGCAACGCGCTATCACTGGATGATGGAGGGAGGCAGGCTGACCAACATCCACAGGGGACGCACCGGACCCCTGACCCCCCTGGCACCAGACCCCTGACCCCCCTGGCACCAGACCCCTGATCCCCCCGGCACCAGACCCCTGAACCCCCCGGCACCAGACCCCTGACCCCCCTGGCACCGGACCCCTGACCCCCCTGGCACCAGACCCCTGAACCCCCCGGCACCAGACCCCCTGACCCCCCTGGCACCAGACCCCTGACCCCCCCGGCACCAGACCCCTGACCCCCCCGGCACCAGACCCCTGACCCCCCCGGCACCAGACCCCTGACCCCCCTGGCAGGGACCCCTGCTGTGAGCCGCATGCGGTGATAGTGTGAACACAGCCTGAGACTGATGTATGCATCACAATAGTTTAAAATATATATATATATATATATATATTTTTTTTTTTAAACTATTGTGATGCATACATCAGTCTCAGGCTGTATATATATATATATATATATATATATATATATATATATATATATATATATATATATAATGAAATATAAAAAAGTGTGTATATATATATATATATATATATATATATATATATATATATATATATATATATATATATATATACACACAGACACTCTTGTTACACTGTATATATAATATATACAGATGGAGATTTACTAAAGCCGGTGTTCTGCTGAGAAAGTTCTGCTCGGCGGATAAGGACCCCCCTCTTCTGCGCAGGCGCTGCGCCTGCGCAGTAGGATCCGGCGGAAATAGCCGAAGGTGAATAGGTGAAAATCAGCTGTACACGGCGCCTGTAAGAGGGCCCCTCGCGGGCTCGCTTCGCTCGCCATGCTTCGCTCCCCACGCTTCGGGCACGGCTTCGCTCGGCTCTTTTTTATTCCCCCTCTAGGTCCACTTGGATGGTGGGGAAGGAACCTGGACCTAGGGCGCAGGCGCCATGTACAGCTGGTTGAAGATTTTGAGCTTCGGCTATCTCCGGCGGCTGACAGTAGTTCGTACTGCGCAGGCGCTGCGCCTGCGCAGTACAGCGGGGGTCCTTATCCGCCGAGGGAACTTTCTCGGCAAGACACCGGTGCACACAGAATCTGGTGGTGTGTCTCTGCATAGCAACCAATCAGCTTCCATGTTTTGTTGTCAAAGCCTAATTGAGCGAGCTGAAGTTAGAAGCTGATTGGTTACTATGCACAGCCGCACCAGTTTTAGTAAGTGTGTGTGTAATATGTTTTTATTGTGATATGTGAATGCATACATCAGAATACATCTGAGTTGTGGTCATAGTCGCCAATGAGATTTTTTTTTTTTCTTCATTGCAGTTCTATAATAAGATCTAACATCTTCCTTGCTGTGTATCGCGCAGTGTTTCCTGGGACTTGTAGTCTCAGAAGGCACCAAAAACACTGCATCTCCCATAATCCCCCTGTAGCGACACCGTCCTAGCTCTACAAAGTGGGCGGGGCAGAGATCTGCGATGTTGCCCAATCCGATGTCGTTGCGGGCTGTGTGTTCCACGCGGGCTCCTGGGCCCGATTGATTGAAAGATCCGCTCTCTGATTGGCTGGCAGTGTAGCGCGGGCTTTCGGCGTGTATGTAGCTGAGAAGGGTGAGTTGTTGTTGGTAGGGGTGTCTATGAGGAATGGAGGGGTGCGATGACATCCCATATGGTGGGAGAGCTCAGTATGGACCAGGAATGGGAGGGGGTGAGGTCTCAAGAGATGTAAAGCGAGCTTGTGTATAGTTATAGGTGAATGTATCCCCCCACCAGCAGACCACCTCATGCTTCCTGTGCCAGTGTGACCTTCCTGAGCTGAGAGTCCTGACTGGGGCAGGCAGTGAGGTGGGGGAGGGGGACATTCATACCTAAAATCCTATAATCTTCATGTATCACCCACTGACCCCCCCCATAGAACTGATCACCAGAAATCACAGCAACATGAAGTGAGGACACCACATATAATAATGATGATCACATCCTACATGAAATGTGTGAAGATCGATCGTCTCTTTTATTGGGGGTCTCTCTCAATAGTTTGGAATGTTCCCCCCTAACCACTTTATCCCTGGAAGGTTTACCCCCCCCCCCCCCTTCATGACCAGGCCATTTTTTGGGCGATACGGTGCTGCGGAACTTTGACGGACAATTGCGCGGTCGTGCGACGCTGTACCCAAATAAAACTGACGCCCTTTTTATCCCACAAATAAAGCTTCCTTTTGGTGGTATTTGATCACCTCTGCGTGTGTTTGTTTTTTTTTTTTTTGCGCTGAAAACAAAACCTTATTTCTTTCTGCTATAAAACATCCCACAAAAATATGTAAAAAAAAAAAAAAAAAAAAAACTAATAATCTGCTACATATTTTTGGTAAAAAAAAAAAATTCCAATTAGCCTATGTTGATTGGTTTGCGCAAAAGTTTTATAGCATCTACAAACTATGGGATATATTGTTTTTTGTTTTGTTTTTTAGCAGTACTGCGCCATTGCAGTGGACAAATCAGACACTAAGTGACACTTTTTGGGGACCAGTGATGCCAATAGAGTGATCAGTGCTAAAAAAAAAAAAAATCACAGTATTAATGACACTGGCAGGGAAGGAGTTAACATCAGGGGCAATCAAAGTGTGCTCCTAGGGAGTGATTTCTAACTGGAGGAAGAGAGACATCTGTGTTCCTGATTAGCAGGAACACAGGATCTCTCTCTCTCCCCCTCTGTGACAGAACGACGGTCTGCCTTGTTTACCGCTCTTCTGCCTCTCCTGTGAACAATCGCGGGTGGCTGCCGGACCTGCTGTGTCCAATCACAGCTGGAGCGGGTCTCCGGCAGCGTACGTGCCCCAGGAACAGGAAACAACGTACAGGTATGTGTCGCGCAGCCGAGCCGCCCTGCCGCAGTATATGGACGGTCTGGAATCGGTTAAAGCCCAACTCCAGGCAGACAATTTTTTTCAGATGAAGTGGGACTGTGCTTGCACTGCAAGGGTAAAATGCTCATTCTTGTCTGGAGAAGATGGATATACTTACCCAATCCTGCATCTCCCCCCACCCCCCCCCGCAATTTTGTGCAGTGGACTGTTCCTGGTGTCGTCAGGTCTATAGACTTGCTCAGGTAAATGAGGACTTCAGGAATAGTCCATCCCTGGATCATGGGGGAGCGTCATTTGGCGCTGGTGGGGAGGATCAGGTGAATATTAGTTTTCTGTTCGCCTCTGGACAAAACAAACTGTTAACCCATGCAGTTTTTGCCCGGAGTTGGGCTTTAAAGTGATTGTAAGGGTTCGTTTAAAAAAACAAAAATAACAAACATGTCATACTTGCCTCCACTGTGCAGCTCGTTTTGCAGTGGCCCTGAACCTCGTCTTCTGGGGTCCCTCGGCGGCTCTCGCGGCTCCTCCCCCACATCTGATATCCCACCTAGGAGAAGCTCTTCCCTGAGGGGGTTACCTTGCGGGCGCGCTCCCGAGTCCAGCATTCGGCGTCCATAGAGGCCGAATGCATGACTCGGCCCCGGCGCCCGCGTCATTGGATTTTAATGACAGCAGTGGGAGCCAATGGCTGCGCTGCTATCAATCTATCCAATCAAGAGCTGGGACCCCGGGCAGAGAAACAACGTGTCCCAGTGGGTCAAGTTCTAGGGCTCAGGTAAGTAAAACCGGGGGGGGGGGGGTTGCCGGTCACTGTCAGGTGTTTTTTCACCTTAATGCATAGGATGCATTAAGATGAGAAAACCTTTACAACCCTTTTTAATCAGATAATGACTCCCACTGTGCAGTGTATCTTAAGGATTAGGGTTATGTACTTAAATTAGTGTACTACAGAGAAAAAAAAAAAAAAAAAATATATATATATATATATATATATATATATATATATATATATATATATATATATATATATATATATATATATATATATATATATATATATATATACACACACACACACACACACACACACACATACATTTTTTTTTTTCTCACACAAACATACAAGGGTTCTTCAAAAAGTTTCTGCACTTTTTTTTTTTTTTTGATAAATTGCACAGCCATCTTCACCACAACTTAGGCCCCTTTTCCATGGGGTCCTCCACTTAACAGATTCCTCTTACTCAGCGGGGGGAGGGGGGGGCACCTTAGGCCCATTTGACACATGCGGACCGTTCGTTTTTTTAAAAAAAAATTTTTTACATCCACCACCAATGCGAAAAGGTACCATGTGTCTCTTTTTCTTCCCCAAAAATAGGGTTTTGATCCATTTTTAAAAAAAACGTATGTTGACAGATGTAAACTGATGTAAATGGCTGATCATTCGTTTACATCAGTTTTTCCATAGAGATGCATTAATGTCCGTTTTTCATCTGTCAACAGATGGATGAAAAACAGACAAATGGTTCACATGTGTGAAAGGGGCCTTATGCTAAACTGCAAGGTTATCTAGCTTGCCAGAAAGACTAGTCACATGACAATCTCAGACATGACCAATTACTACCCCCCCCCCACCCTCACTATTTCCAACAAAAATATAAAAGTGTGGAAACTTTTTGAAGACCCCTCGTATATATGGTTCAGTTTCCAAAATTCACACTGCTCTAATGTTCTCAGTCCTGCTTGTGATGTAACTTGTCACACTACTTTCCCTGATGGAGTCATGTGACCTATGATGATGATACGCATAGGGTGAAGTCAGGTGACATCACAAGCACTGATGGCGTGGAGCGGTGCAATTTGTGATCGCGATGTCCCTTGGACCACAGCTCCTCACAGATTGAGGTAAAGGGACAATCACAGCAGCCTTCACAATGTGATTGCTGTGTTCAATTACAGCTAATCAGAAAATGTAAACAGTGACTGGTATTTGCTGTTACCGGTTCTCCTTCCTCATTCACAGAGTGTGTGAGAGGAGCGAGAGAGACCTGTACCAGGATCTGTGAGTTTAGCAATTACTGTTATGTACTGTGATCTTTACACTGTTACACACATAGAGCCACCTGTCATTACTTTGATTTCAGCCAGTGTACCTGTCATACCAGTGCAGTCGTCATCAGTGCCGTGATCATCCAGTGTGTCCCTGATTGCAGCCACACCTGTCCCGGTGTCTCCAGAGCCAGCGTACACCATGTCCAAACAAATGTACACCAGCGAGGAGGCCTTCCAGGTTCTGACATTGACAGATGAGAGCAGCGAGGAGCTTTCATCGTCCGATTCGGATTCTGAGTACGAACCCGTGGAGAGCAGTGGGTCAGTAACCGATTCGGAGGAGGAAAGCATTTCCCCAAAAAGGATGAGGAGTTCTGAAGAGGAAGCAAGCGCCAGCACCGTTCATCATCCTACTGAAGAGGCGAGCAGCACAGTACCCCTGGATGAAAGGGGCCATACAAGTCTCCCAGAGGCACTTGCGAATCCGCTATGGCTTCCCTGCGATTCGGGATCAGCTAGTATCCCCCCTTTTACCGCACAGCCAGGCATTCAGGCCAACACCGAAAACTCTACACCAATTGATTTTTTTCATTTATTTTTCACAGACCATTTATTCCATTTAATTGTGGACCAGAGCAATCTTTTTGCCCAGCAATACATCGCCAATAACCCAAATGCAATTTTCGCCCCTCCGTTTGAATGGACTCCTGTCACAGTGGAAGAATTCAAAAAATTTTTGGGCCTCACTCTTAACATGGGACTTACTCAAATAAATGAAGTGCAAGCTTACTGGTCCACAAATCCTATTTATCACATGCCGCTGTATTCATCTGTGATGTCAAGGACACGCTATGAAATGATCATGCGGTTTCTCCATTTTAGTGACAATTCGCTGTGCCCTCCCAGAAATAATCCTGAATATGATAAGCTTTTCAAAATTCGCCCGCTTATTAATTTTTTTTCCCAGAAATTTGCTCAGTTGTATATCCCTGAGAAGCATATTTGCATTGATGAGTCCCTCATCCTCTTTACCGGCAGGCTGGGACTCAAACGGCACACTCGCAATAAAAAGGACAGATCTGGGGTGAAGCTATACAAACTCTGTGAGAGGGCCTCAGGATATACGTATGCCTTCCGTGTTTATGAAGGGAAAGATAGTCAGCTGGAGCCCCCCGACTGCCCATCTTCTATGGGGAACAGTGGAAAAATAGTTTTGGACCTTGCATTGCCACTTTTCCAAAAGGGGTACCACCTCTACGTGAATGAATATTACACAAGCCTGCCCCTTTTCCACCACCTTTACCACCAGAAAACTTTAGCTTGCGGTATAGTGCGAAGAAGTTGTAAGGGCTTCCCACAAAGGCTGGTGACCACAAGGCTACAAAGGGGAGAGTCAATGAGTTTGAGGAATGATGACGTTTTGGCCCTGAAATGGAGGAATAAGCGTGATGTGTATGTCCTGTCCTCCATCCATAACAACACCTCAGTGGAAACCCACGGAAGGCACGGTCCAGTCCAAATACCTGAGTGCATACATGATTACAATCGGTTCATGGGAGGTGTGGATTTTAATGACCAAAAGCTACAACCCTTTTTAGCAACCAAAATGTCCCGCCACTGGTACAAAAAAGTTTCCATTTACCTCTTCCAATTGGCAATTTATAATTCCTATGTCCTCTATCACAATTCCGTGGAAAGACCCGCCTCCTTTCTCGAATTTCAGGAGGATATAGTCAGAGCTCTTATCTATCAGGAAGGCCCACCACCTGATATCATTCGAACTGATGCCGTGAGCAGGCTGTACGAGAGACATTTCCCAGAGAATATCCCACCCGCAGAAACGGGCCGAAAAAGACAAAAAAAATGTAAAGTATGCAGCGAGAATGGAGTAAGTTGTGAAACCCCTTTTCATTGTCCCCAGTGTCCCTCCCAACCGGGCCTATGCATAGGAAGCTGCTTCCAACGTTACCACACTTTACTAACATATTAGTGAAGTTATGGTGAACATATTTCTCACTGCCATTTTCCCCATATCCAATATCCTCTGTGCTAACAATTTTTCTTGCTGCCTGGACTGACCATTTGCCATCATATTGACCTGTTTATCAACCACTTTTCTGCCTTCCACGTGAACTAACCTCAGCCTGTTTATCGACTGTTTTAATCCAGGTGCCTGGACTGCTCTTTTCCCTGCTATTACATTGTGAGAATGTGCCACTGTATTAGTGGGAGTGAAGATAACACTGGGGGGTCTCATATATGCAGAATGAGGAGCTTCAGAGTAGTAGGCTTTAGGTTTTCTTTTGGTAATTCAGGATCTGGAGGCTTTGAAGAGCTTTGGGTGGAAAGAAGCCTTTTCCCCTGTATCCAGGTGTTACCTGACTGATGATCTAAGCCTGATATTGCTCCCTGGATCCTTTGGCTATTAGTTGACCATGTTGGTGCCAGAACTGACCTTGGCCTGTTTATTGACCATGTTCCTTCCTGCTACCTGGACCAATCCATTGGCTGTGCAGACCATGCCCCTGCTGGGATGAATCCTTTGGCTGCTGCTGACCATGTCTCTGCCTGGCACCAGTACTGACCTATCTTCATGTCCCACTGGCTACATTTCTGCGAGACACCAGTCCCACCCATCCTCTGTGGATAACTACACAACTAGAACAGGTACTCCTCTCTTTTTTTTTTTTTTTTTGTTCAGCCTCCTGTACTTTCTGGACAGTGAACATAGCATTGTGCAATGGGGGCAGTCATATACCAGTCAAGCCTGCTTGGCTTTTAGGAACAGGGACTGCAGTAGGTGAAGCTATACTATGCTATATTCACTGACCACACATAGAGGTGGCCATTACAGTGCATTGTTTTCTATACAGTGTTGGTTGATTTTCTGATACACAGGTTGCAATGTCGGGTACATAATCAGTCCAGACATTGAAAGGGTCTTACGCATGTGGTATTCCCATACTTAGGAGGATTAGTAGATTGTATTTTGGGACGCCCATGCTGTCTGTTAGAAATATATTTTAAATTGACAACATTGTTTAACCACTTAAGCCCCAGACCATTTGGCTGGCCAAAGACCAGAGCACTTTTTGCAATTTGGTACTTCGTTTCTTTACCTGACAATTGCACAGTAGTGCGATGTGGCTCCCAAACAAAACTGTTGTCCTTTTTTCCCCAGAAATAGAGCTTTCTTTTGGTGGTATTTGATCACCTCTGCGGTTTTTATTTTTTGCACTATAAACAAAAAAAGGCATCAATTTTGAAAAAAAAAAATGCATTATTTTTTTTACTTTTTGCTATAATAAATATCCCCAAAAAATATATAAAATTTTTTTTTTTTTTTCCTCAGTTTAGGCCGATACGTATTCTTCTACATATTTTTGGTAAAAAAATCGTAATAAGCGTTTGGTTTACGCAAAAGTTATAGCGTCTACAAAATAGGGGATAGTTTTATGGCATTTTTATTTTTAATTTTTTTTTTTTTTTTAATATCGGGACCGCGACATTATGGCGGGCACATCTGACATTTTTCACACATTTTTGGGACCATTGAGATTTCTACAGCAATCAGTGCTATACAAATGCATTGATACCTGTGTAAATGACACTGGCAGTGAAGGGGTTAACCACTAGGGTGCAGTGTAGGGGTTAAGTGTGTCCTAGGGAGTGATTCTAACTGGGGGGGGGCTATGTGTGACACGACACTGATCACTGCTCCCGATTACAGGGAGCTGTGATCAGTGTCCTGTCACTAGGCAGAACGGGGAGATGCTCGTTTACATCAGCATTTCCCCGTTCTTCCTCTCCGTGAGACGTTCGCGGGTATACCCGCGGACATAGAGTCCGCGGGACCTGCGATCGCACTCGCGGAGGGCGCCCGCATACCGCTTCTTAAAGGGGAACGTACAGGTACGTTAATCTGCCTGTACGTGCCCTTCTGCCATGAGCCGGTCAGCAAGCGGTTAAAAAAAAATACATGTGTGGCAAAATAAAAATAACACATTCAGAAGACTCATTATGTCTCTTAGAAAATACATTGTTGTGTTTGCTTTCCAAATGTGGTAATTTTTGTGGTTGTTTCCATTGTCCTGGTGCTCCATGGCCTTCAAAAATGTGATGGGTAGTCAGGAATTTAATATTTATTACAGGTACTTGTATAGAGCTGTCAATTTATGCAGCATTTACATATTGTGCATTCACATCAGTCCCTGCCCTTAAGGAGCTTACAATCTAGGGTCCCGTACTTCCATTCATTCACACACATATTGGGGCCAATTTAGACAGTAGCAAATTAACCTACCAGCATGTCTTTGGGGTGTGGGAGAAAACAGGAGTACCTGGAGGAAACCCACGCAGGAACAGGGAGAACATCCAAACTCCATGCAGGTAGTGCCGTGGTTGGGATTCAAGCTGATGACCCCAGTGCTGCCAGGCGGATGTGCTAATCGCTGTACTGCCCCAATTAGATCCGTAATTTATGTTCCTTGAAAGCCCAAATGTGCTTCTTGGATTTTGTGCCCCTCTGTGGCTAGAGTGAAAAAGTCTCACGTGGTATCCCCATGCTTGTTAAAATGACAATTTTGTGGGAGGAAAAAAAAATCCAAACTTTCCAGAGAATTGTGTGGAAAAATTTACAACTTCAGAAAATTCACCATGCCTCTTACTAAATTCCTCGGGGTGTTTATTAAAAAAAACTGAATAATTTGGGGGGTATTTGTTCTATCCTGGCATTTTTACATCAGGTGTGATCAATTTTCAAAGTATAAGTACCATAGTTTGTAGACTATGGCCCCTTTCACACGATCGGACCGTTTAGGTCCGCCTGTCAGTTTTGACGGCGGACCTGAACGGGCGTTCCATGTTAGCCTATGGAGCGTCGGATGTCAGCGGAGACATGTCCGCTGACATCCGACCCGGTCCGATCCGCTAAAAGCAGACGTATGGCTTTACGTCCAGGTCCATCGCTGGCGGATCGGGTGAGATCTGACGAAAACAGACATGCTGTCCGTTTTCGTCCGATCCCTCCATAGGCGGCAGCGGCGCCTGACAAGCCCCTCCCCGCTCAGTGAGCAGAGAGGGACCTGTCATCCGCCGGCTCAGCGGAGATCAACGGAGAGATCTCCCGCTGAGCCGGCGGACCGAGGCGGGCTCCGTAGAAACGGAGTCTGCCTCGTGTGAAAGGGGCCTTACTTTTACACTGATTTAGGTTATTTGTATCAAAGAAATGTAGCAGAAGGATTACTTTTTTTTGCAAATATTTAAACAGAAACTAAGAAATGTGTTTTTGGGGAGTGTTTAATTAATTAATTTTTTTTTTTTTTATAGCATAGTAATCACCAAAAGCTCTCTGTTAAAAAAAAAAAAAAAAAAAAAAAAGCTAAAAAATTTTGTTTGGGTTGCAGTGTTATGACTGAATAATTGTCATTAAAGTGTGACAGCGCTAAAATATGAAAATGGACCTGGGCAGGAATGGGTTTCTGGTGTACATACCTCCGTGGCCATGCAGCCAATGCAGTGGGGTTTAGAATTGAAAGCTGTGGTTTTCTTCCAGGATGGAATCTGAATTGCTGCATAGCAATTAGCGAATCAGTCCTACTGATACCCCTCTCTACACAGCCATTCACTGGCCAGTGTGCTGCTGTTTCGCCTCCACCATCTCTATGCAGCTGAGAACAAGGGAAATGTGATCACTCTCAAAAAAAGGTGTTTTCTCCCTTCGCCTTTCAGGACAGCACCTTGGAGAGAGCGTAGCTCCACCTCTTAGACAGGAAACACTGCGTGACAACGCCCCTTTAAAAAGCAGCTGCTTCCACCATGCCATCAGTTTTAGTGTTTCCTCCGCCATGGTGGAAGCACTGCTTGGGGAACCAGAGGGGCTGCGCTCTCTCCAAGGAGAGGGTTTTGGCAGGACCTCCACGTTTGGGTACTCAGACCAACCCAGCTCCTTCCCTTACGTGAGGAGGGTGCTCCGGTGTCCCTTCCTTCTCCGGCTCACAGGAGTAATGGTCTGCCGGAAGTTTTCCACCCGGGGTGTTCGGGGGGCCGCGGTTGTGCTCAGTAAGAGCGTCCATGCCAGGCCTCTGCATGGCGGCGCCGAATCCCGGACAGCAGGTGATGTCAGTTCCGGTGGGCGGATACTTCCGGCGGGGCGTAGCAGCGATTGGTTCCTGCTGCTGGAACGCAGGAGGAAGGGGCGGGTCCTCTGGCCAGGACTTCCTTTTGTTTGGCACATGGAGCCTAGTACACAGTGCAGCAGCTGCGGATTGCACTATGGAGACAGCGGAATCGTCAGCAGCAATGGCGGATGCAGGCGCCCAGGTTCCCGGCCAGGCCCAGGTAGGAGAGGTGCGGTGGCACCTCTTTCCTTTTATATCACTGGGTGTTTTATCTTTGATGTGGTTATTCAAAACCTGCTGCTGTCTGCTATGGGGTAACAGTTTCCATTAGCAGTTCAGCAAAGGAGTGAGACTCTGGGCACTTAGGGTGTTGGCTGGAGGTACTACTTTTCTCTGAAGCCTTAGTTCTAAAGGATCTGGGTTTTTCTTGTTTCTCTGTTTCAGAAAGCTACTGCCAAATCAGAGAGAACAGGGAGAAAGTGCCCCTCATGCAAAAATCCTTTAAGGGACTCTTGGCCCAAACCACTGTGCAAATCCTGCATTGTGGATTTAGTAAAAGAAGAATCCTCACAAGAGTGCAAAGAGCTCTTATCTTCTGTGAGGAAGGAGTTAGCAGAGGCCCTAGGGACAGTGCGTTCCCTTGTAAAGCACGGCCAGAGTTCCAGCCAAGAGCAGAGTTCTCACTCCAGTTTCCCTCAGTCCACTTCCAGACAGGTGGAAAGTGAGTCGGAGGAGGAAAGGGAAAGCATTCCACCCTCAACCATTGATTCTGAGGAGGAGGAGGTGGAAGAAGAGTCAAGATCATCTAGATATAAGCTGTCACTTGAGGAGGTGGATGAATTACTCAAGGCAATTTATACTACCCTGGAGATCCAGGAAGAAAAGGCTCAGCTGTCTGTGCATGACAAGATGTACCTGGGGCTGGAGGAAATTAAACACAGGGTGTTCCCTGTGCATAAAGTGTTAACAGACACTATTAAAAAGGAATGGAAGAACCCAGAGAGAGGACAGTTTTTTTCTAAAACCCTCAAAAGGAGGTTTCCTTTTGAGGAGAATGAGGAACTATTGTGGAATAAAAAACCAAAAATAGACGCTGCCTTTTCTCAAGTATCTAGGAAGACTGATTTAGCTTTTGAGGACATGGGTATTCTCAAAGATGCTATGGATAAGAGGGCAGATGGGCTACTGAAGAAAGCCTGGGACTCATCTCTAGCTAATCTTAAGCCAGCAATGGCGGCTACGGTTGTGGCTAGGAATCTGGAGTGCTGGTTAGAGCAACTTAAAAATCATGTTGTGGCAGGTACCTCCAGAAAAGACTTATTGGAGTCCTTCCCTACCCTGCTTAAGGCAGTAAAATATATGGCAGATGCCTCTGCAGAATCTATCAGGATGTCAGCCAGGTCCTCTGCGCTTGTTAACTCAGCAAGAAGAGCACTCTGGCTAAAGACCTGGTCAGGGGATTCAGCTTCTAAAGTAAAACTGTGCGGAATTCCCTTTTCAGGAGACCTGATGTTTGGGCCAGAACTAGAGACTGTCCTTGACAGGACAGCAGACAAGAAGAAAGCTTTCCCACAGAAGAAGAAAACGGTACAGCAGAGGAAAAATTTTCGTCCTTTTCGACAAACCGATAAGGAAAAGGACCACACACAGAAGAGACCCTGGTCTTCTCAGAGAGGAAGAGGTAGAGGTGGGGTACTCTTTAGAACCCCAGAACAAACCCCTAAAAAACAATGACCATCTAGTAGGGGGGAGACTACAGGACTTCTTACCAATCTGGGAAAAAACAACAAAGAGTCCTTTTGTTCTGGGGTTAATCAAAAAGGGTTATCAATTGGAATTCTCACAAAGCCCCCCAAGTCGGTTTTACATCACAAACCTGCCAAAGGATCGGGAAAAGGCTCTGGCCATGAAGTCTCTGTTACAGGAACTGATGCAACAGAAGGTCATTTCCCAGGTTCCGAAAGATCAAGAGGGGAAGGGGTTTTACTCCCACATTTTTATGGTCAAAAAGCCATCAGGAAAGTTCCGCCTGATTCTCAATTTAAAGGTTCTAAATCGATCCATAAAATACAAAAAATTCAGGATGGATACGATTTTCTCAGTAAGGAACTTGCTAACCCCCAAATGTCATATGGCTTCCATCGATTTGAGAGATGCCTATCTCCATATACCAATAGCGCCCCCATCACAAAGGTTCCTGCGTCTTGCAGTCAATCTGGGGGGAGGGGAGATTTGGCACCTGCAGTTTCGGGCTCTGCCTTTCGGTCTTTCCTCTTCTCCCAGGGTATTCACAAAAGTGATGGCGGAATCTTTGGAGCCCCTGAGACTGAAGGGGATTTCAATAGTACCCTATTTGGACGATCTGCTACTGTTTGCAGACTCAAGGGGTCAAGTAGAGGTCAACCTACAGACAGTTCAAACACATTTAAGAGGTTTGGGATGGCTTCTCAATCTTCAGAAGTCAAACTTAATTCCATCTCAAAGGGTAAGGTTTCTGGGGTACGAAATAGACTCGATAGAACAGAGAATTTTTCTACCCCAGGAGAAAATAGAGAAGATGCAGTTGACCCTGATAACACTTCAATCCAACGCAGAGATCTCTGTAAGACAAGCCATGTCCGCTCTGGGACTGTTGACAGCAGCAATTCCTTCGGTACAGTGGGCCAGGTTGCATTCCCGTCCTCTGCAATCGGATATCCTGATGAATTGGTCATACCAGGAACCTCTGGAGAAGAAATTCAACTTGGGGGCAAGAGCAAAAAGGTCTCTCTGGTGGTGGAGGAACCTAGGAAACGTTTCAAAAGGGCTTCCTTGGGTCTTTCCGGTAACCAGAAGGCTGACTACAGATGCCAGCGCCTGGGGATGGGGAGCTCACCTGGAAGAAAAAACGGTTCAGGGAGTTTGGACCAAACCAGAAGCAAGAAGATCTTCAAATTGGAGAGAGTTAAAGGCTGTTCACTTAAGCCTCCTCTCCCTCCAGGAATTTCTAGTGAATCAACATGTCCAAATATTGTCAGACAATATGACGACAGTATTATATTTAACAAAGCAAGGGGGCACAAAAAGCAAAACCCTAATGGGTCTAGCGCATCAGATCCTAAGATGGGCAGAGAACAATGTGGCCTCTCTATCAGCAGTCCATCTAAAGGGGACGGAAAACACCTTAGCAGATCTCCTCAGCAGGAAAGAAATAAGGGAAGCAGAGTGGTCTCTCAATCAGGAATTATTCGAAAAGATTTCCAAGAGTTGGGGTCATCCCCAAGTGGACCTCTTTGCAAAAGAGGAAAATGCAAAAATACCAGTCTTCTTCTCTCTTCAGAGACAGGATCAAGCTCTCGGAGTAGATGCGTTAGCTCACAAATGGGACTTCCATCTGTCCTACGCTTTTCCCCCGTTCCAACTGATACCAAAGGTGTTAGCCAAATTCAGATTGGAGTCCACGGAGCTAATATTAATAGCTCCTTATTGGCCAAAAAGACCCTGGTTTTCAACCTTGATGAACCTCTCAGTGAAACCTGCTTGGAGATTACCAATCAGGACAGACCTGTTGAGTCAGGGCCGAATTCTCCATCCAGATCCAGCTTACCTCAAACTAACAGCTTGGTTTCTGAAGAACAAATCTTAAGACGGAAGGGTTTATCAGAGAGGCTTATTTCTACCCTTCTTGCAAGTAGAAAAAAAGTGACGAGAGACATTTACTTTAAAGTCTGGAAGATCTATAATTCTTGGTGTTCCAGTAAAAACTTTGATTTTCGTACCACATTTTCAGTTTTGGAATTTCTTCAAGAGGGATTGGAGAAGGGGTTAGCAGCAAGTACGCTCAAGACGCAGGTAGCTGCTTTATCAGTTTTTTTGGAAAGAACCCTGTCAGGGGAACCTTTAATAATCAGATTTTTTAGGGCAATGGCAAAAGTAAAGCCTAGACCTGTTGTTAGTTTTCCCAAATGGGATTTATCTTTAGTTCTTCAGGGTCTAACTATGGCACCGTTTGAACCCATAGAAGAAGCATCATTACGTTTCTTGACGTTAAAGACTATTTTATTGGTAGCAGTAACTTCCGCACGTAGAATTAGTGAGTTACAAGCCCTTTCAATTAAAGAGCCCTTCATGAGATGTCTACAGGATAGGGTAGTCTTAAGGACGGATCCAGCATTTCTACCAAAGGTGGCTTCAGTTTTTCACCGTACACAGGAAATCATTCTCCCTACTTTTTGTCCTTTACCTTCGGGAGCAGGAGAAGAAGCTTTCCATACCCTTGATGTCAGGAGGTGCCTGCTTAAATATCGGGAAAGAACAAAGGAAATCAGAAAGTCATCCTCACTCTTTGTTTTAATGGAAGGTACTCACAAAGGAGGTAAAGCTTCCAAAAGCACCCTTGGAAGATGGTTAAAGCAGGCCATCAAAGAGGCATACATATCTTTGGGTCTGGAACCTCCGGAAGGGGTATTACCTCATTCTACTCGAGCAGTGGCGGCATCATGGGCAGAAAGGGCTGGGGCATCTCCTGAGCAAATCTGCAAGGCTGCCACATGGTCCAGTTTTTCGACCTTCATAAGGCACTACCGCTTGGATCTACTATCAGCCTCGGACCAATCATTTGGTAGGAAGGTTTTGCAGGCAGTAGTCCCACCCTGAAGTAAGTTTCTCGGTTATCCTCTCCAAGGTGCTGTCCTGAAAGGCGAAGGGAGAAAACCTTAGTTAGACTTACCGGTGACGGTATTTCTACGAGCCTTTCAGGACAGCAGCCTACTTCCCTCCCTTGGTTATCATATGTAAAGTATAATTATAGGACCTGGTAATTGTCTGATTATATTTTCCAGCATGTCGGAGGATTTCTCGGTAACAACTGATGGCATGGTGGAAGCAGCTGCTTTTTAAAGGGGCGTTGTCACGCAGTGTTTCCTGTCTAAGAGGTGGAGCTACGCTCTCTCCAAGGTGCTGTCCTGAAAGGCTCGTAGAAATACCGTCACCGGTAAGTCTAACTAAGGTTTTTTTTTTTTTTTTTTTTTTTTTTTTAACTATACACAAATGTTTTACCTTTCAATTGTATTTTAAACTGGGTTGTTTTAGAATTTGAGGGTTTATATATACTTTAAAGGTGAACATCGTTTGATTTGGTCATGCCTGGCCCAAACAAACAATTTCCTTTATCAGTTGCTGCAGATGTCTTTACCTCCACCTCAGCTAATCAGAGAAAGCCTTGTATTTATTCCTAAAAATACAAGTCTTCCTGTGAATGGCTAAGCAGCACTCAGCCCAACTTAACTTTTGTTCTGGCAGCAGATGGATGTCCCGTACTGCTTCTGGAAGACAACGCTTTATATAGCTGATAGTTTATACAACACTGGCAATGGCTGCAACTATTAGTAAGGAAAATGGTTCTGGCCTAAATGAAATACTTAGCGTAAACGTAAACCTGGCGTTCAGCTTTAGGTAGAACAAGGAAGGGCTCTCTTCGAGCTGAAAATGCCATGAGATGACATCTCCTCTAATGGACAGAGTGGCACTTTTTATTAGTAAGGTGGAGAGAGGTTACACGCTGCATTTGCTTATAGCTGTCAGTGTACCAGTTAACGCCAGTCAGTGACGACATTGTCACCATGAGAGGAAATGAAAGTTCAAATGCCTAAAAGGACTTGGGCAGAATGGATATTTATTTGCTGGGGAGGTGGAAATTACAGGTAAACTGTCATACAGGGTGCTATTTTTGACCATTCTTACTGAAATTGCCAGTTGCTCGAATTTCATTCTGATGCATCAGCTTGCTTCTTGAGCCACTGGAACAGGAGATGAGGAATTCTTACACTTTTGTGGCAATCTTTTACAGCGTGCTTTATTTAGGCTCTGTGATTCAAAAAGTATTGATGTGCGGTAGGGCTGGGAAAAAAATCGATTTGAATCTTGAATCGAGTTGAGAGGTCAAATCGATTCAAATCTTCTTCAAATCGATTTTTTTAGATTTTTTTTTTTTTTTTTTTTTAACAGCACCGCGCCGGGCCTGAGGAGCTGCGGGCAGGATTTTTCAGGCGAGGCCGCGGCTTCGGCCTAGTCCGCGAGGCCCGACGCTGTGCATGGGTGGGAGGGTGTGTAGGCGGGGTAGTGGGCGAGGCTGTTGGTGGAACGCCGCTGTGTATTGGAGGGCTGTGATATCAGGAGGAGGAGGGGGTGGGGGGATCACAGGGACATTCCCGGGCTGCAGAGAGCGAGAAGGGAGGGTGAGTCAGAGCTGCCTGTATGGTGTATTGCATGAGATACTGATAGCCATGTGATGATCACTGCCAGAAAGAATAATACCTCAGAGGAGAGAAGTCACATCCCATCACATCCCATTTCCATATATTCACCCTTCTTAAATATCATTACATAGCACTGTGCTCAATATATGAAAATACCCCCATATGGCATCACACAGCAATGTGCTCATCACTGTATACTGACACACTACATCACTGAATACTGACACACTACATCACTGAGTGATGTAGTGTGTCAGTGTACGGTAATGTAGTGTGTCAGTGTACGGTAATGTAGTGTGTCAGTGTACGGTAATGTAGTGTGTCAGTGTACGGTAATGTAGTGTGTCAGTGTACGGTAATGTAGTGTGTCAGTGTACGGTAATGTAGTGTGTCAGTGTACGGTAATGTAGTGTGTCAGTGTACGGTAATGTAGTGTGTCAGTGTACGGTAATGTAGTGTGTCAGTGTACGGTAATGTAGTGTGTCAGTATATACGGTAATGTAGTGTGTCAGTATATACGGTGATGTAGTGTGTCAGTATATACGGTGATGTAGTGTGTCAGTATATACGGTGATGTAGTGTGTCAGTATACGGTGATGTAGTGTGTCAGTATACGGTGATGTAGTGTGTCAGTATACGGTGATGTAGTGTGTCAGTATATACGGTGATGTAGTGTGTCAGTATATACAGTGATGTAGTGTGTCAGTATATACAGTGATGTAGTGTGTCAGTATACGGTGATGTAGTGTGTCAGTATACGGTGATGTAGTGTGTCAGTATACGGTGATGTAGTGTGTCAGTATACGGTGATGTAGTGTGTCAGTATATACGGTGATGTAGTGTGTCAGTATATACAGTGATGTAGTGTGTCAGTATATACAGTGATGTAGTGTGTCAGTATATACAGTGATGTAGTGTGTCAGTATATACAGTGATGTAGACTTGATGCACTTTAATATAATAAAAAAAAAAAAAAATCGGATTCGAATCGTGAATCGAATTTTTTATAAAAAAATCTCAGATTTTTTTTGGGGGGAAAATCTCCCAGCCCTAATGTGAGGCAACAAGCATATTTTTAAATGGAAGAATCGATAGCGGCTTCTGTGTTTTTCTCTTTACAAGATCACTTTCAAGCAAAGCTGTTTTGCCCTATTTTGCTTTTATATTTTGTTAGTGTTAGAAAGGCCTTCTTGTAAGGCAGTATTGGTTGTGCCAAAACCTTATAAGAGAAGAATGTGTTTTTTTGCAGACTTCTTACCTAGGTGGATGCAGCATTGATCCAGTGGAGCATCTGTCCCCCACCGACTCTAATGCCCCGTACACACGGCAGATTTTCCGACGGAAGATGTGTGATAGGACCTTGTTGTCGGAAATTCTGACCGTGTGTAGGTTCCATCACACATTTTCCATCGGATTTTCCGACACACAAAGTTTGAGAGCAGGCTATAAAATTTTCTGACAACAAAATCCGTTGTCGGAATTTCCGATCATGTGTACACAAATCCGACGCACAAAGTGCCACGCATGCTCAGAATTAATAAAGAGATGAAAGCTATTTGCCACTGCCCAGTTTATAGTCCAGACGTACGTGTTTTACGTCACCGCGTTCAGAATGATCGGATTTTTCGACAAATTTGTGTGACCGTGTGTATGCAAGACAAGTTTGAGCCAACATCCATCGGAAAAAATCCTAGGATTTTGTTGTCGGAATGTCCGACCGTGTGTATGGGGCATAAGTCTGAGAACCAAGCGATCAAATACTGCTGATCGCTTGGTTCTCAGAGCTCCGTGAGCAGAGGGCTGGTGGCTGTCAGTCACCGCTCTCTCGCTGAGAGGCTTAACCGGGTCCCAGTCCAGGCATGTGGGCAGATCCTGACTATATGGTCGTGATCTTTCAAAAGCCTGGACCAGCTCTGTGATGTCAGCTGGCTTAGCCCGCTGTCTTTTAAAAACGGGTCACAGGAGTGCAGAATGAGCTGCACTCCATGTAATCCACAGAAGTACAGCCAAATGGCCCTTTGGCTGTACTTCTTTGATGCAAGCAATGACAGTCCTGGAAATCGCCTAATTTAAAGTGGCTCAAAAGGCTCAAGGGTTTTTGTTTTGTTTTTTTGTTTTGTTTTTCCTTAATGCATTAAGGTAATAAACCTTCTGGATGCAGCTGAACTCCCAAGGGCAGGTAAGTAAACCGTCTATGGGTGTGGTTTTTTTTTTTTTTTTTTTTTTCCTTTTAGAATCCCTTCACTGAGCAGTGCCTAGACCTAAATAGTGGCTGTCACCACAAAACAATGTAAACCAAAATGGAACAAGAATAGGAATATGACACCAGCTTGTGGGTAGATGCTTACTGACCATATTTCTCCTTTTTGTTTGTTTTTTCAGTGTCTTTGTTAACTTTTTTTTTTTTGAGCATCTGATGGTATCGTCATGGCTGCTAAAGTCGCCAAGGGTTCCATACGCAAATCCAAACCAATTGTGGTCAAGACGTCTCTGAACAACCCGTATCACAAGATGTGGACACCAGTTGTTGGGGAGGACATGCAGTTCATATTGAAGACCTTAACAGAAAAGTTCACCCAGGTTGGGCTGAAGAAAGTTGAAATCCATAAGAAATTTATTAAAAAGGATAAAAGATCAAAAAAAGAAAACCCTGATGGAACAGACAAAAATCCAGATTTAGAAGGAGAGAGGTCTGACAGAGAGAATGCTGAAGAGGAGCCTGTAAAGTCAGGATGGACATTAAGCGACGTCCGCAAACATCTTGCAATCGGCATCAATGAGGTAACCCGTGCTCTAGAGAAAAACCAAGTGCACCTGGTGATAGTCTGTAAATCTGCTAAGCCGCAAATGATCACCAAACATATAACTGAACTGAGTGCCAGTCGCGGAGTCACAGCTTGCCAGCTACCGCGACTTAGCGAGAATGTGGCGCCGGTGCTTGGCTTGAAGTCTGTACTGGCGTTGGGCTTCAAGAAAACCTCAGATATGTTTATAGAGGAAGTGGGAGCTATCATCCCACGGGTGCCACCCCTTAAAGTATCCTGGTTGACCGGAAAGCCAATGAGAACCGAAGAGAATGCAGTGGATGACAAAGGGACTGGGAACAAAAATGAGAACAGTCCGACCTCCAGAAAGCGCAAAAGCCCAAAGGCTGAGGAGGGTAGAAATGTTCAGTTACAGAGCCTGAAGGTTAAAAAGATTGTTCCCAACCCAAACAAAAAACGAAAAATCAAAGTAAAAAAGAATGCTAATAAAAAGTGACCGTCAGTGCTGTTATGTAACCTTTTTTTTTTTTTAAAAGAACTTTATTCACAATTGTCTAAACTACATTTCCCAGGCAGTAGCAGGCAAGATATTAAAGTGGAATCTACCTGAAACTATTCTGTATGGAGCACAGAAAAGTGAACTTGTTTATTCTAACCAAAGAAGGTCAGAGAGTGAGAACAGTCATGGCAGGCTGGTCAGCAAACGGCCACATTTTTCTTTTCTAACTTTCACAATTCACCCATTAAAGCTATATTTCAGTCCAAAAACAAAAAGGTAACCTGTTTTTATTTCGATGAGCACATAGGACTTAATGTACCATCTACTATAAAGCTGAACTCCATTAAAATAAAACCTTTGTAGCATATCCCCCTTCCCACTGCAAGGATTAACAGTTTGTTTTGCCTAGGGGTTGATGAATCGGGTGAAATACTTAATCCTTGCTCTCCCAGGCTTCCTTATCTTTGTATGTATGGTCCCATGCAACCTCTTCCCTTTCACATCAGGATCCGATCAGGTCCACCTGTCAGTTTTTTCAGGTGGATCTGATAGGACAGTCCATTCACCCCAATGGTGTGGCGGGTGTAAACAGACTTGGTCTGATCCAGTCTGCTAAAAAAAAACAAAACAAACAGGGATCTGTCTCCCTCCGTCTAGGTGTGTTGGATTGGGAGGCGCTCGGGTGCAAACACAGCATTTACTCTCAGCCGCCCATAAAGCAGAGCAAGTTCTGTCCACGTCAGCTCCACATAAACGGTGCAGATACGGATGGCTCATCTGCTCTGATCAGCAGATGATCTGTCCAGGGATCTTTATCAAGAACGGGAAGTGGCAACATGCAAGGGAAAGGCGACAAGATTATATTGATTTGAATAATATAAGATATGCAATACAGAACACTCTGGGAGCTAGAAGAGGATGTTCTTTCTGTCAACAAGATCCCGAGTATAAACATCAGTAAATTAGGATGCCCATGTGCTAGGGGCCTAAATTTACATTAAAAAAAAAAAATGTACTGAAGATCCTTTTTTAATATCTGGCTTTCATAGAACAAGAAGAGGAACACTTGGAGAAAAGAAGGGAAAGAGCAGGAACTCTCATAAAAAAATAATACAGATTTAGTTTATTCCTTCTTTGGGGTCTGATAAGGAAATAACACATCTTCCTCTCATTCTATGGAATGAGGAAACTTCTACAAGTTACTGACAGAGCTCAGGGGGGACCTTGTACAATGTAGCAAACAAATAATACCGGTTGGGGGGGGGGGACGACTAGTCCCAGCTAATTTATTGAAACTTTTGGGAAGAAAAACGCAGGTTAAAGAAGAAGTCCAGCCTGGGCTCATTTGGCTGGGCTTCTCCTATGGGTCACAGGAGTGCAATCTGTTATGCACTCATGTGACCCGTTTTTAGCAGAGAGCGGTCTGTAGTGCGCTCTCTGCTAACATCACTGGAATCAGTCCAGGCACTGCGCCATCCCGACAATGAAGCCTGGATCCGCAGCTGGACTGATTACTCTCTGTGAGCCGCAGACTGAGACATGCGCTCCCTGCCCCTCCACATCTCAGCACTCCATGGAGCAGAGAGGAGAGCTGCTGACTGACAGTCTGTGGGAACCGAGCCATCAGCGATGTTTGGCTCGGTTCTCAGTGTAGAGACGCCGGGGGACAGATGCAGCATCGGTCCCTTGCTGAATCCACCTAGATAAGTATAAAAGGGGGGAGGGGGGAATTCCCCATACTTCTCTTTTAATGCTAGATGTGTTTATTGCTTGAGTGTTATTTAATTTGAATGGCCAGATCAAATGATTTATTCTGGCCAATGAAATGAATTAACACCCAGGTGCGTAAAGATTCTAAACACCGCACTCACATTTACCAGCGTCCAGTGTTTTTCTGCTACTAGGAGAAAGGCGTCTGGGGACCATCCAGCACACATAAACCAGGTAGAGTATACATGTGGGGACAGAAGATAAACCAAGGCTTTGAAAGTGCTAGACCAGGATTGACACCTCCAACAAACTAGAGAAGTAACAGTTTCAGATAATTCTTCATATACATCAGACTCCAAGGGTTCCAAGAAGCAAGCACAGAAAAACATAAGATCTTACCACAGAAGATCCCAAATAGGAAGTTCATATAAGAAAATGTAAATACCGTATATACTCGAGTATAAGTCGAATTTTTCAGCACATTTTTATGTGCTGAAAGTGCCCCCCTCGACTTATACTCGAGTCAAGCACTTTTCTGCAGCAAAAAATTTCATTTTCCGAACCGAATTTGGGGCCCCATATCTCAGGACCACTTGGTGCTAGGAACCCCAAATTTGGTGTGCAAACCCAGTGGAACTGGTACCACAACATATGCACCAAGTGGCCCCGAGATACGGGGCCCCAAAATCGGTTTGGAAAATGTCATTCTCTGCTGCAGAAAAGTGCTTGACATTTTCTGAACCGAATTGGGGCCCCATATCTCAGGGCCACTTAGTGCTAGGAACCCCAAATTTGGTGTGCAAACCCAGTGGAACTGGTATAATAACATATCCAAAGCTGGGGTTCCTAGCACCAAGTGGCCCTGAGATACGGGGCCCCAAAACCGGTTTGGAAAATGTCATTCTCTGCTGCAAAAAAGTGCTTGACATTTTCTGAACTGATTTTTGGGGCCCTGTATCTCGGGGCCACTTGGTGCTAGAAACCCCAGCTTTGAAAATTATATGGTGCCAGTTCCACTGGGTTTGCACACCAAATTTGGGGTTCTTAGCACTAAGTGGTCCTGAGATACGGGGCCCCAAATTCGGTCAACTGTGTCCATCTGCAGCAATGTCATTTCGGGACCCTTTGGGTTCAGAGACCCCAAATTTTGGCTGCAGCTAGGGGGCATCTAGGAACCCTTAACTACTAAGTTTGAAGTTCAGGGGACCTATGGCTGCAAATGGGCACAGTGATGCTGCAAATGGGCATTGTTGACCCTCTTTCCACTTACAGTAGCTGTGCATTTTTCACCCTCGACTTATGCTCGGGTCAATACGTTTTTCCCATTTTTTTGTGGTAAATTAGGGCCTCGACTTATACTCGGAACGACTTATACTCGAGTATATACGGTACATCACCGCCTTCATACAAATACACAATCCCTTCCAGTCACAAATAAAACTAATAGTTATCCCAATTATTGTTCACACCTACTATATTATTATATATCAATGGGGTTGTAAAGGCAGAAGGTTTTTTTATTTTAATGCATTCTATGTGTAGCAGCCACCCCAGCACTCCCAATCGCTTACCCGAGCCCAATCTCTCTCCAGCGATGTCCACGAATGTCTAAGCCGTCCGGGACACTCCTGATTGTCTGAGACACAGCAGCGGCACCATTGGCACCCACGGCTGTCAAAGTCAGTCAATCAGGGGAAAGAGTGGGCGGGGCCATATCGGGGCTCTGTGTCTGTGACTCGACTCCAGTGCCTCCATAGGAAGCTGCTGACTGTGGGGGAACTTGATAGGAGGGTGGGGCCAGGAGCATCAAAGAGGGACCAGAGAAGAGAAGGATTCGTGTTGCTCTGCAAAACCAACTGCACAGAGGAGCGAAGTATAACATGTTTAAAAAAAAACAAACAACTTTACAATCCCTTTTAAAGACTTTTTTTTGCCCTTTGCATGTTCTACTTCTTACTTTTTTTGCCTTCTACCTACACAAGGCACCAATACGCCAATCCCATATACAGATACATCTCCAGCTCTTGAGGGCTAGGTTCTGGGGTAGCTCTAAAACAAGCTTTGAGAGGACAATATCAGTTAAGTAAAAATGTATCTTCTGGCCCCCGCCAGATAGATTGAGGGCAGGCATGCCTGGAGGGAGCCCACCCCTCCTTAAAAGGCACAGGGGCTCACTGGACACCCAGCAAATAGCACAATGACAGTGAAAGTGTCCAAGTGCGCCCCCTCACCGAATAACCAACGGTACAGACAAACTGTCTGCTTCCTCAACCTATAACTGGCCTTAAAGTGTTACTAAACCCAGAACCTGCATTCCCCATATCTGGTCTCCCACAGAACATGGAAATGCAATCATTTTAGTAAATATAAATTGATAAATACCTTTTCTCATATATTATTATTATTATACAGGATTTACGCAACGCTTTACAACATTAGGGAGGACAGTTCAATACAGGAGGAATCAGAGGGCCCTGCTCGTTAGAGCTTACAATATAGAAGCCTTGTGACTTGTATCAGTTCCTAGTAAAGCTTTTAGGAGGAGTTTTCATTCTCCCCTGATCCTCTGGACCATGCAGATTGGCCCTGTGCTGATCACATGCGCTCTCCCAAGAAAAAAAAAAACTAGCAATACACACCAAACTGAGCATGTGCAAACCCTCCCCTGGCTCTGTAAATATTAGGTTATTTTATGGAGACAGTGAAAGAAGGGGAGGATCAGAGAAGACAGGATCAAACCGCTTTAACAGCAAGGAGTACATGGAATGGTGAACTGTTAACAATTCGGTTTCTTGCAGGCTGGCTGGTAAGTTAAGCTGGGAATTTCTCTTTGTTGTTTGACATGTGTTGCTCTTCCATGGGTTCCTTGCTGTTAAGGCCAGTTATAGGTTGGAGCAGCTGACGTTTGTATATTTGGAACAGCAGAATCACAGCTATTCTGCCAGCAATTCCAAATCGTGGCCAAGTTGTACTGCGTTTGAGCTGCCCTATGCGTGACTCACAGAATTGCATGAAAATCATAAACGGGAACGCTTGTTCCTGCAACGCGATATTTGAATGGGGCCTTAATGTTGAATACCAGGTGTGGCAATTTTTACATAGTTACATGCTGTAGTAGACACTGCCACTACAGTGATCTCCACTAGCTTTTGGGTCCCGTACTGCATTGTGAACACAGGAGGTTGCTTCTTTGGTGTTCAGGGAACACTTCTCAATGAATGCAGAACATTCTTTGATTGGACGAGGTGGGTCATTGTCATACTGGAAGATCCATCCATGACCTATCTTCAGTGCTCTGGCTGAGGGAAGAAGGTTCTCATCCAAGATTTTACAATACTTGGCCCCATCCATTGGCTCCTCAATTTGGCAAAGTCGACCTGTACCTTTAGCAGAGAAACAGCCCCAAAGCATCATGTTTCCACTTTGCTTGACTGTAGGGATGGTGTTCTTAGGGTCATAGTCAAGCATTTCTCTTCCTCCAAATACGGCGCGTCCCCGTCCTCAAGAAGGCACATGTACAATCATGCCAATGAACATCTAAATCAGGGGTCTTCAAACTACGGCCCTCTAGTTGTTCAGGAACTACAATTCCCATTATGCCTAGTCATGTCTGTGAATGTCAGTGTTTTACAATGCCTCATGGGATGTGTAATTCTGTAACAGCTGTAGGGCTGTAGTTTGAGGATCCCTGATCTAAATGATTCAGAGAAGGATTGGGAGAAAGTAGTGTGGTCAGATGAGACCAAAATGTAGCTCTTTGGCATTACCTCGACTTGCTGTGTTTGGAGGAAGAAAAATGCTGACTATGACCCCCAGAACACCATACCCACAGTCAAGCACAGAGGTGGAAATATGCTCTGGAGCTGTTTCTCTGCTAAAGGTACAGTCCAACTTTGCTGCATTGAGGGGCCAATGTACGGGGTCATGTATTGTTAAATCCTGGATGAGAACCTTTCTTTCCTCAGTCAGAACACTCAAGATGGGTCATGGATGTGTCTTCCAGCATGTCAATGACCCAAAACAAAGGAGTGGCTCAGTAAGAAGCACATTAAGGTCATGGAGTGGCCTAGTCAGTCTCCAGACCTAATTCTATAGCAAATTTATGGAGGGAGCTGAAACTTTGAGTTGCCAAGAGACAGCCAAGAAACCTTAAGGACTTAGAGAAGATCTGTAAAGAATAGTAGACCAAAATCCTCCCTGAGATGTGTGCAAACTTGGTCACTACAAGAAACATCTTACCTCTGTGCTTGCCAACAAGGGTTTCTCCATCAAGTCATGTTTTGATTGGGGATCAAATACTTATGTTACTCACTGTAGTGCAACTCAGTTTATAACATTTGTTTTATGTGTTTTTTCTGGATTTTTGGTTGTTATTCTTGTAACGAGCCCCTTGCTCGCTCAGTTACTCTCCCGACACTCCTCTGCTGCTATAGAATCAGATTGCAGATCGCACCATCTAATTGCTCGGTCATCCAATGCTCTGGGATTAGAATTACAGCTATGTGCCGTTCTAACCCAGTTGTGATAGCTCAGAACAAACACCAGGCAGGCTGTATGTACGTTCAACCAGGAATCTCACTTTCCTGGTGCCTCCATGGCAGCATACTAGTGATAGAGCTCCGCCTCGACTCCTCCCTCAGGACCAGTGAATAGCATAAATTAAAGACGTAGTCCCTCCCCCAACATTCTCCTTTTTTTCCTCATACCTCTTGTGCTGGTGAAGAGTAGCAGTATGTCCATACCTCTGCCTTTGGCAGCATCCGCCGGGTTTAGCCTTTCCCGTGCGCAGTCCCTGTTCTTGGGCCGCTCACAGCGCTGATAAGACTGGGAACCCCTCTGTGGATCTGTTGGGGTCTTCTTGCAGAGTTTCCTCACAGGAACGCAGTCTGCCACCATATCATATGATGAAGGCAATGGAGTCGCAAAAGGATCAGCTCATTCTTCCAGGCTTGTGATTTTTTTTTTCTATCAGTTTACCATTTTCTTAAAAAAAAAAAAAAAAAGTAAGAAAGAAGTATATGTCTCTCTCTTTCCCACTTCCCTGTCTGTTGTATTCCCCTTTTATTCTTTTTAAAAGTAGACATATATGTATAGGTAGGAGTAAATAGGTTCTTGCCTGTTTGTTTTTTGTTTCTCATGCTGCTGCCCTTTAAGTTTCAGCCTTCATCCTTTTTGCTGCGGTGCCTTTTTTTAAGCTGTCTGCCTTTCCTGCAGGTCGAAACAGCGTGGTTTGGCGTCCTCGCCTCCGTACTGCGCATGCGCGTTCTAGGGAGTGAGAGGACCGCCGTCGTGAGCGGGGTTTTCTGGTCCTTGCGACGTCGGCTCCACTGCGCATGCGCGGTGTCTCGGCGCTCCGGCGGCCATCTTGGGTAATGGAAAAAGGGCCGGTTTTTGCCCTTCTCTCTTCAAAAACACCAAAAAAAAAAAAAAAAGGGGGAAGGAGGGAGCAGAGAGACTGGGGGTTCATGGGATTAACCCTCCCCCTCCCCTTAGGATATTTAAGGTCAGTTCTGGGGCTGGCAGTCAGAGTCTCTTCGGCTGCGCCCTGTTAGCCTCTCTGAAGCTGCTCTGTGGTAAGTATTAAAAAAAAAAAAAAGAGGGGGTAATGTGTTTCAAAAAAAAAAAAAACACCCTGTTTCTTTCCTTTTCTTTCTTGCTATATTTCCGCAGCTGATCCTTTTGCCTAACTCAGCAATGAGCCATTCGTCTCGCAACAAAGATCCTCACACTTCCGTTAGGTATGGGACCACCTATACGTGAGTATAAAAAAAAAAAAAGTGCGCTCGCTGGCCTGACATGGTTTTTTCTTAAAATCATAGCCCTGCCCACTCCAAGAGGACCGAAAAATTCTCAAGGCACCACGATGACGACAGCCCAAGTCGCAGATCTCGTTCTTCACGCCACCGGTCTCGCTCATCAAGACGTGAGTCCTATTCTTCTCGGCATAAATCAAGATCCAGAAGGCGGGATCGGTCCTCCTCTCCTAGATCCTATAAGAAGAAGTGCTGAACCTGTGGGGCTATTCCGCTACCGAACAAAGTAGTTTGCAAGGACTGTTTTTCGGAATATGCGTCCAGCCGCGAGCTAGAAAACCAACAGGTTGTGGACCTGCTCAAAAAGACCATGAAGGACTCCTCCTCTGAGCTTGCGGCTTTGGTGCCCGCTCAGCCAGTCCCGCAGGTGTCCCAGGCTCAGGATGTTGAAGTTAATCTTCCTGGTCCTTCTGCAGCCAGTACTCCTCTACCCCCATTAGGTCGAACGGCCAGAGACTCTCCACCTGAAGACCTTTCTGAAGACTCATCAGATGAATCCGATCAGTCTGGTTTCAGTCATTCATTGGTAAAACCATTCATCCAGGCGGTCCGAGCTGCAATAGCCTGGGAGGACGCTGAGGAACCTCCCCAGGAAGCAAAAAGCTACTTCCCATTTCTTAAAAGGAAACAGGTTTTCTTCCCTTTGATGGGCGAAATTAGCCAAATCATTCAAAATGAGTGGTCAAAGACTGACAAAAAACTTTCATTGGGTCGTTTCAAGAAACTGTATCCCTTACCGGAGTCAGGAACTCAGTCACTAAACACTGTGCCTGTGGTAGACGCATCAGTTGTGCGACTCGCAAAAAATATCACCCTGCCTATGGAAGATTCTGCTTCTTTTAAGGACCCTCTTGACAGACGAATCGACCTGGACCTCAAGAGAAGCTATTTAGCTGCAGGAGCAGCATGTAAGCCAGCGATTGCCCTCACCTCCGTGTCTAATGCCATTAGAGCTTGGACAGATAACATTGAAATGGCTCTGCGCCAAGACGTCCCCAAGGAGGACATAATTAAAGCCCTGGAGGAAATTAGGCTGTCAGCTGACTTTGTCGGCGTAACAGCTATAGACACGATTAGATGTTCAGCAAGATCTATGCTGCACTCGGTAATGGCAAAAAGGGCCTTGTGGTTGAAACCCTGGACGGCAGATTTAGCTTCCAAACAAAATTGGTGCAAAATTCCATTCGACGGGAAGGCATTATTTGGAGACAAGATGGACAAAGCCATCTCCAGGTTGTCAGGAGGAAAGTCTGGTATGCTTCCCCAAGACAGAAGGATGCGGAGATCCAGAGGGGGGTTTTCCAGGTTCCGCCAGTCAAATCCTAGGGATTTTAGACAATCAAGACAGTCCAGAGACAGCAGGAAACCCTGGAGGGACACTCAGGCATCCTTTTTGGGCAAAAAGTTGAAGGCCCCTCCGACTACACATGAGCAGAAGCAGTCCTTTTGACGCCAGATTAGCCCAGACACTCCCGGTGGGAGCCAGGCTAAAAAACTTTTTTCCAGTCTGGGCCAAAAAATGCCAGGATCCCTGGGTCCTGTCAACAATTCAATGGGGACACTTTTGGAGTTTCTCTCATCCTCCACCTCAAAATTCTTTCAAGAAAACAGAGATTCCATCCTCTCCGCTGAAGGCTCAAGCCCTAAGACACTTTGTATCGTCACTCCAGCTTCAGAGAGCAGCTGTGCCGGTTCCCTTGGCAGAGCGCTTCGCAGGCTTCTATTCCACTCTATTTCTGGTCCCAAAGAGAACGGGGGGATGGAGACCTGTGATAGATCTAAAAAGGCTCAACAGGCACATACACCCGGAAAGCTTCAAGATGGAGTCTCTACAAACAATTATTCAGGCAGTACAGCCAACAGATTGGATGATCTCAGTCGACCTGCAGGACGCGTACTTACACGTGCCAGTTCTACCTACCTTCCAGAAGTATCTCAGATTTGCAGTAGGTCAGATCCACCTGCAGTTTCAAGCCCTGCCCTTCGGTCTGTGCACCTCCCCCAGGGTGTTCACCAAGATTCTAATATCCGCTCTGGTTCCCCTGCGGGAGAGGGGCTTGAGGATATACCACTATCTGGACGATATCCTCCTCCTAGCAAGCAGTCCAGGTCAGCTGGTGGATCACCAAGATATTTTTCTCCAGTCCCTGAAAGAACTAGGATGGTTGGTGAACTTAGAGAAGAGTCAGCTCACGCCTACTCAGCGGATGATCTATCTAGGTGCGATGTTCGACACCCGGGAGGGGACAGTGTCATTACCATCCCTGAAGATGAGGATTATTATCCAGAAGATGGTCAAAACCATTGCGAGCCGCTACCTAACGGCATCGCAATGCCTAAGCCTCATTGGCACAATGTCTGCCTGTATACCGATGATTCCTTGGGCCCATTGGCATTTGAGGTATTTTCAGACGGGTTTCTTGGCGCAGTGGAAGAAACAGCAACTCTCTCAGACAATTCTACTGACGGGAGCAATGCGCAGGAGCCTTCATTGGTGGACTCTGCCAGAAAACCTCTCCAAACCTCGTCATCTGGGTTCCCTCTCCTGGATCACAGTTACGTCCGACGCAAGCGGACAAGGCTGGGGAGCCCATTGCGGGAAAACCAGGATACAGGGGAGATGGTCCTGTTCCACCCAGGGAGTAGTATCCAACATCCCGGAGATGAGGGCAGCATTCTTGGCACTAACTTCATTGGCATCTCAGATCAAAGGCCAGAGAGTACTCTTACGCCTGGACAACAGGGCAGCTGTCGCATACCTGCAGAGGCAGGGGGGCACTCGCAGCACATCACTCCTCAGGGAAGTAGAGCCGATCATGCTCTGGGCAGAGAAGAACATCCTAGACCTCAGGGCGATGTATCTCCCGGGAAGGTTGAACACGGAAGCAGACACGTTGTCGAGAAACTTCCTGGACAACAACGAGTGGGCTCTTCATCCCCAGGTCTTCAGTCAGATTGCCAACCTCTGGGATCCTCCTCAGATAGACCTATTTGCCTCTCCGGAGAATGCCAAGCTGACCAGATTCGTCTCTCGCCTGCCGTATACGCAAGCAGAGGAAATAGATGCCCTGTCATGCCCCTGGAGGTTCACCACCGCATATGCTTTTCCCCCCCGGCCATTAATTTTCAAATTCCTCCTGAGACTTCTCAGAGAGACAGTCCAGGTATTGGCAGTACTCCCATATTGGCCGAAGAGACCCTGGTTTCCTCTAGCTATGCGCCTCAGTGTGAGCTCTCCGATCAGGATCCCTCCTTTCCCTCAACTTCTAACGCAGGGCAGTTTAGTGCATCCAGACCCTCAGAAGCTGAATCTTCGCATCTGGAGGTTGAGAGGCGAAGGTTCGAGTCCTTAGGATGTTCCCCAGGGGTCATATCAACCCTCCTAGGAGCCAGGAAACCAGCAACCAACGCCATATATTCAAGAATATGGAACAAGTTCTTGTCATTTGCTACCTCAAATGAGTTTGATCCAATCTCTCCCTCTACATCAGATGTTCTCGGTTTCCTCCAGTCAGGACTTGATCTGGGTCTTGGCCTGAGTTCTCTCAAAGTGCAAGTAGCAGCTATTTCTGCAGCAACAAATAAGAGATGGGCAGAAGAGCCCTTAGTAGTCACTTTCCTCAGAGGAGTGTTAAAGATTCGGCCACCTGTCAGACGGTCTTTTCCCAAATGGGATTTATCCCTGGTCCTTGAAGTCCTCTCTGACCATCCATTTACCCCAGTGGAGCAACTGACAATATGGAACATAACACTGAAAACGGTTTTTCTGTTAGCCATTACATCTGGTAGAAGGATCTCAGAACTCCACTCGTTGGGAATAGGTGATGACCACATCTCTTTTTTTCACGATAGAGTAGAACTTCGTCCCCTTCGGGGGTTCACACCTAAGGTCACTACTCCAAGCCACCTTTTGGAGCCCTGGGCACTACCGGTATTTGCTGAAGCAGATTCAGGATCATGTCACGAGCTGGACATATCCAGAGTGCTCAGAGCCTACCTAGAGGCCACTAGATCCTTCAGGAACTCGGAAAGACTCTTCATTGTTCCATTCGGCAAATACAGGGGCAAAGAAGCTTCCATCAGAACTCTGGCATCTTGGGTGGTAAAGCTAATCCAGAAGGCCTACAGGATAAAGAATATGGAACCTCCATCCCGAGTGAGTGCTCATTCCACAAGGGCAGTCTCAACCTCCTGGGCAGCAAGGGCTAACGTGTCATTAGAGACGGTGTGCAGGGCCGCCACCTGGTCTTCTCGCAATACTTTCCTCAGACACTACCGTATCGACCCAGGAGCTCTCACAACGGTTGAGTTCGGGAGAAGGGCAGTTCAGGCTGCGATGTCTCATTCTAATTAAACATTTATTGGTAAGCATTATCCCACCCGTGTCAGCTAGTTATTTATCACTAGTATGCTGCCATGGAGGCACCAGGAAAACGGAAAATTGTATCATACTTACCATAATTTTCCTTTCCTGGTGCCTATCCATGGCAGCATACGCTCCCACCCTTGGTATTCTATTTTACGGAGAATGTTGGGGGATGGACTACGTCTTTAATTTATGCTATTCACTGGTCCTGAGGGAGGAGTCGAGGCGGAGCTCTATCACTAGTATGCTGCCATGGATAGGCACCAGGAAAGGAAAATTACGGTATGATACAATTTTCCGTTTTATTGACAGGAATACAGTCTTATTTATACAATAGAAAAGGAAGTGCAGACCTCCTGCTCATAATACTCTAACAATACAGCTGTAACCTAATTAACATGAGCTAATTAACTAATCCCTTTAGACAGCCTAGATGACTCAGACATGACCTTTAGGCCAGACTGGCTGTCTTTTAGTTCAGAAAATACAATCAACATAGACTCTTCTTCTCACAATAGCAGAGTTAATTAACACAAACAACAATGGGGATCTAATGACTCTTAGATCCCATACTATAGACTTATTTACAATACACATTTTAGCAGACAACAGACAGACAGGTGCTGGAATTTACATCAGCATCTCCTAACAGTATCTGTCCCAGCATTATGAATCAGCCACTATTCCAATATGGCAAATCCACGGTCCCCAGAGTCTGTGTGTCCTGGGGGACCAGGACCCGAATCCACAGTAATACCACCTCAAGGGTCCCCAGGCATACAGCTCACAAAGAGCACCGTTCCCCCAAATGCAAGGGCCCCCGATCGATTGGCAAGAGGCTAGCATACAGTCCCCTCCAAAAGTCTCTCTCCCGGCTAGGTCTGTCACAATTCTGTCTCTATTATTTAAGATACACCTATGCTAAAAATTATAGACCCTTTATTTCTTTGTAAGTGGGCAAACTTACAAAATCTACAGGCGATCAAAAAATTATTTTGCCCACTGTATATACATTGGTCCAAGCTGAACCAATGTAGTTATGTAAAAATTGCCATACCTGGAATTCAGCTTCAATAATAATAAACAGCTGTAAATTGTGGGGGAAAAAAAGGTCCAGGGAAGGGCTGCTTGTGTGGCCTAAACTATGATCTTCTCTGCAATCCTCATGTAGCCTGCAAAAGGGCTGAGTGTGGAAAGAAGACTAGCATTGTTTCTGGGTAAAAGCAGCAAAGGACCCCCCTTTATACTGGCGAATAGCAGTGTTTGTATTGCTCAGCAGCAACCTCTAAGAAAGGGCGGACCCTTCGTCAAGCCTATTTATCATGGGTAGAGTAAAATCATTTAAAGTATTGTGATCAGGAAAAGATTGATAAAAAAATGTACAGTATACAAATATGAAACAAACAAAAAAAAAATGCATACAAATGGGCAAATAAGGAGATACATCAAATAGAAGCCTCAGAGAATTTTGCATAACTACAGGGAAATTACTCCACCTTAAAATGAAACTGCATAATAAACTGCAATAAAGACAGGCTGGGTTCACACCTATGCGAATTGGATGTGTCTGCCCCCACATCCAATTCGCATGACAGAAGATTGTGACCCACTCTCTATGGAGCCGGTTCACATATCTCCGTTGCGGATGCCTCTTTGGCTCCGTTTCAGAGCCGAATTCAGACAAAAATTCATCCCTGAAATGGAGAACAGGGACGTACCGGACCCTGCTGCTAGCCGTATTGGCATTAGGTGTGATCCCAGCCTGAGGGCCAGTTCACACTGGGATTGCACAGGATCGTGTGTCACCTTCCCCTGCAGTGCTAATTGGGCTGCAAATTGTACTGTAATGCTGGAAAAGCACTGCATGTGCCCACAAACACGCTGCATTTGTAATCTACGTTTTGGGTGCCATTAACATTACATTGGCACCTTCATGCAGATGGCATGGGCAGTGTGTTTAAGTGTGCCTTTTCCGCGCTGTGTTCTGTTGTGAACCGGCCCCTAAAAAACAGAGCACATTATAAAAACAAGTTGAAACCATAATCTAAAACAGCAAATGCTTGCATGGAATGATTACATAAAATGTTTTAAAAGCAATGTAACAGATCAGAAAAAGCCCAGTAATGTAGTATTAAAGTGATTGTAGTCAGAAGGTTTTTTATCTTAACGCGTCCTATGCATTAGGATAAAAAGCCTTCTGTGTGCATCAGCCCCCCTAATACTTCCCAGGTCCATCGAGATCCAGATATGTGGCAGGAGTTTCTCAGCTGCCCGGGACACCCCTCCTCTTTGGCTGAGACGGCAATGCGGCACCATTGGCTCCCACTGCTGTAAATTAAAGTCAGTCAGCCAATGAGGAGATAAAGGGGGCGGCTCGGGTGCCCCAAAGCAAGCTGCTTGCTGTGGGGGGCACTCAACAGGAGGGAGTGGCCAGGAGCACTGAAGAGGAACCCGAGAAGAGGAGGAGCCAGGCTGCAAAAGCATTGCACAGAACAGGTAAGTATAACATGTTTGTTATTTTTAACTAAAAAAAAACAAAACTTTGGTATCACTTTAACAAATGGGCACAAAAAAGTATTTAAAAATAAATAAGGTGCAGATAAATGGTAAAGCTGAGGATATTTCTGGAATGTAAAACATTATATTATCACTAGACAGAGCTGTACCTTAGTGGTATGCAGTGGTAATTTTGACATAAAATTTCAATCTCGTTTTAGTCCTAGTCTTTTGGCTAAAATGCCATTTTAGTTTTAGTTGTATTTTGGTCATCTGAATTGTTTTAGTTATATTTTAGTTGACTAAAATCTAGTGGGCTTAGTTAAATTGTAATGCATTATTTAAGCATTTCTCTAGAATGTCCAAACTCATTATGTACTTCTGGAGTAAAAAAATCTAATAACATGGAGTGGGGATGGGGAAGTAACTGGGAGTGAGGGATTGCACAGGGTAGAGAACTGGTCTGGGGAGGCTGTTATTTTACACATTGCTAAGCGATATTTTAAACCTGTGATTGCCGCACCAATGCACTGCAACCGCATGCATTGCACACGATTGTGGGGCGTTAGCAGTGCTTCCCAATTCACTTGAATGCGATGTGCTTGGCGAGCAGTACGACTGCAGCATTTTTGATGCCCCCCAACCACAAGTCTAAACGAGCCCTTCAGATGAAGCCTGCTGGGGACATGCTGCACTTTGCCTTACAGCCTCTACAGAACCACGTGGACCCCTGATATCAGCACTTTCCACTATCCAGTTTGTTCTCCATCACCATGACAGTTGGTTAAGTATAATACAATTCAGCTTACAACTATCTGGCTTACTGAAGGTTGCCTATTGTTCTACATATTGTACATTCTCCTGGGACAAGTGCTGTATTGTTTGCCTAATAACCTTATCATTTCCAAGATTTATTGAATGGGTATATGCAAATTTCCACTATCTACATCAGTGGCTGTGACCAGGTTTTATGCTATAATCACTTTTGATTGGATTAGGCAAACTATAGCTGTGGATTCTGGCCATTTTCCCTGCAAAGGGATATTTGGTTCTATTGTTCAGCTTCTTGCCATTGTGAATTACCATTTATGCAGTTTATCAGTACAAATACACACGGAGGATTGAGCACATAAACTCAAATTTGTATCCTTTTGTGCATGAATCAGCCACAGGACCAGTCTACTTATCCACAGAAGGTCATTCAATGATTATTTGCACTGTATTAGGTGATGGTGGAATACCTATATACTAAAATGAAGTTATGATCATGGACAAACATTCATTGTTAGATACACAATGATCCTTTAGCATCAGATGCCCAAGAAGTACAAGTGAGATTTTAAACAACAGTAGAGGATGCACATATTGGAAGTGTTAGGCCCCTTTCACATGACCGTTACGATCAGGTCCGACTGTCAGTTGTTCAGGCGGACCTGATTGGACGGTCCATTCAGCCTTATGGACCGACGAGTGTAAACAGATGTGTCTGTTTACAGCCACCTACCTCTGATTCAATCTGGTCCACTAAAAATAAACGGGGGGGGGGGGGGGGGTCCGTTCTCCGTGTAGGCAAATCAGATCAGAGGGTAGTCAGGTGTAAACAAATAGCGAAGTCCATTTACACCTGATCACCCATAGAGCAGAGCAGGCAAACTGAGCGGACATGGACCTGTCATCCCCCAGCTCTGCTCTGATCAGCAAAATGGAAGGTGCCCGTGTGAAAGGGGCCTTAAGGTATATGTAAACCCAAGAACAAAAATATATATTTTTGCAGCTTACTAGCCCTTGGTGTGATGTAGGGCTGGTAGATTTTCTTAAAAAAAAAAAATCTTCGATTCTCTTAAAAAAACTCTATTCACGATTTGAATCGATCATTTTTGATCTTTAGTTTAGTTATTGTAACTGTTATGTAATGGTCTGGTTGCTGTGGTATTCTGTTATAGGGAGCCTGATCAGATAAGGCTTATTTGATCCTTAATGGAGGCTGGCCCCTTATGTTGGAGTGTCAAAATTGCACAGATTCTGGATACTGCTTGTGTATTACAACTGAACCATTACATTTAGTTTTAGCCATGTTATATACCAACAGATTGTTGAATATCAATAGTGAGTGCTCTATCCATATGATAATAAAGGACAGGGATGTTGGTCCAAAATGATAGTTTTTCAGATAATTATCTGCTGTCTTTACTTATTTTGACTATTCTAGCCAACCAGCTACTAGTGTGTTGCATGAAATAGAACAGTTTTTCTAACTCAATTTTTTCACAACCTTTTAGGAACTGCTATTTCACCAAAGTGGATAATACTATGAGATATATTAAAATTAATATAGGTAACAATGTATGCAGCTTTATTGAAGCATCAAATATTTCCAAATGCAACTGTACAGGTGCATCTCCTCAAAAAAATTAGAATATAATGAAAAAGTTCATTTATTTCAGTAATTCAATTCAAAAAGTGAAATGCATATATTTTATATAGATGCATTACACACAGAGTGATATATTTCAAGCATTTCTTTCTTTTCATTTTGATAATTATGGCTTACAGCTAGTGAAAACCCAAAATTCAGTATCTCAGAAAATTAGAATATTACATAAGACCAATAAAAAAAGGATTTTTAATACAGAAATATTGGTTTACTGAAAAGTATGTCCATGTACAGTATAGTATGCACTCAATACTTGGTCGGGGCTCCTTTTGCATGAATTACTGCATCAATATGGGCTGGCATGGAGGCGATCAGCCTGTGGCACTGCTGAGGTGTTATGGAAGCCCAGGTTGCTTTGATAGCGGCCTTCAGCTCCTCTGCATTGTTGGGTCTGGTGTCTCTCATCTTCCTTTTGACAATACCCCACAAATTCTCTATGGGGTTTAGGTCAGGCGAGTTTGCTGGCCAAGCAAGCACAGTGATACCATGATCACTAAACCAGGTATTGGTGTTTTTGACAGTGTGGGCAGGTGATATCAGCATCTCCATAAAGCTGGTCAGCAGAGGGAAGCATGAAGTTCTCTACAATTTCCTGGTAGAGAGCTGCACTGACTTTGAACTTGATAAAACACAGTGAACCAACACCAGCAGACATGGCTCCCCAAATCATCACTGACTGTGGAAACTTCACACTGGACCTCATACAACTTGGATTCTGTGCCTCTCCACTCTTCCTCCAGACTCTGGGACCTGGGTTTCCAAATGAAATGCAAAGTTTTCCACAGTCCAATTTTCAATGGTGGGTGAATAGGGATTTGTCACGTGTACTACATTTTTTAAAATCTGGGAATACATTTATATTTACTGGATTATTATAACCTCCCCCCAGAACTCTCTCGATACAACCTAATTACTTTATTCTTACAAAATAAACTTAGTAAAATTGATTAACCAATCCTATTACCGCTTTTTGAAAAATCTTGTACTACTAGACCTCCTATAACAGGCCATATTTCTATTATGTATAGTATTTTGATTGAACCTGAACATAAGCTCCCATATATAGAACACTAGGAAAAAGATCTTAATTTTTTTGGGAACTTTCAGAATGGTTTAAAAGGATCAATAATCTCTCTGAAATATCAATCAATATGTCTTTAGTGGAACCTAATTGCAAAACTCAATTGCGATGGTACAAGGTTCCATTGAGATTAGCTAAAATAAATCGACAAATCCCTTCTAAATGCTTTAGAAATTGTGGTCTAGAGGTTTCTATGGTTCACATTTGGTGGCGATGTCCCAAAATATGGAAATTTTGGATCAAAATATTTGACTTTATACATGATATATATTATTAAATCCCCTGAGCTTGCTCTTTTTCAACAATTTGATATGAGCATACCTAAACACACCAAACACTTGAATTCTTATATTACCGAATTTTGGGTTTTCACTAGCTGTAAGCCATAATCATTAAAATTAAAAGAAAGAAATGTTTTAAATAAATCACTCTGTTTGTAATGAATCTATATAATATACGAGTTTCACTTTTTGAATTGAATTACTGAATTAAATTAATTTTTTGATAATGTTTACCTTTTTTGGGATGCACCTGTATATCGGCATCAAATATTGTGGGTTTGGGGAAGTGGCTTCCGCCATAATGAACAGCCTCATTTTAAAGGAGCTCCTGCTACAGCCCCAATAAATTTGGCCTATCTTGTGAACAGGCCCTGGGCCACAAAAACACCATGTAGGTGTGCTGGACACTGTACATAGCTTAGCCATGAGGAAGGACCAGCAGCAATCGGCTGAACGGATTAAAGAGGAGGGCCCATTAAAAAAAATTAAAAGTCAGCAGCTACAAATACTGCAGCTGCTGACTTTTAATTGGACACTTACCTGTCCCAGGGTCCAGCGATGCGGGGGATCGAAGCCCCGCTCATCTCCCCCTCGGTTTAGCGGCGCCGGCATTGCAACTGTGGGCGCACTGCACATGCGCGAGCGGCGCCGCGCGCCGTGATTGGCCGCTCAGTCACCTGGGACCTGTAATGGGTCCCAGATGATTGACAAGAGGGAGGGAGCAGAGCTGAGCCCTTCCTGTGCCGAGGGGAAGTGATGTCACTAGCCCAGGCACTGAAAGAGGCAGACTACGAGGGACTCCCTAGCAACAGGCATTTAGAGGTGAGTAAAAAAAAAAAAAATTCCAAATGTTTATTTTTTATTTTTTTTCAGGCACATTCAAGCATTTTTTTTTTTTTTTTTTTGGGTGGAACACCACTTTAAGGAATTTGCTAGACCCAACTGCCATAAGGGAGGTGACAGCCCTACACACACTAGAAGCAGCAAGCAGCTCACGCCTGATACCAATAAGCCAGTAAAGCCTCAGAAACTCAGAAAGAAAGCCAAAAGAAAAGGATTGAATACAACCATCACATGTAGGAATTGGTAATCTATAATATAATAATTGTTTGCTTTGAGGTTTAATACTGATTTAAGAGAATTCGGTGTAGTGTGACTTTGCCATATCATAAAGCACATCCTACATGGACTGTATGCCCCATTCCTTTTTGAGTGGAGCATATGTATGTGCACTTTAACCACAGAAGATTATGCTATAAAACCTATCCCATAATTTTTTTTTCAAAAAATCTAATTTCTTCATAAATTTAGGCCAATATGTATTCTGCAACATATTTTGGGTAAAAAAAATCCCAATTAACGTATATTGATTGGTTTGCGCAAAAGTATTAGTGTCTACAAACTATGCAATATATACTGGAATTTTTTTAAATTTATTTTTATACTAGTAATGGTGGCGATCAGCGACTTATAGTGGGACTGCAATATTGCAAACTGACACTTTTGACACTTTGTGGAAACCAGTGACACTAAAACGGTGTCACTGTACTAATGACACTGGCTGGGAAGGGGTTAAACATCTAGGGCGATCAAAGGGTTAAATGTGTGCCTAACCAGTGTTTTTGTGTTTACTGTGAGGTGTTTTCACTAAGGGATGTGTTGAATTGTATTCCCTATATATACACACATGATTCTGCTCTTCCGGATAGGGGGGATGTGCCAACTGCTCACAAGCCGATCAGTAGGTGCCGGCCAATGGGTGGCCGCCAGCACCCGCTGATCGATGAGGAGGAAGAGGTCTGCCTATGTAAACAAGGCAGAGCTGTGTCCTGCCAGCAGGGATGTGCTGGATTTTGTTTCCCTGCAAAGAAGGGGATAAAATCCAGTACATCCCTTAGTAAAAGCACCACATCGTAAACACAAAACACTGGTTAGGCACACATTCAACCCTTTGATCGCCTAGATGTTTAACCCCTTCCTAGCCGGGGTCATTAGTACAGTGACAGTATATATTTTCAGCACTGATTCTCTCTATTAGCTTCACTGGTTCCCACAAAGTGTCAGTTAGTGTCAGTTTGTCCGCCGCAAGATTACAGTTCCGCTATAAGTAGCTGATCGCCGCCATTACTAGTATATAAAAATTATATATATATATATATATATATATATATATATATATATACACCATAGTTTGTAGACACTATACATTTTGCACAAACCAATCAATATACGCTTATTGGGATTTTTTTTTACCAAAAATATGTAGTAGAATATATATTGGCCTAAATTTATGAAGAAATTTGATTTTTAATTTTTTTTATTCGATATGATTTATAGCAGAAAGTAAAAAGGTTTTTTTTTTTTCAAAATTGTTGGTCATAGCACAAAACAAATACCAGCAAAAGAAAGCTCTATTTGTGGGAAAAGATTATATAAATTTCATTTATGCACAGCATTGCATGACCGCACAATTGTCAGTTAAATTGACTCAGTGCCGTATCGCAAAAAATGGCCTAGTCACTAAGAGGGGTACATCTTCCAGAGATCAAGTGGTTTAACCAAGTAATGTGGGACAGGATGAGAATTGCATAGATTCGGTGTGCCCTTTGTGTTCTACATGATTTATATGACTCCTGTTTTCTCTCTAAGTTGTGAGCAGTGTGTTTTATCCTCTCTTTTATTACAGGTCCTTGGCCAATCTTCATTATCAGACTGATTTCCTGTGTCGCTGTGCTTGGTCACTAGATGGTGGTGTTATACCACCGAAATCTACTGCTGGTGTTATAGACTGTAATAATTAGTTTTGATTTCTGCCTTTATCCTTACTCATTGATGTTACATAATTTGCAGTCAAGCATGTAACTATTCCTGTCACATTAACTTTCTGCCAATGACTTTAGTTCCTCCACAAAACCTATATCAGGGATATGCAATTAGCGGACCTCCAGCTGTTGCACAACTACAAGTCCCCATGAGGCATAGCAAGACTTTGACAGCCACAAGCATGACACCCAGAGGTAGAGGCATGATGGGACTTGTAGTTTTGCAACAGCTGGAGGTCCGCTAATTGCATATCCCTGACCTATATCAATGCATTGAGATGTGTTTGGAGTGCCATTAACGGTTCATTGGCGCCTGCATGCCTCTCACAAGGGCAGCACAATCACCTGCAATGTGGGAAATGTGCACGGCACGGGGGGGTTTCCACCGACAGGCGGGTTGTATGGGAGCCATTCTCCCAGCGATCCGAGGGGAAGAGCCCCCACCCGGATGATCAAAGCATGGGGAACATAACAGCTTTCATTTCAATAGCTGTGTATTACCCGCCACGCATCGTCACATACAGCCCCTCCCCCTTGTCTGGGGAACTTTGATAGACAGATCACCCGTCCCATGATTGGACGGATGACCTGTCTATCAAAGTGCCCGGACAAAGAGGAGGGGCTGTATGTGACGGCGTGTGGCGGGGAATACACAGCTATTGAAATGAAAGCTGTTATGTTCCCCATACTTTGATCATCTGGGTGGCGGCTCTTCCCCTCGGATCGCTGGGAGAATGGCTCCCATACAACCCGCCTCTCGGTAGAAACCCCCCCCAGGCAGCCCTTCCTCGCCAGCCCTTAAAATCCACTCGCAAAATGCAAGCAGGCGAGTGGAATTTTTAAGGGCTGCTGTAAACATGTAGATTGGATAAAGATCTGACACCATGGTGGAAGACACAATTTTAGTACATGTACTTTATTGATTTTTTTTGTTTATTTAATCTTTATTTTTAAGTTTCAAAAAATACACAAAAAAAGTAAAATAAAGGAAACATGCCAGCATCTATAAAAGCATACACATCCAATGTTTACAAATCAAGCCATTTCCAAGACAAGGTCAATTTAGCTCATGGGTACGCAACCTGTGGCCCTCCAGCTAGCTTGTTACATTGTTATCTATTGGCTTTAAGAGGTGTGAATCAGCAACATCATGAAAAAGTATAGATGGAACAGCCTGATGAGCTAACACGGATTACAATGAGAAAAAGGAAAAGCTAACATTGACTCAAATTAGGGTTGCCACTTTGTGTTCAAGCCAAACCCAAACACTTTAGCGGCACACAGTACTTTTTTTTTTGTTTTAGTATACACTATAGCAGGGATCTTCAAACAACGGCCCTCCAACTGTTGTGGAACTACACGTCCCATGAGGCATTGTAAAACTCTGACATTCACAGTCATGACTAGGCATGATGGGATTTGTAGTAACTGGAGGGCCATAGTTTGGAGACCCCTGCACTATAGGATTGTAACAGACCTGGGGACACTTTTGGGCACTCCAAAGGGAATAGTAATCCAGAGCGCATAGTGCCCCCTCACCCTCCTGTCAGGCCCTGTTCTGAGCCTCTTTCCTGTCTAAACAGTGTGTCCAGGTTTCAGGTGTACTGAAACCCTGACACATGATTCAAAACCTGGACTGTCCGGGTGAATCCTGGACAGGTAGCAACCCTAACTCAAATGTGAATAGTGCAAACAAGAGCTTGCTTAATCAGTTGCTGGACAGATATATACCGTGTTTCCCCGAAAGTAAGACAGTGTCTTACTTTCTTTTTATCCCTAAAAGCCCCACTATGTCTTACTTTCGGGGTATGTCTTATATTGGGAAAATATGTTGGGGGGCTTTGGTGAGATATCAGGGGTCTTAACAGACCTCTGATATCTCCCCCTTGAGACAGAGAAAGAGACAGAGGATAGAGATTCCCCAGTCCCTTTCTCTGCAGCGTCAGCTGCACTGAGAATGAAAGGAGAGAAGACAGCGGCTTCACTCCATTCATAAACTGACACATTGTAATCACAGGAGATTACAATGTTTCAGTTATGTGAATGGACAGAGTCAGCTGACTCTGTCTATTCACAAAGGAAGGAGGGGGAGGACGGAGGAAGGGAGGGGGAGAACGGAGGGGGACAGAGAAGGAGGGGGGAACGGAGGGGACAGCGGGGAGGCACAGAGGAGGAAAGCGGAACGGAGGGGGAGAACGGAGGGGGACAGAGAAGGAGGGGGGAACGGAGGGGACAGCGGGGAGGCACAGAGGAGGAAAGCGGAACGGAGGGGGAGAACGGAGGGAGACAGAGAAGGAGGGGGGAACGGAGGGGACAGCGGGGAGGCACAGAGGAGGAAAGCGGAACGGAGGGGGAGAACGGAGGGGGACAGAGAAGGAGGGGGGAACGGAGGGGACAGCGGGGAGGCACAGAGGAGGAAAGCGGAACGGAGGGGGAGAACGGAGGGGGACAGAGAAGGAGGGGTGAACGGAGGGGACAGCGGGGAGGCACAGAGGAGGAAAGCGGAACGGAGGGGGAGAACGGAGGGGGACAGAGACCCGCACCCCCAGCGGCCCGCACCCCCAGCCCCACTCTTTGTACCGCACGTCACTGGAGGCAAATCCCCCCGTGTTTCCCCGAAAGTAAGACATATGTCTTACTTTCGGGGTACGGCTTATATTAGCTGACCCCTCTGAAACTCCCGATACGTCTTACAATCGGGGGTGTCTTACTATCGGGGAAACACGGTATATGCTAAATAGTACATATTATGTTAACCAGTACAAGGACGCTAATGTTATAAAAGATCTAAAACAGGTCAACCACATCCTGATCTCAGGCTTGAAAAAAAAAAACATTTAAAATCCAGCAAAGTAAATACAAAAATGGGGGAAGGGGGGTTTAGGACTGCTGGTTTGCCTGGACAAGTTGTTGAACTGTAGGGTCTGGTATGGAATTTAGGGGGACCCCCACGTCATTTTTTAAAAAAATTTTGGCCGGGGTTCCCCTTAATATCCATACCAGACCTGAAGGGCCTGGTATGGAATTTAGGGGGACTCCCACGTCATTTTTTTTTTAAATTTTGGTTCGGGGTTCCCCTGTGGGGAATTCCCATGCCGTGTTTATCAATGAACTTCTATGTGTATTATTCGGATGGCAATGCAATAGCCGCGAGTAGTTTTAAATGGGTTTTTTCCTTCGAAATGTCATTTTGCTGTCAGACTGTTCTAAACACAGGAAACATGCGCCCCTTTACAGGCATACTATAGATACCCCCCAGCTACGAAATTTAAAGGGATATTACACTTTTATTGTTTGACTTTAAGCATTATTAAAATCACTGCTCCTGAAAATACGGCCGTTTTTAAAACTTTTTTTTGCATTGATCCATGTCCCCTGGGGCAGGACCCAGGTCCCCAAACACTTTTTATGACAATAACTTGCATATAAGCCTTTAAAATTAGCACTTTTGATTTCTCCCATAGACTTTTAAAGGGTGTTCCGCGGCATTTGAATTTGCCGCGAACACCCCAAATTGTTCGCTGTTCGGCGAACTTGCGGACAGCCAATGTTCGAGTCGAACATGAGTTCGACTCGAACTCGAAGCTCATCCCTATTTGGGATATTTATTATAGCAAAAAGTAAAAGATATTGTGTTTTTTTTTTTTAAATTGATGCTCTTCTTTTGTTTATAGTGCAAAAAATAAAAACCGCAGAGGTGATCAAATACCACCAAAAGAAAGCTCTATTTGTGGAAAAAAAAGGACGTAAATTTTGTTTGGGTACAGCTTTGCACGACCGCGCAATTGTCAGTTAAATCGACGTAGTTCCGTATCGCAAAAAATGGCTTCGTCAGGGGTTAAATTCTTCCGGGGCTGAAGTGGTTAAAGTTCTTGCAATAGATACTGCCTTGTAGGTAATGGCTTGAACCGATCACTGCTCTGTTGGAACAAATGGTTGAACGACGAGATCCAGCAATGCCAATAGATCTCTTTTCCTTGATGACCAAATCTTCACAACTGCCTTTGAAAGTTGTGCAAACTGAAGGATTCTTGGCCCATTTAAAATGTGTTATTGCCGATATAGCCGACACTTGCGTGTTTAATAAGGATAGCCTAAGGCTCATGTCCAATATGACCTAGAGGAAGTATAGAACAGCTGTCACCGGAGGGGCAGTAGGATCAATGCCTCGCCCTACCAAGAAAATGCAAACTTGTTCCAGATTTAGGCATAGATGTTGTAAGTAGAGTGCCTTCTAGCACACAACAAAGTAGAGATCATTCTGGTGGAATCTGGAGCAGCCCAGCCTCCCCCTTTAGCACCCTTGCTTGCAGCCCCAGTCTGTGTATGTTGTGTAGGAGAAATGTCTTCTGTATCCTTAAATGAATGGCCAGCAAGGAAAACCGAGGGCTTCCTGGACAATATGGAGGATTGGCTATGACAACTATGTTCTCCCTTGACAGCCTCAAGAGGAATCTCATTATGAGAAATGTTGAGGGGAAAAATATATAGGCTAGATTACATCCCCAAGGAGAGACCAGAGCATCTGCCCCCTGCGCCTTGGGGTGGGGAAACAAGATCAGACATACCCAAAGTTTGATTACTGTGGGAAGCGAAGAGGTCTGTCTGTGGTCTCACCTGTGGTCTCACAGGCCTCACCTGTAGACCAGTTCAGAGAAGACCTAGGACGTAGACCCACTCGTTGTGTTCTGGGAAGCTTGCACTGTTCAAAAAATCTGCTGGGAGGTAAACTGCTTCCGGAATTTGCTAGTGATCTTCCATCCCAGATTTTAAGGATTTCACCTCTCTCAATAGCATATTCCTGCGAGTTCCTGCCTGGAGCTGAATAAAGGCAACTTCTGCCCTGTTGCTCAACTGCAAGGAGACTGGTTTTCCCTTGATTGTGTGTAGCAAGGCCAAAGTGCTAAAAGGGCCGTTTGAACTTCCAGCGCATTCAAGACTACCCTCCTTGGCTATGAATCTCCACTTGCCTTGCCCGGCAGTCCCTCGCAGTGCACCTTCCTGGCTGTCCTGCAGACATGATTCTTAACAATTCTCCAGTCTCACGGTTCTACCGGACCGTGACTTCCTCAAGGTATTTTCATCACTGCAACTCATACTGAGTGACACTGGTATTGACTGTGCTCGATCCTGTTTCCTCCCTTGCGCTAAGAATCCTAGTTGAAACCTGTGCAGGAGCCCAATGCGCCCAAGGAATCATCGGTATGCATGACGACATTGTGCCCAGATGACTGAGGGACTGAGAAGCCATAAAACAAGCAGAAGTAGCTGTCCTCAGAATTCTGTTCCTGACTGTCACCACTTTCTCTGATGGAAGCAAAATAGAGGAACTAGCAGAGCACCCCCAGGTAACTAACCATTGGGTTGGAGAAAGTTGGCTTCGCTTTCCCTCTTTTTTTTGGAAGTTGATAGCCCAGCCATATCTCTGTAAGGTATATTTAAGTACCTCTTGGTGCGACAGCAATTGTTCCAGTCCTCTGGATAGAAGAAGAAACATGACGTTCAGGTAGTGGGAAACCCAGAGACCCTGTTCTCTGACACGGTACTGAGACCCTTGCGAACATTCTCAGAGATATTTATAGGCCAAAAAGGTAGGCTGATAAAGAGGAGATGCATCTAACTGATCACCAAACTCACTTATTTTTAAAAGAAAAAATCTTTTGAGAGACGATCCAGCAACAGCATCCAGCCATCTGGTTGTACTGTTTGAATGGACTCTGTCTTAAAGATCTCCAAGAGGGCCCAAGAGGGTTCGACCTCCTCCGATCTGCATATGGACGCTAGCCACCATCCACTGCGCACTTCAAACAGGGTTGGGTAGAAAACCTGCATTCTCTCTTGAGTCTGGAGAGTCTGTAAGCATTGTAGCAGCCCACCCGCTGTTGTGGTGGATTTGGCAGCTCCGTGGGAGAGAAATGGCCTGGAGGAGGAGCAGTGAGGAATTTCCTGAAGTGGCCATGAGTGCTTGATACCTTCATCCAAGGATCTGTACAACATGCTGTCCAGAAATCCATGTGCCCTCTAGCTCTCCAGTTCCCCACCAGAGATCCATGAAGTGACTTACTCCATTTGTGTTTCTGAGTAGCAATACGCAGCCCAGGGTCTCAACCATATGCCCCCCCTAGCCGCCAAGGTGCCATGATGCTCTTCCAGTGGTTAGACTAGCAACCAGGAGGGACTGCCTTTTGAGTTCAAAACAGAATCTTGTGCCACTCTTATAAATAATAAAGACATTTGGCATTACCTGTTAGCTGCAAACTCCTCCAGGCAGTCTTTACTAACCAGCCTCCTGGGCATAGGCACTGCGCCACAGGCCCCGCAGGACTCTTGCTGGGGCACTGGCTCTGGGGAAGAAGAGCTAAGACGTCTTCCTTGGAACTTTTCTCCTGAGTGGGAGCAGCATCCGGGCTATGCTCCGCTGAAGAACGTCCATCTTTCCCTGGCCCAGAACTTTGAGAGCGTGGGCGTGTGGGGCTGAAGCAAATCAAAGCAATCTGCATGAGAAGGCACTCTTTTCCTGAAAACTTACCAATACGGTGGTCCCCACCCTAGTTGGTTAGGGTATTTGTATGAGTAGTAACTGACTCTTGATCTGTGGAGAAATGGGACGGCCAGCTGAGGCGAGGATAGCTGAAAAGCGACAGAAGGAGCAAGAGGAGTAGATATAGGAGAAAAGGATTCCCCTTTCCTTTTTATTTTATTCATTTACACACAAACACACGCACACACACATATATACAGTATCTCCCAAAAGTGAGTACACCCCTCACATTTCTGTAAATATTTTATTCTATCTTTTCATGTGACAACACTGAAGAAATGATACTTTGCTACAATGTAAAGTAGTGAGTGTACAGCTTGTATAACAGTGTAAATTTGCTGTCCCCTGAAAATAACTCAACACACAGCCATTAATGTCTAAACTGCTGGCAAAAAAAGTGAGTACACCCCTAAGTGAAAATATCCAAATTGGGCCTAAAGTGTGAATATTTTGTGTGGCCACCATTATTTTCCAGCACTGCCTTAACCCTCTTGGGCATGGAGTTCACCAGAGCTTCACAGGTTGCCACTGGAGTCCTCTTCCACTCCTCCATGATGAGATTATGGAGCTGGTGGATGTTAGAGACCTTGAGCTCCTCCACCTTCTGTTTGAGGATGCCCCACAGATGCTCAATAGGGTTTAGGTCTGGAGACATGCTTGGCCAGTCCATCACCTTTACCCTCTGCTTCTTTAGCAAGGCAGTGGTCATCTTGGAGGTGTGTTTGGGGTCATTATCATGTTGGAATACTGCCCTGCGGCCCAGTCTCCGAAGGGAGGGGATCATGGTCTGCTTCAGTATGTCACAGTACATGTTGGCATTCATGGTTCCCTCAATGACCTGTAGCTCCCTAGTGCCGGCAGCACTCATGCAGCCCCAGACCATGACACTCCCACCACAATGCTTGACTGTAGGCAAGACACACTTGTCTTTGTACTCCTCACCTGGTTGCCGCCATACACGCTTGAGACCATCTGAACCAAATAAGTTTATCTTGGTCTCATCAGACCACAAGACATGGTTCCAGTAATCCATGTCCTTAGTCTGCTTGTCTTTAGCAAACTGTTTGCAGGGTTTCTTGTGCATCATCTTTAGAAGAGGCTTCCTTCTGGGACTACAGCTATGCAGACCAATTTGATGCAACGTGCGGCGTATGGTCTGAGCATTGACAGGCTGACCCCCCACCCCTTCAACCTCTGCAGCAATGCTGGCAGCACTCATATGTCTATTTCCCAAAGACAACCTCTAGATATGACGCTGAGCACGTGCACTCAACTTCTTTGGTCGACCATGGCGAGGCCTGTTCGGAGTGGAACCTGTCCTGTTAAACCGCTGTATGGTCTTCTTCACCGTGCTGCAGCTCAGTTTCAGGGTCTTGGCAATCTTCTTATTGCCTAGGCCATCTTTATGTAGAGCAACAATTCTTTTTTCCAGATCCTCAGAGAGTTCTTTGCCATGAGGTGCCATGTAGAACTCCCAGTGACCAGTATGAAAGAGTGAGAATGATAACACCAAATTTAACACACCTGCTCCCCATTCGCACCTGAGACCTTGTAACACTAACGAGTTACATGACATCGGGGGGGGGGGGGGGAATGGCTAATTGGGCCCAATTTGGACATTTTCACTTAGGGGTATACTCACTTTTGTTGCCAGCGGTTTAGACATTAATGGTTGTGTGTTGAGTTATTTTGAGGGGACAGCAAATTTACACTGTAATACAAGCTGTACACTCACTACTTTACATTGTAGCAAAGTGTCATTTCTTTCAGTGTTGTCAAAAGATGTAATAAAATATTTACAAAAATGTGAGGGGTGTACTCACTTTTGTGAGATAATGTATATATACACACACACACATATACAGTATGTCACAAACGTGAGTACACCCCTCACATTTTTGTAAATATTTTATTATATCTTTTAATGTGACAACACTGAAGAAATGACACTTTGCTACAATGCAAAGTAGTGAGTGTACAGCTTGTATAACAGTGTAAATGTGTTGTCCCCTCAAAATAATTCAACACTCAGCCATTAATGTCTAAAACACTGGCAAAAAAGTGATTACACCACTAAGTATAACTGGGCACAATAGCCATTTTCCCTCCCCGGTGTCATGTGACTCGTTAGTGTAACAAGGTCTCAGGTGTCAATGGGGAGCAGGTGTGTTAAATTTGGTGTTATCGCTCTCACTCTCTCATACTGGTCACTGGAAGTTCAACATGGCACCTCATGGCAAAAAACTGAGGATCTGTAAAAAATAATTGTTGCTCTACATAAAAATGGTCTAGACTGCCAAGGCCCTGAAACTGAGCTGCAGCACTGTGGCAGCACCTGAACGACCAAAATAAAAAGGGATATACAATGTAATACTGACATATAATCACACACATAGGTTGGACTTGATCGACTTGTGTCTTTTTTCAACCTCACCTACTATGTAACTATGTAATATGTAACTATCTGACCACAACGCTTTCACCTAGTTCTCCTCTGAATCATTCAGATGTTCAATAGATGTTTATTAGCAAACTTAAGACAGGCCTGTGCAGGGCTTTTTTTCTCAGAGAATAGGTGCAGGAACTCAACCATGCCCACCACACACACATACCTGCCAAATGGCATCAAATAGCAGCTCTTCCCTCTGCATACAACCCCTCCCTCCACTGCCCCCATCTTCCCCCCCCCTTAAAAAGCTCCACCATCTCTCATATATTTTACTCATCAAGCTGCTTGACGATTGTCTTGTAGCCCATTCCAGCCTTGTCTAGGTCTACAATCTTGTCCCTGACATCTTTAGACAGCTCTTTGGTCTTGGTGGAGAGAGTAGAGTCTGATTGATTGTTGCTGTGGACAGGTGTCTTTTATACAGGTAACAAGAAAGTGCTCCTAATCTCAGCTCCTTACCTGTATAGAAGAGACCTGGGAGCCAGAATTCTTGCTGATTGATAGGGGATCAAATACTTGATTCACTCATTAACCACTTCAGCCCCGGACCATTTGGCTGGCAAAAGACCAGAGCACTTTTTGCGATTTGGCACGGTGTTGCTTTAACTGACAATTGCGCAGTCGTGCGACATGGCTGCCAAACAAAATTGACGCCTTTTTTTCCCCACAAATAGAGCTTTCTTTTGGTGGTATTTGATCACCACTGCCTTTTTTATTTTTTACGCTATAAACAAAAAAATAGCGACAATTTTGAAAATAACGCATTCGTTTTTACTTTTTGCTATAATAAATATCCTCAAAAAATATATAAAAAAACAGTTTTTCCTCAGTTTAGGCCGATACATATTCTTCTACATATTTTTGGTAAAAAAAAATCACAATAAGCGTTTATTGATTGGTTTGCGCAAAAGTTATAGCGTCTACAAATAGTAATGGCGGCAATCAACGATTTTTATCGTGACTGCGATATTATGGTGGACAGATCGGACACTTTTGGCGCTTTTTTGGGACCATTCACATTTATACAGCGATCAGTGCGATTAAAAATGCATTGATTACTGTGTAAATGTGACCGGCAGTGAAGGGGTTAACCACTAGGGGGCGCTGTAGGAGATTAGTGTGTCCTAGGGAGTGATTCTAACTGTGGGGGGGAGGGGTTATGTGTGACACGACACTGATCACCGCTCCCGATTACAGGGAGCGGTGATCAGTATCCTTGTCACTAGGCAGAATGGGTAAATGCTTGCTTACACCAGCATTTCTCCGTTCTTCCTCTCTGTGAGATGATCGCGGGTACCCCCGCGGACATCGCGTCCGCAGGACCCGCGATCACACTCACAAAGCTTGCAGTAGGCGTGCGCGTGCCCGCGAGCCGCTTATTAAAGGGCAACGTACAGGTACGTTAATATGCCTGTACGTGCCCTTCTGCTGACGTATATCGGCATGAGCCGGTCGGCAAGGGGTTAAAATGCAAATCAATTTATAATTTTTTTAAATGCATTTTTTCTGGATTTTTTTGTTGTTATTCTGTCTCTCACTGTTAAAATAAACGTACCATTTAAATTATAGACTGATCATTTCATGTCAGTGGACAAACGTACAAAGTCAGCAGGGTATCAAATACTTTTTTCCCTCACTGTAGGTGTAGGTACTCTCCTCTTCCAAGTTACGTCTTGTCTCCACCTCCGAGCACCGTCAGAGGCGGCTCTCTAATTAGGCAAATTAGGCGGTCGCCTAAGGCCTCGCACTCACAGGGGCCTCGCGGCCACCTAATTTGCCTGTTCTCAATCACTGAAGTTGACGCCGGCGGCTCCGCCTACCCCCACTGGGACTCTGTGGCTTAGGAGCTGATGGACAAATCAGATACTGCCCGCAGCCTGAGGAATAGCTGCCTCATCACGGAGCGTCCCAGTCCGTGGGGGCTCATGTGTAAGTTTTGCCTAAGGCCTCACAAAGCCTAGAGCCGCCTCTGAGCACCGTCCCTTGGTTCTACCCCCTATCCACTTCTAAGTAACGCCCCTTTTAGAGAAAAAACACAACTATCAGTTTGTGGTGCTAAGTAATTTGTATGGAATTTGTTAATGATGAGAAAAGTTGTAAAACAGATCCTCTGCAGCCACCTACAATAGACTCCCCTGGCAAAAATAACCCCCCCAGCAACAATAGATCCTCCCCATTCCACCCCAGGAACAATAGACCCCCGCCAGCAACAACAGATCTCCCAGCAACCAGCATTAAACCAGCGTTTTGCTAGCTCATTTCATGTGGCCTTCAAACCCGGGGCTTTCTTATACCTGGAACGTGGCGAAACTCCATTCCGCCATCTCTGAGTCTTGCCCTCCGCTCCCCGCTCCCCACTGTCACTTGTAAACACAGAAGCTTTCTGTGTTTACAGGGGCAGTTTTCCTCCCTACGACTCTCACAGATTCCTGCCTATCCTGCATTCACGGCAGGGACAAGGGACAGCGCACCCCTGAACTCTGTACACAGAGCACCCCTGAATTCTGCACTCTGTGCATAAAGCACTCCTGAAACTGCACTCTGTACATAGCGCACCCTGGAACCCTGAACTCAGTACGTAGCACACCCCTAATCTCTGTGCATAGGGCAGCCCTGAAATTACTCAATACATAGGGCACCCCTGAACTCTGTACTCTGTACATAGCACATCCCTAGCATCACACTTAATGCACTCCTGGTATTTGTTGGCCCTTTAAGATCCTCTCACTATTGTGAAATTTGGCCACACCCACATTTCAATGTGGTTCGGATGGGGGGGGGGGGGCGTGGTTGAATTCCTGCATCTATTCTTTGAGAAAAAAAGCCCTGGATAACTTTTTATAGTCTTACAGATACAACCCGCCATTTTAGGACAACCATAATGCTGATACAGCCCGCAATGAAATTGCGTTTGACACTCTAGAGCAGGGGTCTTCAAACTGCGGCCCTCCAGGTGTTCAGGAACTACAATTCCCATCATGCCTAGTCATGTCTGTGAATGTCAGAGTTTTACAATGCCTCATGGGATGTGTAGTTCTGCAACAGCTGGAGAGCCATAGTTTGAGGATCCCTGCTCTAGAGGGACCAATGCTGGACCAATGTCGCTATGTGAAAATATGCATACATGGAATTCTTTAAAATGCTTTAGCATTGCCCAAGAATTTTTAAAGCAAATCACTATTTAATAGGCACATCTACAATCCAACACACCTTACATATTCGCAAAATAATTATTCATGGGGTGCTACTTTAGCAGACAGGACTGATCCTGTGGTCTTTATGCAGATGACCACATCATTATATCTCCACAATATGGGCCCATCACTAAATGTGCTTCTCGGGATTAAAAATTAACTGGCAAAAAGATGTTTTTGTGACTTTAGCTTCCCAGCCAGTATCTACCAAGCAATCTCCATAGCCCTTTTAAATATCTGGGGATAGTAATTACAAGGGACCCTCAATGTGCCATCTCTGAAAACATGGACTAATTACTACAATGTATTAAAGACATATTGCTTGTGTGATCTAAAATACCTCTATTTTTTCAAAAGCAGAATCAGTGTAATTAAAATTACATTTAGCATGAGTCCTAAATATAAGGCAGCTATTGAAATATCTGGAAGCCCACAAACTACTCCTATCTAAGCTCCAACTACCAGTACTGAAACTTGTCAGGTTTTGAGGTTGGAGGTGAAAAAATGATCCTCATACAATGACTTCCCAACCAAACAGCCCATATAGGGCAGATGGAGTTGTCGGACAACCCCACCTCAGAACAGCTTAACTCTTTACAATATCTTCCTGGAGAAAACATGATTCTCATTCGCAGAGCTCCAAAATATAAACTGCCATGCAATTGCTTCTAAAGATATTTGCAATTACGTCTTGAGGTGCAATTTAGAGACCATGAGAGGTTTGCTTCTAATTACTCTTTGATAGGAATAATAAAACTGCAGAGACCCAAATGGCTGATTTACGCAGTTTATTCATCTCTGCCTACACTAAACTGGAGAAAATTCCCATGACGGTTCAATCAAAGTGGCAGGTTTTTATGCCTTCTATGTCTCTAGAGCAGAGTTTCTCAATCGGGGGTGCCGTGGCACCTGGGTGTACCACTTGGGGTTGTTAGGGGTATTGTATCCAGTATTTTTGCAAAGCGTAATGTGTTTTCATGGTGGCCATCAGCACCAGGTAAACTTATAGCCCTAATCCCAGGAGGGTGCATTCAGGACAGCCCCAGCATTCAGAAAGGCACAGTCCGCCTCCATTTAGACCTGCTCTGATTCCTGCTCCAATTGCCATGCTGCAACGGTCCTGATGTGGTGAAGATCAAAAGGTAGCACTCTTTTGTGAATGGAATGGGGAGGAGGTGGCAACTGAAAACTTTGATGTGAAATGGGAGGTGGACTTAGATGGGAGAAGATGAGGAGTGCTGCGGTCTCTGATGTTGGGGGGGGGCGGAAGTCTATGATGTGGGAAAAGGGGGAGTGGACTGAGGACCCTGATGTGAAAAGATGAGGGGGAGAACTGAGGACTCTGATGTGAAGGGGGAGGAGCAAGTGAGGTGAGGAATCAGATGTTAAAAGATTTAGGGGAACTTGAGGACTCTGATATGAATGGGTGGGATTGAGGATTCTGATGTGACAGGAGCCCTATTTTAGACTAGGGTGCCTCGAGAGTTTGCATACATTCAAAGGGTGCTATGACTTAAAAAAAGGTTGAGAAACACTGCATTTTAATAACAGACTTATCCAGTTGTAGATTATGCGCAAAACGTATTTGTCCCCATAGGGGCTGCTGTTAGAAATCAAGGCCCTGTACAGCCTACCTGACAGGGCTCCCTCCTTTTTATTTATTTTTTAACAGCCTTGTTGGGGGGCTTTGGTGAAATATCAGGGGTCTAAACAGACCCCTGATGTCTCACATTTGATACAGAGAAAGGGACTGAAGACAGAGATTCCCCAGTCTCTTTCTCTGCAGCCTCAGCTGCACTGGACAGTGAATAAAAGGGCTCTGAGGCTTACTGTTCATTTACAAACTGAAGCATAGTAAACACAATTTAGTATACTTCAGTGATGAATGGACACAGTGACTGATCGGTGCCAATTGCTCACTGTGTTCATTCAGGAAAGGAAGGGGCTGGTAAATATGACATATTATCCGCACACCACTCGCTCTCCATCCTGAAATATCCCCCTGTGTGCCCTCAGCAGGTGCTGGCAGGAGAGAAGGGAAGCTGGCAATGCTGCAGGGGAGGGGGCACACAGGGAGCCCAGACAGCAAGGGGGTCACATAGGAGGCCCAGACAGCAAGGGGGTGGGGATGCACCTCTGCAGTGGAGGAAGAAAAAGGAGCAGAAGCCGGTAGAGCTGCAGGGGGAGCCACAAGAGTTGTTAATAAGGCAGTACAACTGTATCTTCTGCTCAGCAAGTGCCCGGGCCCCCCATTTGAACTGATGGGGCCCGGGCCCAATACAAGAGGGCTGGCTGTACTGCCTTATCAGCAGTTCTGGTACCCTGTACTTCTACATGTAGCCCCCTGTTCCTAAAAATTGGGCTATAGTGTAAATTTTGTTTTTGGCTGAGCTGTAAACAGCTCAGATTTGATTGTATATTTGGTTCTGTTCTAAACTTGGCTGAGTTGTGCATTTCCCACTGTTGCCAGTAGGTGTGACTAGTACCACAGGACAGTGTGAGAATTACAACTAGGTTGAGCTGTAATGAATATCCTTTTTTCAGAAACAGCCCAGTAGGAGGTGCCTGGCCGCTGTGCGTTCTGGGAAGGGGTATTTATTGAACAGATGCCATGTGCTCTAGTCAGTCGTTACCTCGGGGCCCTCCTGGCCTGAGGATGTGCTGCTGCAAGTTCTGCAGTAGGCCCAGAAGCCTGTCTGGGGGGCCTACTAATCCTGAGGTGGTCCTTAGGCTGTCTTGCCTGTGTGGAAGAAGCCGAGTCAAGCTGAGGAGATCCAGGGAAGGACCCTTGCTTGAGAGAGCCAGGATGAAGGCTGGTCTCTCAGAAGGGCCTGGTGACTTGTTTGGAGGACGCACCTGTATCTAAACTACCCTTACAGTACCGCCGGGTCAGCTTAAAGGTTCTGGTACTGTCAAGCTGTTCTACAATCTAATCAAGGTAACTAGCTCCTGGCTGCTAAGTCTGTGATAGAGGCTTGTCGAGACATTCTACTGGTTGCTAGGTCTGTGTGAGAGACCTATCCAGGTATCCAAGATCTTCTAAAAGAAAGCTGTTTTGTCCTTTGGATTCAAGGAGTCTGTAAGTGATCTGCAAAAAGGGTATCTGAAACCTCCCCTAACCCTCTCTCCTACTATTTTTCTCAAGTTCTCATTAAAGCATTGAAAAATAGTGACTGGCGCCTAAATTCTGTTCTAAATTCCCATTATAGCCATGGACTCAGCTCTGGGGTGAATGTAAGCTCGCTCCCTGTATCTGGAGGTACCTCTTTGCTCCCAGTAGACCCAGGGGGCGCTACATACATAATGACTAGAAGATTTAGATACACTAAACAAATTAAAGACAAACTACAGCTCACACTTTATAAGCAGTTACAGCAACAATTTTGTTCCTTTTGGGATAAATGGTTTCCTCTCATCCCTTTAACTGCTACATTTGAAGAAGAGCTTGTTCTTTTGAAAAACAGACTTATTGGTAGGATCACTAGGTAAAAATAAAAGAAAGAAAGTCTAAACAAGAAAATGCAGCCATCACATCTAAGAACTGTTAAACTGCAGGGTGTAATAAAAGTTTTGCTTTTAGGTTTATTACCACTTTAATCTGTGGAATTTATTAAAAATGCCCTCTTTTAGAAATATTAGCATTGTTTGGAACTAAAACTTCTAACATGGCACAAGCATAAAACGTGCTAGATAAAAATGATTAAGCAGATTCTTTAGCAATGTAGTATTGCTAACGAGAGGAAATTTCATCCTGCAAACACTAAAGGAAAATTGTAAAACAGAGAGAAAAATTTGTCAGACTTGATGAGAATAAACATTAGACAGTAAAAAAAAGGCTGCTGGCTTCCTGCACATTACATTGATTAAGTACCTAATGCAGCCCTCAATCAATGGCAAGGTAAGCTTAGCCATGCATCTTTCCAGCAGAGCTCCTACTTACTCAGCAACTCTGGGCCAAGCTGCACCATTTATGGATTGCATTTTGCATTTGTAAGTGGCCACAATCTGTGCTCAGGACTCCCCTGAGGCTTTGCTGCTAAAGGCTTTGACTCCAAGGTCCCAACACAACTCAGGAAATGTTTACATAGATGATATGTGATGCATATTAGACTCCGCTTACAAGCAAAGTTCCTATTTAACATAATTCTAATAAATACCAGGGTTTATTTAAAAGAGAATTCCAGGTTTCCTTTCACTGTTAATTTTTTTTTTTTTTTTTGAGCCAAGGTGGTCCAAACAAATTATTTCCATGCCAGAACGGTCTGGCCACTGGGTGTGCCATAGGAGACTGTAGTTGTATTAGCTACAGACAGTAAGCGGCACCATGTTCTGGCAGTAGTACAAGAGTCTTCCCGTCTGCTGCCGTATAGAAAGAATCTCAGTCTTAGCACATCTCGGTCATTCAGAAGAAGCCTTGTATTTTTATCCGTGAATACAAGGCTTCCTCTGATTGGCCACCGTGGACATTATGACGCCATCCACCTGCCTCTCCACTTAGGCTAATTAGAGAATGTATCATTAAGGCTACTTTCACACTTTCCAATCACAGAGCCCCCCATATCACACATCCCCCCTCCAATCACAGAGCCCCCCATATCACACATCCCCCCTCCAATCACAGAACCCCCCCATATCACACATCCCCCCCTCCAATCACAGAGACCCCCCATTTCACACATCCCCCTCCAATCACAGAACCCCCCATATCACACATCCCCCCTCCAATCACAGAACCCCCCATATCACACATCCCTCCTCCAATCACAGAACCCCCCATATCACACATCCCCCCTCCAATCACAGAGCCCCCCATATCACACATCCCCCCTCCAATCACAGAACCCCCCCATATCACACATCCCCCCTCCAATCACAGAGCCCCCCATTTCACACATCCCCCCTCCAATCACAGAGCCCCCCATATCACACATCCCCCCACAAATCACAGAACCCCCCATATCACACATCCCCCCTCCAATCACAGAACGTGCATATCACACATCCCCCCACAAATCACAGAACCCCCTCATATCACGCATCCCCCCTCCAATGACAGAGCCCCCCATTTCACACATCCCCCCTCCAATCACAGAACCTCCATATCACACATCCCCCCTCCAATCACAGAACCCCCCATATCACACATCCCCCCACAAATCACAGAACCCCCTCATATCACGCATCCCCCCTCCAATCACAGAGCCCCCCTTATCACACATCCCCCCTCCAATCACAGATCCCCCCATGTATGAAGAGAAGACAGAGAGGAGACCAGTGTCTGGATGGGGGGTATACTGTGTGATGGATAACGGAAAGGAGGGGGAGGGGACACACACAGTCATGGTCTCACCTTGCTCTCTTTGTGGCCCGGCCACTGACTGACATGCTGTCCTCAGTGTGTGATGGCTGGAAGAGGGGAGCCCGGTGTCCGGTCGCAATCAGCTTCTGACAGAACATGGAGGAGTGGGAATGGAGAGGCACAATCCCCTGCATCAGATCGGCTGGGTCCGTTTCATTCCCGGAACACTGTATTGGGGACAGACCTGCAAAAGCCCATATCAGAGGCCCCAAGTTAGAGGTGTAAGTGAGGCCTTCCTCATCATATCAGGCTCTGCTACCAGTACGTGATAATTGGTGTACGGTACACCCCAAGAAACAAAATGTCCTACTTGTGTGATTGGCTTACTGATCTTCTCAGAAGTCTGCACCAAGATACAAATCACATTTTAGGCATCCTCTGCAACAAAAATAAAATTTTTGGTGAGATTCTTCCTAAGGGTTAATCACTTCTAAAGGGATGCAGACCCTGCACTTTCCTCATTAGAGCCCTTCAGGTGCATCAGCTGATTAATAGTGAAAAAATAATTCTCATTCAGATTCACTCTGCACAAAACAAACAGCTTTTTCTTTAGAGCAGAACCAGGTAGGAAACCTGCAACAAAGTTTGTTAAAATCCGTGCGATGTACATAGATCACCCAGAGGGGAATGTTTTGGGTTTTTTTTCAACAAAAATGGAGTTACTCTTTGAGCTCTGCTTTAAAATAGCATCGGACACCGTGTATGCAAAATGCACCTTCTTCCTGATATATGTATTGTGTTTTGTACTAAACCTCTAATTACTTAATACTTACCGTATATACTCGAGTATAAGTCGAATTTTTCAGCACATTTTTTTGTGCTGAAAGTGCCCCCCTCGACTTATACTCGAGTCAAGCAGCAAAAAAATTCATTTTCCCAACCGACTTTGGGGCCCCGTATCTCAGGGCCACTTGGAGCTAGGAACCCCAAATTTGGTGTGCAAACCCAGTAGAATTGGTACCATAACATATCCAAAGCTGGGGTTCCTAGCACCAAGTGGCCCTGAGATACGGGGCCCCAAAATCGGTTCGAAAAATGTCATTCTCTGCTGCAGAAAAGTGCTTGACATTTTCTGAACCGACTTTGGGGCCCCATATCTCAGGGCCACTTGGTGCTAGGAACCCCAAATTTGGTGTGCAAACCAAGTGGAACTGGTACCATAACATATCCAAAGCTGGGGTTCCTAGCACCAAGTGGCCCTGAGATACGGGGCCCCAAAACCGGTTCGGAAAATGTCATTTTCTGAACTGATTTTTGGGGCCCTGTATCTCAGGGCCACTTGGTGCTAGTAACCCCAGCTTTGGATATTTTATGGTGCTAGTTCCACTGGGTTTGCACACCAAATTTGGGGTTCTTAGCACTAAGTGGCCCCAAGATACAGGGCCCCAAATTCGGTCAACTGTGTCCATCTGCAGCAATGTCATTTCGGGACCCTTTGGGTTCAGAGACCCCAAATTTTGGCTGCAGCTAGGGGGCATCTAGGAACCCTTAACTACCGAGTTTGAAGTTCAGGGGACCTATGGCTGCAAATGGGCACAGTGAGGCATGCAAATGGTCACAGTGAGGCTGCAAATGGGCATTGTTGACCCTCTTTTCCACTTACAGTAGCTGTGCATTTCTCACCCTCGTCTTATACTCGGGTCAATAAGTTTTTCCCATTTTTTTGGTGGTAAATTAGGGCCTCGACTTATACTCGGAGCGACTTATACTCGAGTATATACGGTAACCCCCCCCTCCCTGCCCAGGCCAATTTTCAGCTTTCAGAGCTGTCACACTTTGAATGACAATTGCGCGGTCATACAACACTGTACCCAAATGAAATTTTTATCATTTTTTCACCACAAATAGAGCTTTCTTTTGGTGGTATTTGATCACCTCTGCAGTTTTTACTTTTTGTTAAAAAAATGTAAAAAACAATTTAAAAAAAAAAATTTTTTTATTTTTTTATATTTTGTTATAAAAAATTTAAAACGGGTCATTTTTCTCCTTCATTGATGTACGCTGATGAGGCGGCAGTGATGGGCACTGATGGGTGGCAGTGATGAGCACTGATGGGTGGCAGTGATGGGCAGCACTGCCAGGTGGCACTGATTGGCACTACAGGTGGGCATTGATAGGTGGCACTTGTGGGCATTGATAGGTGGCACTTGTGGGCACTGTTAGGTGGCACTGTGGGCTCTGTTAGGTGGCACTGTGGGCAGTGTTAGGTGGCACTATTAGGTGGCACTGATGAGGCAGATGTGCCTCTTCCACTTGGGGACCGATGTCCCTGACATCCGAGCCGGTGATCGGCTTTTTTTTTCTACTCACGCTGTCAGCGTGAGTAAAAAAAAAACCCGATTACCGATCTGTCATTGGCTGACAGCTGATCACATGGTAAGGGGCCGGGACCGTCATTCGACCATAGCGCGAATGTGTAGTGGTTAAGGGCGCACAGGCGCCGCCTCCCCTTTCCATTGCCGCCACCACTCCCTATTCAGGCGTTCAGCCCCTTTCAGGATGCCGGGCGCATGAATTACAGCGGCAGAGTTTTTTTTTTTAAGCACCTGATTAGAGCCAGAGGCAATAATAGGCTTCAAAATAGGGTGGGCTCTGGATGCAGAGCATTGCGCTCGGAGCCCACCCAGGTGTGTTAGAATAGCGAATGAATATTGTTTGCCCCCCCAAAAAAAATTACCACCAGCTGCCACCGCCTCTAATAATCATCATGTGTTAAACATTCTGGGTTGATGAAGAATTTTTCTAAAGTACTACTAATTTGGGGGCAGTTTTTGTAGAGTTAAAGTGGAGGGCCACCCTAAAATAAAAAATTGCATTAATATTCTTAAAAAAAAAAAAAAAAAAACATGTAACCCCTGTTGCTAGGCAGTCTTCCTAATCTGCCTCTTTCTATTCCGCGGTGCTTCCTCCTCTTCAGCGGGCGGCCCCGTTGCCTTCTGGGACATGTGTGTGTCCCAGAAAACAACGGGGCCATTCACAAAGCGTCGCGCGACTCGCGCATGCGCAGTAGGAAACGGGCAGTGAAGCCGCAAAGCTCCACTGCCTGTTTCCCTTCGTTAAGATGGAGGCGCTGGCAGCTGATCAGATGGATGGATCGGCCCCGGGGGGCCGACATCGCGGGCTCGCTGGACAGGTAAGTGTCCTTATTAAAAGTCAGCAGCTACAGTGTTTGCACCTGCTGACTTTAAAAAAAAAAATCACGGCCGGAACACCCCTTTAAGTGGGGTGGAGCTCCTGGCCTTGTACTTGCCCCTTGTTGTTGAGAAGCACTAGAAGGGGGGATGTTATGCTGGTGGAATAAAACTGATTTTGTTTCGATGACCTGGGATGATGGGTTGCAGATATGCAACTTTTAGCCAGGCTGTACCCCCAGTTGTATAATTAGTCAGATTTCAGTGATTGTTTCACTATTTTAGAAAAACTGAGATTTTCTGCTGCAGCAAAATCTCACTTAAAGGGTAACTCCACTTTTGTGGGGAAAAAATAGCAAATACAAACAAATTATAATATAACGTATACAATTGGGACGCAAGTCATACTGCAATTGAATGTTATTAAAGATGACCTTTCCTTTTCAATCTGCAGCCACTGTAATCGTCTGTAAAATGCATTGCAATATAGATGCCTGGAGGTGTTCTGTACATAGAATGTGTACAAAACACCCTTCCAGAAACATCATTTCCTGCTTGTGTGATTGGCTCACTGATTTTCTCAGAAGTCTACACTAAGATACAAGTCAGATTTCAGGCATCCTCTCCAACAAAAATGTCATTTTTGGTGAGATACTCCCAATAGGAAATCATGTTTAAGGCGATGCAGACCCAGCAGCTTTCCTCATTAGTGCCCTGCAGGTGCAGCAGCTGATTAATAATTGTGAAACCACTCCCATTCACATACACTCAGGACATGGACACAGCCAAACACACGGGGATTTCTTCAAAATGACAAAAGGTAGGACTCTGCAACAAAGTTTGTTAAAATCTTTATAATGTACATAGATCACCCAGGGGGAATTTTTTTTGGAGTTAGACCCCTTTCACACTGGAGTGGTTTTCAGGCGCTTTAGCGCTGGAAATAGCCTCTGCTAAGCGCCCGAAAACCGCCTCCCATTTATTCAAGTGTGACTTTTCACACCCGGGCGGTGCGCTTGCAGGACGTTCCGAAAAGTCCTGCAAGCAGCATCTTTGGGGAGGGTTGGGAACGCTGTATTTAGCGCTCCCAAAATGTCCCTGCCCATTGGAATGAATGGGCAGCGCTTCCAAAGCGCTTGAAAAGTGCATTGGAAGCGCTGCAACAAGGGAGTTTTTAACTCCTTCTTTGGGGTTAAAACCGCCCCCCGCTAGCGGCCCAAAAGCGCCGCTTAAACAGCAGTAAAGCACCCCTAAGACACTATGAAAGGGGTCTAACTCTTTAAAGCTAAATCTATTTAACAACTTCCCACCCGCCCTATGGCGGATTGACGCCCGGGTAGTGGTTCTGTTATCCTGACTGGACGTCATATAATGTCCAGCAGGATAACATGCCACAGCGCACCCCCGGGGGCGCGCATCGCGGCGATCGGTGGATCGGTGTGTCAGTCTGACACACCTCTCTGATCACGCTGTCAATAGGGAGAGCCGTTGATCGGCTCTTCCTCACTCGCGTCTGACAGACGCAAGTAGAGGAGAGCCGATCGGCGGCTCTCCTGGCAGGGGGGGTCTGCGCTGATTGTTTATCAGTGCAGCCCCCCGCAGATCACCACACTGGACCACCAGGGATCACCACTAGGACCACCAGGGAAGGGGCAACACGTGGATGGCCATTTATGTACCCCATGGCCATCCACATGTGCCCAGTGTGCCAAATCTGTGCTGATTGGCACCATTATGTTGCAGTGATGCCCAGCAATGCCACCCTTAGGGGCATCACTGCAAACAAGCAGTGTCATCAGTGCCACCCATCAGTGTCCATTCATGCCACCTGTCAGTGCCCATCAGTGCCCATCTGTGCCAACTATCAGTGCCACCCATAAGTAACCATCAATGCCACCTACGAGTGCCCATCAATGCCACCTATGAGTGCCCATCAGTGCCGCCTATAAGTGCCCATTCGTGCCACCTATGAGTGCCCATCAGTGCCGCATACCAGTGCCACCTATCAGTGCCCCTCAGTGCCACCTATCAGTGCCCATCAGTGCCGCCTATCAAGGCCCATCATCAGTGCCCGTCAGTGCCACCTCATTGGTGCCACCTCATCGGTGCTCATCAGTGCCGCCGTATCAGTGCCCGTCAGTGCAGCCATATCAGTGCCCATCATTGAAGAAGAAAACGTACTTATTTACAAAAAGTTTTAACAGAAACAAAGAAAAACTTGTTTTTTTTTCAAAATTTTTGGTCTTTTTTTATTTGTTGCGCAAAAAATAAAAACCGCAGAGGTGATCAAATACCACCAAATAAAAGCTCTATTTGTGGGAACAAAATGATAAAAAATTTGTTTGGGTACAGTGTAGCATGACTGCGCAATTGTCATTCAAATTGTAACAGTGCTGAAAGCTGAAAATTGGCCTGGGCAGGAAGGTGTCTAAGTGCCCGGTATTGAAGTGGTTAAAGAGCACCTTCCTTCCCGTTCCTATGCTATAAACCCATATGCCTTAACATGGGGGAAATAAACAATCAAACATACCAATACAGTTTAACCTCGGTTTGCGAGTAACGCGTTTAACGAGCGTTTCGCAAACTGAGCACTGTTCTTCTAAAAATCCTAACTCAGTTTGCGAGTGTTGTCTCGCAAAACAAGCAGGATTCAGGCCAAAAGCGGTGTGCAGTACCCAGTGTTGCCAACCTACCAGATTGAAATATACTGACACAACACCCAAAATTTACTGGCACAGCCACGTTTTTACTGGCGTTTCTAAAATTATAATTTTAAGTGCAAATTTCTGTATTTAGGCTACAAACAAGTAAAATACGAAATTAGCAATGTGATTTAAAGGGGTTGTAAAGGTTCAGTTTACAAAAAAAAAAAAACAAATGTGTCATACTTACCTCCGCTGTGCAGTTGGTTATGCACAGAGTGGCCCCCGATCCTCCTCTTCTGGGGTCCCTCCACGATGCTGCTGGCTCCTCCTCTTCTCGAGTGTCCTGCCAGAAAAGCGCTCTCCCACGGGACACCCGTGCCGGCCTGCTCCCGTGTCCTGCGTCTGTTGACACAGACAGCAGGCCTCATCCCCGCCCCCCGGCGCCCACATGATTAGGTTTGATTGACAGCAGCGAGAGCCAATGGCTGCGCTGCTATCAATCTATCCAATCAGGACATGAGACACCGGCCAAAGCTGGTGTGCTTGTTCCCGCCATGGGATTTACGGGGCTCAGGTAAATATAAGGGGGGCTCGGGGGCGCTGCTGCAGTAAAGAAGGTTTTTCACCTTAATGCATATAATGCATTAAGGTGAAAAACGCTGAGGGTTTACAACCCCTTTAAGATAGATCTTAAGGCAAAAAACATATTTCTTATAGTAAGTCACAGCCATATTTTTTACTGGCAACCTTTTCCTGTCACTGGCATTTACTGGCAGGAGAAAAGTGCCCATTTTTTACTGGCTGCCAGTAAAAATACTGGCGGTTGGCAACACTGGCAGTACCGCTTTTGGCCTGAGGTGGGGGGCGCCAGAGCTGAACAGCGCCAATCGTCGGCATTCGGAAATGCACGGAACTGCCCGAGGACAGTTCGGCTGACCTCGGCAAACCTCAGAAAGGCTCGTGAACTCGAGTCTTTCCGAGGTTTGCCGAGGTCAGCCGAAGTGTCCTCGGGCCTTTTCGGCCGTTTCCGAGGCTCTCCGGCGCCCCCCTGCCTCTGGCCACATGCGGTATTGCATCCCATTGAAGTCAATGCGGAACAAATTATTTTCGTTTCCATTGACTTCAATGGGAAAACTCGCTTTGATATGCGAGTACTTTGGATTACGAGCATTCTCCTGGAACGGATTATGCTCGTAATCCGAGGTTCCACTGTATATTGTGACTTTTTCTTAATCCTTACCTTTTTTGTCCTGTCTCTGTGCAATACAGCAAGATCTTGCAGTTTCGGTATAGGATTTCCCTGAAGGCAATGATGACTTTGCCTTTCCAGGGGGGGGTATCTGTGCAACCAGGGCTACCCCACCACTGCCCTCAGGAAAACCAGGAAGTGGAAGAGGAAAAAAAAAAAAAACAGGTAAGTAATGCAGAAAAAAACATTGTTTCACATTAGCATGCTGATGTGAAATTTAGGGAACGGAAGGGGAAAGGCCCACTTTATATGTATTGCACCAACACCACTGCACCCATCAGTAACCAAGATCCTATGCTAAGGTTGCAAAACAGTAAGTGAGAAATAATATAAGGAGGAATTGCAATGAGTATAAGTAACAGAATATTAAGATGGGGTGTGTTATCAGCAGACAAAATTAACCACTTCAGCCCCGGGAAGGTTTTACCCCCTTAATGACCAGGCCATTTTTTGCGATACGGCATTGCATTACTTTAACTGACCATTGCGAGGTCGTGCGACGCTGTACCCAAATAAAATTGTTCTCTTTTTTCCTACAAATAGAGCTTTCTTTTGGTGGTATTTGATTACCTCTGCAGGTTTTTTTGTTTGCAATATAAACAAAAAAAAAAAAAACAGACAAATTTTGAAGAAAAAAAAAATTATATTTTTTATTTTCTGCTATAAAACATCCAATAAAAAATGTACAAAATCAAATTTCTTCATCAATTTAGGCCAATATGTATTCTGCTACATATTTTTGCTAAAAAAAAAAAAATCCCAATAAGCGTATATTGATTGGTTTGCGCAAAAGTTATAGCGTCTACAAACTATGGGATGTTTTTATGGACTTTTTATTTATTTTTTTACTAGTAATGGCGGCGATCAGCGATTTTTAGCGGGACTGCAAAATTGCAGCGGACAAATCGGACACCCAACCGACACTTTTGATACTTTTTTGGGGACCAGTGACACTAATACAGTGATCAGTGCTAAAAAATATGCACTGTCACTGTACTAATGACACTGGCAGGGAAGGGGTTAACATCAGGGGCTTAACTGTGTTTCTAGGGAGTGCTTACTAACTGTGGGGGAGGATGCTGTGCTTAGCAAAAACACAAGATCTCCATTTTCCTCCCTCACAGAACTCCTGTGAATGATCCGCGGGTCCCGGTGGCCGCCGAACCCGCTGATTGGCTCCCACTGTATCAAATCGCAACGGGAGCGGGTCGCTGGTGGCACACACGCCCCAGACCCACTGCGCAAAATTACGTACCTCTATGTGATTTTGTGCAAAAACTGAGTCAGGTTTTAAAGCGCATTTTTTCAACTTTCCATCTATGAAATCTTCTGCCCTTGTTGTTTGGATAGTAAAACTAGTAATAGTTAGTAATACTAACTTTGGATAGTAAAACATTTTTTTTTCTGCCAGTAAATACCTTATACAGCCCACTTCCTGTTTCTTGTCCGGTCATTATCCTAGGCTTATGACATCATGCACAGCTCTCTCTCACTCTTGTGAGAGTTTGCCAGGAAGGGAGGGGGGGTGAGTCATAAGAGGACCAATGAGAGCTGCAGAGCTGGAGGTGTGTGTCTGTGTAAATCCAGGAAGTGAACAGGCAGCAGTTTCAGCTGCCCACAGTTAAAATGGTTGCAGCCAGACGCAGTGGAGGGAGATTTCTGCAGCATATCTGGCGAGTGCAGAATCACCGTATATATAAAATAATATGCAAAGTGCTTGGAGGGAAGCTTCAGAATGGCAAAGATGTTTTTATTACAAATGATGTGCAGTTCCTCTTTAAGTACATAAATATCAACAAGTTTTTAGACACTGAACATCTAACATGGGGGAAAATGAAGATTGAAGTATGGAATATTCCCATAAATAGCAAACCTGTGCGAGTGAGGATAAATGGAATTATTACAGTTGCAAATGTGATTATTCCAGAAATAAAAACACCCCCGCGCTCAATAAGATCAAAGAGGGAAGAGATCCTTTGCATTTAATGTGCAGAACAGAATGATATCTCCTCCAAAATTGATTATTAGCATAGAAAAGAAATGGTGGATCTTAAGAAAAGTGTTTACTATACAAATTTGATCTACAGATGAACCTTTAGTAGTGTGAACTGGACTCTTATTAACCGCTTCAGCCCCGGAAGATTTTACCCCCTTCCTGACCAGAGCACTTTTTGTGATTCAGCACTGCGTCGCTTTAACTGACAATTGCGCGGCCGTGCGACGTTGCACCCAAACAAAATTGACGTTCTTTTTTTCCCACAAATAGAGCTTTCTTTTGGCGGTATTAGATCACTTCTGCGGTTTTTATTTTTTGCGCTATAGCGACAATTTTGAAAAAAAAAAACACAATATTTTGTACTTTTTGCTATAATAAATATCCCCTTTTTTTTTTTTTAAAAAAAGCTAATTTTTTCTCAGTTTAGGCCGATATGTATTCTTCTACATATTTTGGTAAAAACAATAGCAATAAGCGTATATTGATTGGTTTGCGCAAACGTTATAGCGCCTACAAAATAGATTTATGGCATTTTTATTATTTTTATTTTTTTTTACTAGTAATGGGGGCCATCTGCGATTTTTATCTTGACTGCGACATTATGGCGGACACATCGGACAATTTTGACACATTTTTGGGACCATTGGCATTTATACAGCGATCAGTGCTATAAAAATGCATTGATTACTGTAAAAATGTCACTGGTAGTGAAGGGGTTAACACTAGGGGGCGATCAAGGGGTTAACTGGGACTTTAAAGGTGTCTGGTAATACAATACATATACTCCACTGTTAAGATGTCTTTAATTTATTCAATCCTTATAAAAACATTAAAAATGTAACACAACTCCCCCCCCCCCCATATGGGTTCTTATTTATGTACAGAAATATAATACATAATGGAGGGATGCCAACAATTTTATCACAACGTGTTTTGTGAGTCCCAAACACCCCACTTCTTCAAGTGAAGAAGTGGAAGATTTGGGGGAGTTCAACAATTTTATCACATCACGTTTCATGGTTTATCACAAAAAAACACATTGTGATAAAATCGTTGAAATCCCAGCTGCCAGAACCATCATAAACCTACAAAATATCCAGCCCTAACAATAAGAAAGGACATAAGTGGTATACAGTTTGGTGGGAAGATGAGCAATAAGCTGTAAAACAAATTTCTAAAATCTTTATGTTTTATATTTCTGTTCATAAAAAGAAGCCATATAGGGGGGAGTTATGTTACATTTTAATTTTTTTATATGAATTGAGTATATTGAAGAAATGTTAACAGTGGTGTATATGTATTGTGTTATCAGGAATCTTAAAAATCCCATGTTTGGTGGACTTTCTAATTTGTAATTTTAGGAATGGTGGTGCCTGTCCTGGCAACCCCGGCAATATACATATATATATAATTGTTTAAAGGGGTTGTAAAGGTAATTTTTTTTTTTTTTTTAAATAACAAACATGTTATACTTACCTTCACTGTGCAGCCCCGAACCTGCTCTTCTGGGGTCCCTCGGCGGCTGTTTCAGTTCCTCCCCGCAAGAACTAACCACCTTAATGCGAGCTCCCTCGCATGGTGGTTAGTTCTTGCGGGCACACTCCCGTGATACAGCCGGCGGCTATAGCCGCTCACTGTATCACTCGGCCCCGCCCCCCAGCGCGCCGCGTCACTGGATGTGATTGACAGCAGCGCGAGCCAATGGCTGCGCTGCTTCCAATCCATCCACTGTAGCCAATCAGTGGCCAGGCTGAGCGGCGGAATAGAAGTCGGGAGCGAGCAGCTGCCTTTCGAGGGGTCAGGTAAGTAAAAACGGGGGGGCTGGGGGCGGCGGTATTGTCAGAAGTTTTTTTCACCTTAATGCATAGAATGCATTAAGGTGAAAACATTTTTACCTTTACAACCCCTTTAAAGTAGAGGGGTGTTCACATACTTTTGGACATACTGTATGGTGTCTGTAATGGTCAGGTGTCCACAAACATAGGCTACATAGTACTAGCAATTTCCAGGGAAAGTTTGTTGCTGAGAAGGATAATCTAAGCCTTTCACACAAAAAATTGTCTTAGAGGATCATAGCATAATGCACATCCGTGAAACGTTGATTATATTGGATTACAACAATCTTTTCTGCCTAATAAGTACCACGCTCCAATAAACCGTATCTAAAAATACCAGAAAACATCAATAGATAATAAGAGCTTACTCTAATGTGCAGGAAAAGAGAGATTTTGTGTCGAAAACCAAGAACATTCCCAATTGTAAAATAAAATCTGATAAGCTTTGTTGTTAAAATTATGTACTTTGGTGGTTTCCCACGCACTATAATGTCCCAGAATATCAAAACTATAGTGCCTTGAAAAAGTATACATACCGGTTGAAATTTTACACATTTTGTCATGTTACAACCAAAAACGTGAATGTATTTTATTGGGATTTTATGTGATAGACCAACACAAAGTGCCACATAATTGTGAAGTGGAAGGAAAATGATAAATGGTTTTCAAAATGTTTTACAAATAAATATGTGAAAAGTGTGGTGTGCATTTGTATTTAGCCCTCCTGAGTCAATTCTTTGTAGAACCAGTGACAGAGAGTGACATTTTTTGCCCATTCTTCTTTGAAAAATATCTCAAGCTTTGTCATTGGATGGAGAGCATCTGTGAACTGCAATTTTCAAGTCTTGCCACAGATTCTCAATTGGATTTAGGTCTGGACTTCTAACCTCATTCTAACACATGAATATGCTTTGATCTGAACCATTCCATTGTAGCTCTGGCTGTATGTTTAGGTTTGTTGTCCTGCTGGAAGGCGAACCTCCACCCCAGTCTCAAGTCTTTTGCAGACTCTAACAGGTTTTCTTCTAAGATTGCCCTGTATTTGGCTCCATCCATCTTCCCATCAACTCTGACCAGCTTCTCTGTCCCTGCTGAAGAAAAGCATCCCCACAACATGATGCTGCCACCACCGTGTTTCATGGTGGGGATGGTGTGTTCAGGGTGATGTGCAGTGTTAGTTTTCTGCCACACGTTTTGATTTTAGGCCAAATAGTTCAATTTTGGTCTCATCTGATCAGAGCACCTTCTTCCACATGTTTGCTGTCCCCCCCACATGGCTTCTCGCAAACTGCAAATGGGACTCCGTATGGCTTTCTTTCAACAATGGCTTTCTTCTTGCCACTTTTCCCTAAAGGCCAGATTTGTGGAGTGCACGACTTATGCCGCGTACACACGGCTGGACTTCCCGACAGAAAAAGTCAGATGGGAGCTTTTGGTCGGACATTCCGACCGTGTGTATGCCCCATCAGACTTTTTCTGTCTGCATTTCCGACGGACTTAGATATAGAACATGTTCTAAATCTCTCCGTCGGAAATGCCGACGGAGTTTAGACCGTTCGCAAGTCCAGCCATGTGTACGCGGCATTATAGTTGTCCTGTGGACAGATTCTTCCACCTGAGCTGTGGATCTCTGCAGCTCCTTCAGAGTTACCATGGGCCTCTTGGCTGCTCCTCTGATGAATGCTCTCCTTGACCGGCCTGTCATTTTAGGTGGACGGCCATGTCTTGGTGAGTTTGCAGTTGTTCCTCTGTCAAAACAGTCTAGTCAGAGAGGTGTCCGCCGTTAAGATGGTTATGCCGGCTCCGGAGGACAAAGTCGAGACGAGGCGTGAGGCGCAGGGAACAGCAGGCTGCAGGAGATGACGTCACCAGTAGTGGACGCGTTTCTTGAGTAGGCGCACTGCGGTGTACTGGCAAGCCGCACTCCTTTATCAACAGACATAATGTGGATACTATACAAAGCCATATATAAGGGAGGTGAAGGGAAAAAGTGGGCGAACCGGGGAGTGTGTATGGTGGAACTGAAAGACGGTGGCAGGGCTGGTGCAAGGATTTTTGACACCCTAGGCGAAATCTCATTTTGCCACCCCGCCTTGCTCCACCCCTGACTCCACCCCCTTTGCTCTGCCCATGTATACTCCACCTTTTTAATGAAGTGCCCATCAAACGCAGCCCCACCAGCGCCCATAAAATGCAGCCTCACCAGCACCCATCAAATGCAGCCTCACCAGCACCCATCAAATGCAGCCTCACCAGCACCCATCAAATGCAGCCTCACCAGCACCCATCAAATGCAGCCTCACCAGCACCCATCAAATGCAGCCTCACCAGCGCCCATTTTTATATGCGCTTACAATATACTGTAAGCGCATATAAAAAATCTCGCCTGGTGGTATTAATGAAGGAATCGAAATTTCTACTATTTTATAATATATATATATATATATTTTAATATTTATATATATTTTTAACATATTTCATATCAGTATTGTTTTTATTGGTCTTATGCTACCTAGAGTCACTAGTCCACGTCCAAATCTACCTACTCCACCTCAGGTTTGTTTCTTCTTTTTCACCACTTTGGGAGAGGTGACTTCTCTCTCCTCTGTAAGTTTGATTACAGGTACCTGCATTATGTGTTTTTTTGTTTTTTTTTTGACAAATAAGCATGTTGACATATATCCCATTTTCCTTTGTTATGTTCCATATGTATCTATCTATCTATCTATCTATCTATCTATCTATCTATCTATCTATCTATCTATCTATCTATCTATCTATCTATCTATCTATCTATATATATATATATATATATATATATTTATCACTCTGCTCTCTCCTTCTATCAGCATACCCCCCTTTTTTATATGCACTTATATTGTTACACACCACATCCATATTTTAACTATTTTCAGCTATGAGTAAGCACTTGTCTTAAGTGTGAAACGCGTCAGTGGATTCCTATACATTCCTGCTGTATTGTCTTGTGCATTTCATGCTCCAGTTTTTGCCAATAAAGGCACTTGTTATCTTCTCCTGTGTGCGGCCATCCAGATTACCTCGTCTACTTTTGCACATGCATATTTTAATCATTTAATATACCATTCCTTCATTCAGTCTTAATATTTTATTATTACTTATTTTAATAAAAATTTAATAATATTTCCTTACTTAGTGACACCACTATTCCCCCTATTATCCCTATTATCCATCCGCTTGCAGATGTTGTTTCTTTATATATAATCCCCTTTTTATATATATTCTATACTTTATTTTTATATTTTTATATATCAATACATGCATATAGATTCTTGCTTATTCACTAATCTATGAATGGCTGTTTAAACACTATTTCAATACTATACATATCCATTCACCTAATTCTCATGCCCATTACAGTCCCATCCAGTTCTCAGCCCAATCCAACCCAACTTTTACTTTTCAACACAGTTCACCTCCAGTATTTCATGTGCAGACATCCCAACCTGCAAAAACTCAATTCAGGGAGGTGGCGCTTCGCGCCCGCAAACGTTTTTAGTTTTTTTTCACAATGCTTTTTGGGGGGAGGGGGTTGGGGCAGTGAACAGGGTTGGTAGGGCAGGCGAGAGTGGTGTCAGTAGTGTCAGTAGTTTATTGTATTTTTTTATACTTTTTCATTTTTTTACAATATCTTTTTTTATCTCTTTTGGGGAGCTTTGGTAAGATGTCAGGGGTCTAAACAGAGACAGACAAAGGGACTGAGGACACATTCCCCACTCCCTTTCTCTGCACTAAAGATGAATGAACAGGAGACTGAGGCTCCTGTCCATTTATAAACTGAGCAGAGTAAATTGAATGAATGAATGACTGACTTGTATAGCGCTACCTATGCGAACTGAATCGCCTCAGGGCGCTTTTTGCCACCGGTGTCCATCTGTGGTATAGCACAGTCCTACCCCATGGGGTCCCGACGCGCTTACAAACACATACACATATTTGGCCAATTTTTTGGACAGGATCTAATTAACCTACCAGCATGTCTTTGGAGTGTGGGAGGAAACCAGAGTACCACCCGGAGGAAACCCACACAGGCACAGGGAGAACATGCAAACTCCAGGCAGATGGTGTTGTGGTCAGGATTTGAACCAGCGACCCTATTGCTGCTAGGTGAAAGTGCTACCCACTACACCACTGTGCTGCTTAGTAATCACAGGACAAAGGAGCGATCTCACTCACTGTGTTCCATGTCCCATTACTAGTCCCCCCCCCCACAGCTGGCGAGAGAGGAGAGGAGGGGATCCGGCTGCGGGGGACAAGGGGAGGTGGAGAAGTACACGGATGGGGTCGAGAGAGCAGCTGGGGATGATCGGTGTGGCTGGAGGGACAGCTGTGATCACTTATCTCCCTGTATAGCCTTTTAGCCGTCAGCCGCGGGAGAGAGAGAAGGAGAAGCGGCTGTCAGCTAAGAATCTATACAAAGGAGATATGTGTTCACAGCTGTTCCCTGCCACACCGATCATTCCCGGGAGACCGGGAGGCACTTGCGGGTATGCGGGAGCCGCCGCAGAAATGCAGTAGTCTCCCGCACCTTCCGGGAGACTTGAGATGTCTGCATGTGTCTCAATTGTTCAGAACCGCTCCCCGCCCACGTCTTTTCGTTCCACCATACACACTCCCACTTGTTCCCTTCACCTCCCCTTCACCTCCTTTATATATGGCTTTGTATAGTATCCACATTATGTCTGTTGATAAAGGAGTGCGGCTTGCCAGTACACCGCAGCGCGCCTACTCAAGAAACGCGTCCACTACTGCTGACGTCACCCCCTGCCGCCTGCTGTTCCCTGCGCCTCACGCCTCGCCTCGAGTTTGTCCTCCGGAGCCGGCATAACCATCTTAACGGCGGACACCTCTCTGACCAGACTGTTTTGACAGAGGAACTACAAGGCCCAGGACTCAGGATCGCCACCGTGACATAACCATGTCTATACTTTTGACTATCACTTTCTGCTGAAATGTGAGTTTGACTCATTTATGTGTATTAAAGCTTAAAAACGTCTGCACCCAGAGGCGCCTCTCTCCTTGTTTTTTTTTGCAGCTCCCTGGAACATGGTTTCTGTTCTAATATGATGGCAGCCCTGCTTGCTCTGGACTTTTAACCCCTTCTCATCATCTATACATAGACTTATATAGACTGTGTATGTAAAACAAAACGGATTGACCACATATCTATGATTGATCGTTTTACAGTTTTATTGCAGATTTTTATTCGTGTTTTTTTTATGGTTTTAGTTGTTGCGCCTCCACTTGTTTTATTGGTGTGCCACCCTAATCACCCTTGTACGCCAGGGCCACTGATAAGGCAGTACAGCCGCCCCTCCTGTACCAGGCCCAGGATCTTTCAATTTAAAAGGGGGGCCCGGGCACTTGCTGAGCAGGAGAACCGGCTGTACTGCCTTATTGCAGACACTGATCCTCTTGTTCCTCTCCCTGCAGTCTTGCCAACTTATCCTTATCTTCTTCCCTCCATCTGCACTGCAGGGGAATCGGGGAGAAGGGGCTAGTAAATGTAAATGGCCCCTTCCTTTTCTGAATGAACACATTTAGTGATCGGTACAGTTAGTGATCAGTACCGATTGCTCCTGTGTTCATTCATCACTGAAGCATAGTAAACTGTGCTTACCATTGTTTCAGTTTGTGAATGAATAGGAAGCCTGTAAGTGCTTCCTACTCATTTATCTGTGCAGCTTAAAATGTGAGACATTAGGGGTCTGTTTAGGCCCTTGATATTTCAATAACCCCCCCCCCCCATAGGGGACTTAACATTTTTAAAATGAATACATAAAAATTAGAATTAAAGAAAAAAAACAATAAAAAAAAAAAAAAAAAGAATTTCGAAAAAATATTGCTTTGCGCTATAATTTCTGCCATGGGATAGCATCACAGCCATGGTATGTGCATACCTCTAACCACTGCCTCTGTTCAGGGCCATCTTTAACATTGATTGGACCCTGGGCAAACGTTTCCTGGCCCCCCCCCCCATACAATTTCGCTCTCCATCTGCTCTGATACAATAAATAGCAGCTAGACTTAAAATCAGTTTACTGTATCAGATCAGGCAGCGATTGGTTGCCAGAGGTTACAGTGTATCATTTCCGCTTACTGACTGGTTGCTAGAGGTTACAGCACATGATTTCTGCTTGTTGATTGGTTGCTAGAGATTACTGTACAGTAATACTGCTCACTGATTGGTTGCTAGAGGTTACAGCACATCATCTCCTCACTGCAGGGGGGCATGATATACATATGAATGTCGCCTTTATTTACATATCTATGTCGCCGGATGCAGCTATTTACATATGATTGCCGGTTATTTACACACAGGGTCTGCAGGTGAGTGATTTGTACAAAACAATAGGGCAGAGCTGGGCAGTATTAGTAGCAGCACTTCACACTGAGATATCAGGACACAGCACTGGACTGAAACTTCAAGGGACAAGGGAATTTAAACTGGGATAGTTGGCAAGTATGAGGCAGCTGCTTTGGGCCCCACAACAATGACAGGGCCCAGGGCAGCTGCCCCTTTTGCCCTGCCTTAAAGACAGCCCTGCCTCTGTTACTCTGTGTCTGAGCTTTAGGGTGCACACCCTATTGCAATAGGCTGCGTACACTTATGAAGTCGGGCATGTGAAGTTGGGGGAGGATGAATGACAAAGATTCAAAGGGGGTGAATGAGAGGATGCAGCTGAGACATGAGGTTGGAGAGAAAAGTAGAGAAGAAAAGGAGACTGGAGAAATGAGACAAGAGAGAGGTAGTTGGAGGAAGAACAAAGAGAAAGAAAAGGGTGGAGAGAGAGAGAGAGAGAGGAAAAAAGGGATCAAGAATAGGTAGTTGGGAAGGAGGGGAAGGCTAAGAAGACTCGGGGGCCTGCTTTTGGAATGGCTCCTATAGAAGTGTGCATTGCTCTATCCCTCCCTCTGTAAGAGGAAAAGGTCAGTGGGCAGCTCATTTTATATTCAGAACACCTGGGGATACCCCAAATCACCAGCACCATATTATTCAATTATTAACTATCTTGACCTTTTTAGTCAATACCTAGACTACATCTCGCACATACTTGACAGGCAGCTTTATTGGCTAATGGGATTATGCAAGAAAGATGGAACTATTATCAACCAGGAAGCTGTATTGATCATAAGTTGCCCAACAAGACTGACTAATGTGTAACTGCAACACTCATAGACATTTGTTACCTCTAACATACCCTGGCTGTACCTCACATGACAATGGCTTTACTAGTCTGTCTTCCCAGAAGGCTGGGGCCATTGCAAGTGCAAAAATCGATCCCACTCTCACAGATCGTTTTTTTTGCCATCTCTTATAATTCTGTGAGTTGCAAATGTAAAAATCCATCACTGTGACACTGTGATCTCCAATGCTCCCTAAAAGTCCCAAACTATCCCCCTCCTTAACACTTAACCCTATATTGTCTAAAGACTTAACCTCCCTCCAACCCTTAACACCTAACCTATAGACATGTGCAATTTGTTTAGTTCCGGATTAGTTTTTTAACCAATTTTGACAAATTTGTTAATTTCAAAAGGTCAGAATTTCCTAATTTTTCAATTTCCGAGATTTCGAATTTCGGAAATTTCGAATGTTCAAATCTTCAAATTTCCAAAATTTCGAATTTCCGAAACTTCAAATTTTTACATTTTCAAGTTTCCTGAAATTTCAAAATTCGGAATTTCAGAATTTCGGAATTTGGGAATTCGAAATTTCAGAAATTCGAAATTTGGAAAATTTCGGAAATTGGGAATTTCAGAAATTCGGAATTTTGGAAATTCGGAAATTCGGAATTTTGGAAATTCGGAATTTCGGAAATTCTAAATTTCGGAAATTCGAAAATTCAAAAATTTGGAAATTTGAAAATCCGAATGAAAATCTGAAAATTCAAATGAAAATTCGAAAACCTGAAATTATAACTAACTAATAATAACTATTAAATTACAGGTATTGGAATTTCCTTTCAAATTTGGCTGTTAGTGAACGTAACGAGTACGAATTTATCCGAAGTTACAAATTATTCGAAATAACGACTGCTGTATCTAAACGAATGTAATGTAACTAATTAATAATAATAAATAACAATAATAATAAAACCTTTATTATTATTATGTTCCATCCCATTTGTTTAGATGCGGCATTCGTTATTTCAGGTAATAATTCGTAACTTCAGATAAATTTGTATTCGTTACATTCACAAACAGCCAAATTTGAAAGGAAATTCCAATACCTACAATTTAATAGTTAGTTATTATTAGTTTGTTATTATTTCGAATTTAACTGGTTTTCTTTCTTTTTTCAGATTTTTGAATTTTCGGATTTTAGAATTTTAGAATTCCAAAAATTCAAAAGTTCCAAAATTTGAAAATTTGGAATTTGAAAATTTGAAAATTCGTAAATTTTAAAATTCAGAAATTCGTAAATTTGAAAATTCGGAATTCGAAAACTCAAAATTCGGAAATGAAAAAATTCTGAAATTCGAAAATTCAAAATTTGAAAATTCGGAAATTAAAAAATTTGAAAATTTTGAAAAAATGAAAACAAACACATTTTTTGTCAGTGCACATGTCTGCTAACCTATACCTTAAACTGCTAAAACTGCACCTTAACTTAACACATAACTTTCACCCGAATACTTAAAGAGGAGTTCCACCCCGGGGGGGCCGTCAAAAAAAAAAAAATTAAAAGTCAGCAGCTACAAATACTGCAGCTGCTGACTTTTAATTGGACACTTACCTGTCCCTGGGTCCAGCGATGCGGGGGATCGAAGCCCCGCTCGTCTCCCCCCTCCGCTTGTCGGCGCCGGCATTTCAACTGTGGGCGCCGGGCTGTGGCTTCACAGCCTGGCGCTCACTGCGCATGCGCGAGCGGCGCCGCGCGCCGTGATTGGCCGCTCAATCACTTGGGACCTGTAATGGGTCCCAGATGATTGACAGGAGGGAGGGAGCAGAGCGGAGCCCTTCCTGTGCCTGGGGGGAAGTGATGTCACCAGCCCAGGCAAAGGAACAGGCAGACTACGAGGGACCACCTAGCAACAGGCATTTAGAGGTAAGTGAAAAAAAAAAAATATCCAAATGTTTTTTTGTTTTTTTTTTTAGAATTTTTACAGGTATTTTTGTTTTTTGGGTGGAACCCCACTTTAACCTAACACCCCTATAGGGATGCTCTAACACTAATTCTCTAACACTTAAGCCCCCTGGTTCTTGGCCCTTACCCAAGACAACCCTTGAAATACACGAAACATACTCCTTAAAACATATCTAAACCCAAAAAAACTAAATTGTAATACTGTATATGGCAGCTTACACTGGTAGATTTACAAGCAGACTGTGAACTTTGCAAATGCTGTTGTACTCTGCAAGTGCAGTTGCTCCAGAGTCAAGTAAATGCTTCACTTTGCAAAGAATACCCAATCACATGCAAGAAAAAAAACAAAACAACATGTTTGCTTGCACATGATTGGATGAATGAAGTCAGCAGAGCTTACCATTATTTACTAAGCTCTGGAGGACATTCACTTGCAGAGTGCACAGTCTGTTTGCCTCTAGTAAATCAACCCCTACCAGTTCTTCGACGTGGAGGCTGCATTTGTTTTTTCATGAATATTTTCAAAACCTACCTGCCAGAAATGTAGTGTTCTTGTCACTTTCTGTGAGATGAAATGACAGCAAAAAGATTATCTTTTTTTTTTTTTTTTGTAAACTATTCATCAACTATTATATAATAAAGATAAAAAAGGCAGTCATATTTAACCACCTCCCATCCATGCTATAGCCGAAAGGCCGCTACAGCGCGGACTTAATTTGCCGGGAGGGCGTCCATGGACGTCCTCCCGTTCTCAAGCAGCCTGCGCGCCCCCTGCAGGGAGTGTGCCGCTCGCTCTGTGATCAGCGAGTCGCTGGATCACAGATCGGAGTAAGGGGTCGGTCCCAACCCCTTACCACGTGATCAGCTGTCAGCCAATGACAGCTGATCATGTGATGTAAACAGAGCCGGTAATCAGCTATTTTTTTCTCTTTGCGCTGATAGCGTGAGGAGAAAAAAAAAGCCGAACCCCTGGCGGCTGTCATCGGGACATCGGTCCCGATCAAGGAGAGCAGCCGCATGCTCATCACTGCCACCTGTGCCACCTAACAAGGCCACTTAACAGTACACAACAGTGCCGCCTACCAGTGCCAACTGGTAGGCGGCAAAAATCGCTGATCACCGCCATTACTAGTAAAAAAAAAAAAAATACTTTAAATCTATCCCTTAGTTTGTAGACGCTTTAACTTTTGCGCAAACCAATCAATATACGCTTATTGCGATTTTTTTACCAAAAATATATAGAAGAATACAAATTGGCCTGAAGAAATTAGTTTTTTACATTTTTTGGGGGGATATTTATTATAGCAAAAAGTAAAAAATATTGTTTTTTTTTTCAAAATTGTCAGTCTTTTTTTGTTTATAGCGCAAAAAATAAAAACCGCAGAAGTGATCTAATACCACCAAGAGAAAGCTCTATTTGTGGGAAGAAAAGGGCGATTTTGTTTGGGTACAACATCGCACAACTGCACAATTGTCAGTTAAAACGACGCAGTGCCGTATCGCAAAAAATGGCCTGGTCATTAAGGGGGAAAATCTTCCGGTCCTTAAGTGGCTAAAAATACACCTGTAGGCAGTTAACATTCTAATATATTTAAATGAAGTAGGATAAAAGTCCTGGATAATGACCCATGAGAAACTGGCTTGCATAGTTAAAGGGTAACTCCACTTTTGTGGGAAAAAAAAATATATCGCAAATAAAAAAAAAAATATATAGCATATAAAATTGCAACACAAGCCAAATTGTTATATATAGTGTTATTAAAAATTACATTTTTCAGTCTACAGCTCTGTAATTTTCTGTAAAATTTTATTCAATATGGCAACCTGATAGAAGGAAAGAAAATTGCATAATCTATGGCCTGCCCTAATGTTACAGAAACTCATTGACCAACAAAGGTATTATGATAAATATACATGACATTTTAACAATACCTTTACCCATTTTTTAAAAGCCCACTACTATGACGCTCAGTAAAGTAATACTGTATAAGATATACTATATTGTTGGAAAATTAATAAACTCATAAATTAGTAAATCTAATTAACAAAACTATTCCAGCTCCATGTTTTTTCCCATTTTCAGGCACTTTATGCATAAATATGTGTAGGAGAGTAAAAAAAAAAAAGAAAAAGGAAATGGAAGTTTTTACAAGACGTGTAGGAGGATGAAATAAAAGGATGGAAATGGAAAGTCTTCAAATGGAATTGTGTCACAAGATGTGTAGGAGGACGTTAAGAAGTGGACATGGAACATCTTCAAATGGATATGTGCTGCAGGCAGGACATGTAAGAGGATGATGAAAAACTGGAAACTGAATGTTTTTACCTAAATAGATTTTATAAACGGCTAAAGATCATATAAAGAAATTGTACTAAAACCTAATTATCCCAGCTACTATGATTGTCCTCCTGCTATAAAATGAATGGCATGCTGGCCAATATTTATTTAACTTTTTGAATTCCAAGAACGCATTGTGCCAATCAAAGAATTGAAAACAAGCTAATGGCTGCTATACAGTTGTGCTCAATAGTTTGCATACCCTGGCAGAAATTGTGAAATGTTGGCATTCATATTGAAAATATGACTGATCATGCCAAAAAACTTCTTTTATTTAAGGATAGCAATCACATGAAGCCATTTAGTTTTTTGGATCCTTTTTAAATCATAATGATAAAAGAAATCACCCAAATGGCCCTGATAAAAAGTTTACATACCCTGAAATGTTTGGCCTTGGTACAGACACAGAAGGTGGGACACACGGTTTAAAATGGCAATTAAAGGTTAATTTCACACATTTGTGGCTTTTTAAATCACAATTAGTGTCTGTGTATAAATAGTCAATGAGTTTGTTAGCTCTCATGTGGATGCACTAAGCAGGTTAGACACTGAGCCACGAGGAGGTAAAAAAGAACAGTCAAAAGACCTGCGTAACAAGGTAATGAAACTTTACAAAGATGGAAAAGGATATAAAATATATTCAAAGCCTTGAATATGCCGGCCAGTACTGTTCAATCACTTAATAAAAAGTGGAAAAATAGGGTCTCTCTTCATACCAAGCCAAGGTCAGGTAGAACAAGAAAGATTGCAGCCACAACTGTCAGAAGATTTGCTCAGGATACAAAGAAAAACCCCACAGGTAACCTAAGGAGAAATACAGGCTGCTCTCCAAAAACACTGTGTTTTTTTTTTTAACCGCTTGCTGCCCGCCGGCTGTCATATGACGGCCAGACGGTGCGGCTCTCGTTCTGGGAGGGCGTCATATGACGCCCTCGCCTTCTTGGCCCACCAGGGGGCTCATGTGCGCACGCGCCCGCCGTGTCACTGGGGACTCGATGCGCATGTCTGGTGGCTGCGATGTCCGCCAGGCACCCGCGATTGCCCGGTAACACAGCAGGACCGTGGATCTATGTGTGTAAACACACAGATCCACGGTCCTGTCAGAGGAGAGGAGAACGATGGTGTGTTCCCAGTACAGAGGAACACCGATCGGTCTCCTCCCCTTGTGATTCCCCTCCTCCTACAGTTAGAATCACTCCCCTAGGAAGCATAATTAACCCCTTGATCACCCCCTAGTGTTAACCCCTTCCCTGTCAGTCACATTTATACAGTAATCAATGCATTTTTATAGCACGGATCGCTGTATAAATGTGAATGGTCCCAAAAATGTGTCCAAAATTTCCGATATGTCCGCCGCAATATCGCAGTCACGATAAAAATCGCAGATCGCGGCCATTACTAGTAAAAAAAAAAAAAATAATAAAAATGCTATAAATCTATCCCCTATTTTGTAGACGCTATAACTTTTGTGCAAACCAATCAATATACGCTTATTGCGATTTTTTTTACCAAAAATATGTAGAAGAATACGTATTGGCCTAAACTGAGGAAAAAATTAGCTTTTTTAAAAAAAAATACAGTGGGGCAAAAAAGTATTTAGTCAGCCACCAATTGTGCAAGTTCTCCCACTTAAAAAGATGAGAGAGGCCTGTAATTGTCATCATAGGTATACCTCAACTATGAGGGGCAAAATGTGGAAACAAATCCAGACAATCACATTGTCTGATTTTTGAAAGAATTTATTTGCAAATTATGGTGGAAAATAAGTATTTGGTCAATATGAAAAGTTCATCTCGATACTTTGTTATATATCCTTTGTTGGCAATGACAGAGGTCAAACGTTTTCTGTAATTCTTCACAAGGTTGTCACACACTGTTGCTGGTATGTTGGCCCATTCCTCCATGCAGATCTCCTCTAGAACAGTGATGTTTTGGGGCTGTCGCTGGGCAACATGGACTTTCAACTCCCTCCAAAGGTTTTCTATGGGGTCAAGATCGGGAGACTGGCTAGGCCACTCCAGGACCTTGAAATGCTTTTACGAAGCCACTCCTTTGTTGCCCGGGCGGTGTGTTTGGGATCATTGTCATGCTGAAAGACCCAGCCATGTTTCATCCTCAATGCCCTTGCTGATGGGAGGAGGTTTGCACTCAAAATCTCATGATACATGGCCCCATTCATTCTTTCAAGTACACGGATCAGTCATCCTGTTCCCTTTGCAAAGAAACAGCCCCAAAGCATGATGTTGCCACCCCCATGCTTCACAGTAGGTATGGTGTTCTTTGGTTGCAACTCAGCATTCTCTCTCCTCCAAACACGACGAGTTGAGTTTCTACCAAACAGTTCTACTTTGGTTTCATGTGACCATATGACATTCTCCCAATCCTCTTCTGGATCATCCAAATGCTCTCTAGCAGACCTCAGACGGACCCGGACATGTACTGGCTTAAGCAGGGGGACACGTCTGGCACTGCAGGATCTGAGTCCCTGGCGGTGTAGTGTGTTACTGATGGTAGCCTTTGTTACGTTGGTCCCAGCTCTCTGCAGGTCATTCACTAGGTCCCCCGTGTGGTTCTGGGATTTTTGCTCACCGTTCTTGTGATCATTTTGACCCCACGAGGTGAGATCTTGCGTGGAGCCCCAGATCGAGGGAGATTATCAGTGGTCTTGTATGTCTTACATTTTCTAATTATTGCTCCCACAGTTGATTTCTTCACACCAAGCTGCTTGCCTATTGTAAATTCAGTCTTCCCAGCCTGGTGCAGGTCTACAATTTTGTTTCTGGTGTCCTTCGACAGCTCTTTGGTCTTCACCATAGTGGAGTTTGGAGTGTGACTGTTTGAGGTTGTGGACAGGTGTCTTTTATACTGATAACAAGTTCAAACAGGTGCCATTAATACAGGTAATGAGTGGAGGGCAGAGGAGCCTCTTAAAGAAGAAGATACAGGTCTGTGAGAGACAGAAATCTTGTTGTTTGTAGGTGACCAAATACTTATTTTCCACCATAATTTGCAAATAAATTATTTCAAAAATCAGACAATGTGATTGTCTGGATTTGTTTCCACATTTTGCCCCTCATAGTTGAGGTATACCTATGATGACAATTACAGGCCTCTCTCATCTTTTTAAGTGGGAGAACTTGCACAATTGGTGACTGACTAAATACTTTTTTGCCCCACTGTATATATTTATTATAGCAAAAAGTAAAAAATATTGCGTTTTTTTCAAACTTGTCACTCTTCTTTTGTTTATAGCACAAAAAATAAAAGCCGCAGAGGTGATCAAATACCACCAAAAGAAAGCTCTATTTGTGGGGAAAAAATCATTACAATTTCATTTAGGTACAGTGTTGCATGACCGCGCAATTGTCATTCAAAGTGTGACAGCGCTGAAAGCTGAAAAATGGCCTGGGCAGGAAAGGGGTGAAAATGCCCAGTATTGAAGTGGTTAAGGAGCACAGTTCAACGATACTTGAACAAAAAAGAGCTGCATGGTTGAGGTGCCAGAAGGAAACCTTTACTGCGCCAATGACACAAAAAAGCCAATGAGGCATGTCCAGGTGTTGTTGGGCATATTGTAACCAGGCTTTTTTGTGGAACTTGTACAGTAAAGGCTTCTTTCTGGACCATGTAGCTCTGTTTTGTTCAGGTATCATCGTATTTTGCTCCTTAAAAACAACAACACCATCTTTTTTCCAGAGCAGCCTGTATTTCTCCTGAGGTTACCTGTGGGATTTTCTTTTTATCCCGAACAATTCCTGTGGCAGTTGTGGCTGAAATCTTTCTTGATCTACCTGACTTTGGCTTGGTATCAAGAGATCCCCAAATTTTCCACTTATTACGTGATTGAACAGTACTGACTGGCATATTCAAGGCTTTGTATATCTTTTTATATCCTTTTCCATCTTTGTAAAGTTTCATTACCTTGTTACGAAGGTAGTGGCGGCTGGTGCTCAAAATTTTTGTGGGGCGCAAACAAACTGAATAGTACTGAAACCCCCCCATCAATTGCAACCTCACTGTGCCCATCAAACGCAGCCAGTGTGCCCATCAAACGCAGCCACTGTGCCCATCATATGCAGCCACATTTACCCATCAAATGCAGCCACTGTGCCCATCAATTGCAGCCATTGTGCCCATCAAACGCAGCCACTGTGCCCATCATATGCAGCCACGTTTGCCCATCATATGCAGCCATGTGTGCCCATCAAATGCAGCCACTTGTGCCCATCATATGCAGCTACTTGTGCCCATCAAATGCAGCCACTTGTTTCCATCATATGCAGCCACTTGTGCCCATCATATGCAGCCACTTGTGCCCATCAATTGCCGCCACTTGTGCCCATCAAATGCCGCCACTGTGCCTATCAATTGCCGCCACTGTGCCCATCAGTTGCTGCCACTGTGCCCATCAGTTGCTCCCATTGTACTTGTCTCGGTGGGATAGCTCCTCGGTGTCTTCTTCCGTCCTCTCTTCCCGTCCTCAGCTATGATTGGACGCCTGGCGTCCAATCACAGCACCTGTCATTTCAGCCAATCAGGTGACGGGTAACAGATCCGAGCACCTGATTGGCGGAGAGGCGGTTTAGTGTTAGGAAAGAGAATACTCATCTTTTTTGACGCCTATTAGAGCCTACGGCTCTAATCAGGTGCTTCAAGACCTGCCCCCCCGCTGCTGTAATTCAGGCACCCTGTGCCCGAAAAGGAGTCGGGCGCCTGAATAGGGGGTGGCAGCGGCGGCCATAGATAGATTCATGCAATGCATGAATCTATCTGTTGGTGATAGAGGGGGTGGCAGGAGAGAGGGGGCAGCACCCATGTGCCCTTATGGACGCACCGCCACTGTACCTAGGTCTTTTGACTGCCTCCTCATGGCTCAGTGTCTAGCCTGCTCAGTGCATCCATGTGAGAGCTAATAAACTCATTGACTATTTATACACAGACACTAATTGTGATTTATAAAGTAACAGATGTGGGAAATTAACCTTTAATTGCCATTTTTTGCAAAATTCAATATAATATTGCAACTTGAAGGCATTTTATACACAGTTGGTGTACAGAACACCCCCAGAGATGTCATTTCCTGCTTGTGTGTAGGACTCTGCATTAGGGTACAAGTTAGGATTTGGTGAGATACTCCCTTAAGGGTTAATCGTTTCTAAAAGGGATGCAGACACTGCAACTTTTCTCATCAGAACCCTGAAAGTGCATCAGCTGATTAAAATGAAGTAGTCACTCCCATTCCAAATCACTATCCACAGACACAAAGCGGATCAAACAGCTTTTATCTTCAGAGCAGAAACTCTGGTTCCTTTCTCTACTCTTTAAGTATCTTCAGACATGTTAGGTTAAATGCTAATTTTAGAAGCACCATTTTTAGTATACCATTTAATAAAATAAGTAGAAAAAGGTTTGCATAGAAAAGCGCCATTGGCTGGTATGTTAGTGGTGTTCAGTTATTTAATCAAATTGCATACAATGTGTATTTCATAGAGAATGACTTTTAATGATGTACTGTTAAAAACATTTTAATAGCATGTACAGCAAGATGGATGGCCATTACATAAGAGACGCAATGAAGCAGATAATATAATAGATCATAATACATCTAGATATTGACATAACAAATTCCAATACATCAAAGACAATACATTAGTAAGTTCTAATGCATTTCTTGTTTTAACATCCACTTCTTCTGGGGAACTCAAATATGTATCAACATCTAACTCAAAAGGTGGTCACAGATCACCTCTGCATCCCCTTCCTACATCCATTGTTATGTCTCCCTCCTAAGCCTCGTACACACGATCGGATTTTCAGATGGGAATTGTGTGATGACAGGCTGTTGGTGGAAAATCTGACCGTGTGTACGCTCCGTCGGACAATTGTTGTCAGATTTTCCGCAGACAAATGTTGGATGGCAGGCTTTCAAATTTTCTGTGGACAAATGTCTGTTGTCGGATTTTCTGAGCGTGTGTACACAAGTCCGTCGGACAAAAGTCCAAAATACAAACACGGATGCTCGGAAGCAAGGAGAAGCCAGAAGCGGTCTTGTAAACTAACGTTCGTAATGGAGAATTAACATTCGTAACGCGGCAAAATATGAAATTTCCAAATGCAGCGCACAATTCTCTTCTTCTTTAATCACCTAAGGACCGAGCCTCTTTCTGAGATTTGTTGTTTACAAGTTAAAAACTGTTTTTTTTGCTAGAAAATTACTTATAACCCCCAAAAATTATACTTTTTTTTTTCTAACACCCTAGAGAATAAAATGGCAGTCGTTGCAATACTTTCTGTCACACTGTATTTGCGGTGCAGTCTTACAAGCGCACTTTGTTTGGAAAAAATACACCTTTTTTAATTAAAAAATAAGACAACAGTAAAGTTAGCCCAATTTTTTTTATATTGTGAAAGATAATGTTACGCTGAGTAAATTGATACCTACCATGTCACGCTTCAAAATTGCGCCCGCTCGTGGAATGGTGACAAACTTTTACCCTTAAAAATCTCCATAGGCGACGTTTAAAAAATTCTTCAGGTTGCATGTTTTGAGTTACAGAGGAGCTCTGGGGCTAGAATTATTGCTCTCTACTGATTGCGGCGATACCTCACATGTGTGGTTTGAACACCGTTTTCATATGCCGGCGCTACTCATGTATGCGTTTGCTTCTGCACGCGAGCTCGTTGGGACGGGGCGCGTTAAAAATTTTTTTATTCTTTTCTTATTTATTTTACCTTTTTATTTTTTATTTTTACACTGTTTTTTAAAAAAAAATAAAAAAATGTCACTTTTATTCCTATTACAGGGAATGTAAACATCCCTTGTAATAGAAAAAAGCATGACAGGACCTCTTAAATAAGGTCTCAAAAAGACCTCAGATCTCATATTTTTTTTTTTTAACAGAAAATTTTATTAAACAAATCAGCATTACTTTACAGAGTGATTTAAGACATTCAAAGTATAGAAGAAAATGACATTAAAATCAACCTTCAACCTGTAGTCATTGCCTATCAGATATTCCAATTGTGCAAATATCAGAAGTATCACTTAACAGTACACCTTAATACATTATAATATTATAGCATCGTAGATAAACTTACATAAGTAACCATTTTCAATCCAACCTGATAGGGAGGAGGAAGGGGGGGAGGGGGGGAAGGGGGGGGAAGAGGGAGGGGAAGAAGAACGAAGGAAAGGTAAGGGGGGGGAAGAGGGAACAGGCAGCGGGAGAGCAGTCAAAGAGACACTAGATTTCCTCCAACCAGTTTCATAGCATAATAATTATGCGAGAGGGGGTTCCGGGGCCCCAGAGGCATCTACCCAAGAGGACCAGATCTTATCAAACTTTCCTGGACATTGCCTACTTTCATATGTCAATCTATACAGGGGAAGTACCATGTTCACTGACCTTTTCCATGATGCCAAAGTAGGAGGCTCTGCCTTTTTCCATACCATTAATATTTCACGCCTAGCATAATATAATGCGAAGGTAAGACACAGTTTACTATATCTGTCTCCCTCAATATCCTCCAAATGGCTAAGCAATAGTATCTGAGGGTCAACCGGTACATTCAAACCTGTGACATCGCTCAGTGTGGTGGCCACTGCTAACCAAAAGGGTTTGAGTTTGGGACAGGACCAGACCATGTGCCAAAAGGTGCCCACTTCCTGCCTACATCTCTGACAATTGGGGTCCCTTTGATCATAAATGCGTGCCAGTCTCTGTGGGGTGAAATACGCTCTGTGTAGGAACTTAAATTGTATGAACCTATCTTTCGCCGCTATCATGGAAGGAATGTAGGAAATTAAACACTCCTTCAATTCCTCTTCATCCAAGGAAGGGATATCGACCCTCCATTTTTCCCATGTCTTGGTTAGTTTGGTGTCATACTCTACTGTGAGGTATAGATATAACGTAGAAAGTGGCTTCCCCATCACGCTAGAAATCAGGAGCCGTTCAATGGAGTCTGGTTCCAAAATAAGGGGGGCAGGGAACTGAGCCTCAAAAGCGTGCTTTAGCTGCCAGTATCTAAATTGGAAGGAGGAAGGGATAGAAAATGATTGCCTCAGGGCCTGAAAAGACTTAAGCCTACCATCCTGAACTATATGTTTTAGTGTGAGGATACCCTTTTTTGCCCAGATAGAGGGGTCTGGTATACTATAAAGGTGAGGGAGCATGGGATTGCCCCATAAGGGCATATGAGGTGAGATATGATTGGGTTTCCCATATATCCTCCTGGCCTCCTGCCAGACCCTTACAGTGGTTCGCATCAGAGTTGTCATGGACTGACTAGCCCGAAGTCCACGAAACGGAAGGTTGCTCAGGGCTGCAAAAGAACCCAAAATGGCTGCTTCAAGAGTAACATCAGGATTCTGTGCGGGCTGGGAGAACCACCACCGAACCGTAACAAGAACAGCTGCCCAGTAATAAATTTGAAAGTTCGGTAGTGCCAGTCCCCCCCCGGATAATGGGAGATATAGGATCTGCTTGGCCACTCTGGCCATAAGTATTTGGGAAGGTAAATCATTTTTAGCAGATTTACTCTGCCAACCGGGGTCAGTGGGAGGGAACGCCAAGAAGCACACCTAGCCGTTAGTTGTGTCATAAGTGGTCGCAGATTATCGTCCATATAATCCTGGACTTTACCACTAATCTTAATCCCTAGGTACTTGAAGTCCTCTACCCATTTAAGCTGCACGTGTGGGATCCTAGGGGTCGACTGATGGAGCGGGAACAGTATCGACTTATCCCAATTAATACGGATCCCCGAGTACCCGCCGAATCGGTTAATTAGACCTAGTGCAGTCTGCAGGGAGGACGACGCGTCCGCCAAATAGAGCAGAGCGTCATCCGCATACAGCGAAATCTTCTCCTCGATTGGGCCCACCTGAAGCCCCCTCACCCCGGGGTCAGCCCGCAGCAGTATAGCCAGGGGTTCCATCGCCAGAGCAAATAAGCCCGGGGAGAGGGGACACCCCTGTCTCGTACCCCGAAACAATTTAAACTTCTCCGATAGACAACCATTGGTGCGTATTCTGGCTGAAGGACTATGATATAGCATGCGGAGCCATTTTGTGAAGCCCGGGCCAAACCCAAAACGCGAGAGCACCTCCCATAAGTAGCCCCACTCGACGGAATCAAAAGCCTTCTCTGAGTCGAGTGAGGCCACCACTCCTCCGGACTCCCCATCCGCCCTGTCTATATGAGTATAAAGACGCCTAATGTTGATGTCAGTACCTCTCCCGGGCATGAAGCCTGTTTGATCTCTGTGGATCAGGGCAGTGATGACAAGGTTAAGCCTATTGGCCAGTACTTTTGCCAGGACCTTTGCGTCCACATTCAGGAGAGATATGGGGCGATACGAGGAGCATAAAGTAGGGTCCTTCCCGGGCTTGGGGATCACCACTATAATCGCTTCACTCATTGTATCCGGGAGTCTCTCGAGGCGCATCGACGCAGAGAAGAGGTCCTGAAGCTTGTCTACTAGTTCTGCAGCGTATTGTTTGTAAAATTCTATAGGGATTCCATCGGGTCCCGGTGTTTTCCCTGTCTGCATTGATTTGAGTGCCCGGAGTATTTCCAAGGATGTAATTGGGGCATCAAGCTTATCACGATATGTTACCGTAAGGGTTGGGACATCAATACTGTCTAAGTATGCCACCAGATCCTCCTCCCTATAGTCTGCCCTGGACATGTAGAGAGATTTATAGAATTCCGCGAAACAGCTATTGATCTCTTCCGGTGTGTGGACTATCTGTCCCGAAGGGTCTCTGATGTGGGAGATGCTCATCCCCCCCGCCTGCTCCCTGGAGAGCCAGGCCAACAAGCGACCCGCTCGCTCCCCCTGCTCAAAAATCCGTTGGGATTGAGCCAGCATTTTTTTCTGGGTAAGAGTGGTACGAAGACGAACCACCTCCGATGTCATAAATTGTAAATGTGAGTAGTGTATAGGGTCCCGGGTACGAACAAAGAGGATCTCTGCACAACTCGCCTCTCTCTCAGCCCTTACCAACTCTGCCCTGCGCTCCCTACGAACTCTGGCTATAATGGTCTGGTATTGTCCCCTTGTCGTGGCCTTGAATGCATCCCAGACAACTGTGGGGTCAGCCGAGCCCACATTTACCACCCAGAAGTCAAGCAACTCCGTTCTGAATTGAGAGTCTACGGCCGTGTCTGAAATCCAAAACCTCGAGAGCCTCCATATCTTGTCTACAGGGCCCAGTGAAAGGTCCAATGACAACAGCAGGGGAGCGTGGTCAGAAATTCCTCTAGGGAGTATTTGTATATCTGTAACCCGTGGGAGGACCGGACTTCCCGCGAAGACTAAGTCTATCCGGGAGAACGTCCTGTGAGAGGCCGAGTGGCATGTGTATGCCCTGGTCTGGGGGTGTCTCCACCTCCACACATCAGTCAGGCCATACGTGTCCGCCCACTCAGTCAACCCAGGATGGTGATACCCCGCAGACGCCAGTCTATCAAGATCCGGATCAGGGACTAGATTGAAATCACCCAATATAATATTGTTATCAGATGCAAATTCAGCTATCTTACCGGTGATCTGGTTGAGCACCAGTAGTGAAGCCGGAGGAGGCAAATATAAACCCACAATGGTCCACGTTAGAGAATATATTTTAGCATGTATGATGACATAACGACCATCAGGGTCCAGGGCCAAATCCAGGAGCCGGAAAGGAAGGGATTTCAATATCAGAATAGTGACACCCCTGGAAAAACTGGAGTGCGTGGAGTGGTAGTGATAACCCACCCACGGTTTTTTGAGGGCCAAAACTCTACTTCCTATCAAATGCGTCTCCTGGAGCACACATATATGTGGGTTGTAAGCTTTAAGGAATTGGAACACCAGGGAACGCTTAACCGGGGAGTTCAGTCCCCTAGTGTTCCAGGAAACAATATTAAGGGAGGACATGGTTACTCAGAATGATAATAATGTTAGGATCAATGTAGGTCGTGGCTCCCGAACTGGACCCCCGGACCCATAATGGACATACCTGAAAACATTGCAATGCTGATGAGTCAATTTTTTTAAAAAAACAATTGTAAAACAAAAACAGAACCAAACTGAAAACAGTCCAACTTCTAACATAAATTAGAACAGCCCCATTAGGGGAACTTTCCCCACCCCCCACCCCACCCAGCCCCCCCAAACTGAGGCGGGTTTCAATCCCAAACCAATTCAGCTCGCCGGCTGCAGCAAGGGGTCCGTGGAAGAGGCGAGCCCGACCCCCCTAAATTGCACACGGGGGGGCAAGCAAGAGTTCAAGCGGCCCTTCGAGTGTGAGAACTCCGCTAATGGATTATAACAGGCTGTGGGGTATTAGAAGTCAAATAGAGAAGAAGTAAATCGTGTTGTGACCCCACAGTGAAGTCGATCCATCACTAAGAGGATGCAGGTATGCAGGTAACATGAAGCCTCATAGCTCAACAGTCTCCTGACCAAATGCTTAGACAGGGGCATTAACTTAGAGTTTTCCTGAAAGGGGATAGTTGGTTACCCCCCTCAAGTCTGAACACATCATGGGGATGAACTGGGCACAACCTGTGCAACAAAACTAAGTCATCCATGGAGCAGTTCGTATGTGAATTCAGACTTGGGCCCAGGTTGTTACAAGTAAAGAATAAAGAGGAGATTCGGTGTGTACCGATCGGTCGGTCAACGGATCTGTGGCAGAGAATCCAGCCAGACAGAGGCCTCCCTTGGTGTGGTGAAAAATCGAGTCGTCTCGCCATCCTGGACCCTCAAGCGAGCAGGGAAGAGTACACTATAGCGAATGTTGCGTGATCTCAGTGCGGCCTTAACCTGGTCAAACGATTTCCTGAGTTTTTGGGTCTCTACCGAATAGTCAGGGAAAATCATCAGTTTAGTGTACTGAAATCTTAGGTCCCCAACATTTCTGGAGGCACGAAGAACTTCATCCCTGTCTCTGAAATTAAGGAGACGGAGTATGAAGGTGCGAGGAGGGGATCCAGGAGGCCCTGGCTTAGGCGGTATACGGTGTGCCCTCTCAACTGTGTAGTAGGGCGACCAACGGGCTTCCGGTAGGAGGTCTCGCAGCAGGCCCTCTATGAAGGAGGTAGGATTGTTCCCCTCCGCCCCCTCCGGTAAACCGATAATACGAAGATTATTGCGCCGGTTTCTGTTCTCCGCATCTTCAGCTCTGTATTCTAAGGCCTTTACTTTGGTCTGGAGCGTACGGAGTGTTGCTCCATGTTCCGCAACGGTATCTTCAGTGTTACTCAATCTTTGTTCCGTCTCGGTAACTCGCGACCTAATTTTGTCTATGTCTTGACGGATTAGACCCATATCCAGCTGAACAGCCTCTATTTTGGTTGTTAATGTGGATTGGCAAGTTGCTATGGCCGCCATGACGTCCGCCAGCCAGGGGGGACGAGAGTCATCCGGCTCCATGATGCTTGTCTGTGAGGCTCTATGTGTGCTGCGTGTGGTATGGGCCTCCGGAGTGGGACAGGTGGGCGTCTGGGGGAAGTCCGACTGTGGTGGAAAGGCCAACCTTTTGCCCCCCTTGCTATATTTTGTACTAGAAGATCTGCGCCTCATTCAGATTAGCAAGGCCCCGGACTGGGCAGTAATTAGTGGCTGGCTGTGGGAGACTATCAGGGGGGGGGGGTTCAGGGGTATGCAGTCAGTATATTTAGAGCTGTACGTGCCCCCCAGAGAGTTTGCCCCCTCACCTGCAGGCTGAGTAGAATCGGGGCTGTCCTCGGACTTCCACAGGCCTACAGGGACTTTCTGTGTGTCTCTCCCAGGGTGTCAGGGAAGGAGATGGTCCAGGGCCTGCTCCACAATCCAGATGGAGACCCTCAGCTTTCCTGGGCTCTCCCCCTCCAGATCCCTGGGGTCAGTGTCACCCTCAGCTGTTCCGGCGGCCTCAGATCTTCAGGGGAGGCCGCGGATGCGGCCTAGCTGTTTGTAGGGCCTGAGAATACAATCCGGGCCGATTCCGCGGCCGTGGCTAGGCCTGAGCTTTTATCTGAGGCCCGTGGTGGGCCGCGATGTTTCCGGAGGCTCCGACCGCGCCAGGGGTCATCCGCGGCCTAGTGCCTCGAGGTAGGCTGGAGCGTCCGGCGGACCCGATCGCGGCCCCGGATCAAAAAAAATTTTCCTCCCCCTCAAGAGATAGAGGGTCTGTGAGCCCCCCAGAGACAGTAGGGATGTGTCCGGAGGATTTAGAAGCCAGATGGATCCGGATTATGCCGGCGATGTGCGCAGCTCTCTGAGAAGCAGCCGCTCACATCGCCATCTTGGCCACGCCCCTCAGATCTCATATTTAGACTAAAATGCAATATAAAAAAATAAAAAATAAAACTTGTCATTTATAAAAATAAATAAAAAAAATGGCCCTTTAAGAGCTGTGAGCGGAAGTGACGTTTTGACGTCGCTTCCGCCCAGCAATTGTATGGAGATGGGTGGGGGCCATCTTCCCCTCACTTGTCTCCATACTGAGCCAGCAAAAGGATGCAATCGCCTCCGCCGCTGCCAACGGCTCCGGTAAGCGGCGGAAGGTCACCGAAAAGCGTCAGGAGGGGGGGGCCCGATTTCCCTGGCAGAAAATCGGAATACGTGAGTTACTTATTCTTAAATATAAATATATGTCATTGTGCGAAAAAAAAACAAAACTTAGAGACAGTGGAATCCCGCTTTAAGATGCTCATCTATTATATTATTATTTATTTAAGGTACCCATATAGCAACGTCAATTCACGCAGCGCTCCACACATACATCGCACACTCGCATCGGTCCCTACCCTCAAGGAGCCCACAATCCAAGGTCCCCAACCCACATTCATATACTAGGGCCAATTTTGGACAGAAGCCAGTTAACCTACCAGCATGTCTTTGGAGTGTGGGAGGAAACCGGAGTACCCGGAGGAAACCCACGGAGGCACAGGGAGAACATGCAAACTCCAGGCAGGTAGTGTCATGATTGGGAAAGTATATGTAAGCTTAGTCACTAAAATCTTATATTAGCTTAAACATGATAATGTCACTTTAAAAGTTATTTTTAATATTTTGAAATTTGAATGTTTTCAATAAAATTATACCTGGTGATTCTGCCATTAATGTCCTTGTTCAGGCTCTTTCTGTGATAGGGTGACAACGCTCTGTCCCTGCCTACCAATTGTGCTCCTGTGTAGTTATTCTGCTGTCCGGTGGAGACTACAAGTGGCCTTTTTAACACACGGACGCTGTTGTCACCATCAGGAAAAACATCCTATGGAATGCCATGCAGCTATCATTGGAGTCAGCGGTTGATTCATTTTACCTGGAACCATGATATGTTCCAGTTTATTCCCCCAACTTAATAGGGATCATGTATAAAATTAGTGTATTTATCATTTGTGGTTTGTTTCTGACATGCATTTCTGAAGAAATGCAGTGTTTGAATTTTGTGTAGCGGTGTACTTTTGAAATGATCCTTTTAGGTACAGAAGGTATATATGTATATTGTGCATGATTGTCTTAACCACCGCAGTATAAGCGCGTTGCACCTCCTTCTTGTCCAGGCAATTTTTCCATTTCTCAGAACTGTGATAATTTGACTGACAATTTCTTCCTTATTCAACAATGTGTTCAAATAAATTTTAAGTTTTTTTTTTTTTTTTTTAGGCAGATAGCCTTTAGGTGGAATTTAACAAACATTGTTTTTTTTTTTTTTTACCATTTTGAAAAAAAAAAATGTTTCCTTACTTTCTGTTATAACAGATATCAAATAAATAACCTTTCTCTATAAATTTAGACCAGGCATCACTAAATGGTGGACCACGGTCCAGACACGGACAGAGTGACAGTCCTGTCTGGACCTCCATGACTGCGCCATTTAGCTGCCTGTGTGCTCTCTGTTCATCCGGCCCGTGCGGCTGCATCTTCCCAGATGGGCAGAGAGTGGGACGTGCGGTGGTTCTGCATCGAGAGTGGGAGCTGCTCCACTCCTCAAGTAAACAAGTGGCTGGTTGGTTGCTACCACATGGGGCGGTCCTGGAAAACAATCTCCCACTTTTTAAACAGAAGAAATTGGGAAGCTGCCGCCATCCATCCAGACCAATAGCACCTCCCGCTCTCTGCTAAAAAAGGTAGGATGGGAGGGAGAGAAACGAGCATATTGATGTAAAAGAAGGGGGGGGTGTGCTGATAAGGCGAGTTGCCGTATGCAAAGAGTGGACTGCTATATAAAGTGGTGCATGTAACAGGGGTCTTGTGATGTAAAGAGGAATTGCTATAGTGAAAAAAAGGGGGGCTGTACTGTACAAAGGGGGACTTTAATGTGGCTGGGGCTGTGATGTAAAGGGGGACATGATATAAAAGGAGGGGGGAAATTCTATATTAGGGGGGCTGAGATATGAAGGAGGTGCTATAATGTAAAGGGGTAACTGTATTTTAAAAGAGGGAACTTTGATATGAAGGGGGGGCTCTAATCTAAAACGGAGACTGTGATTTAAAGATGGGGGACTATGATACAAAGGGGGGGGGGACTGCAATGTAAAGACTGAGGACTGTGATGCAAAGGAGTGGAAACTATGATATATAGATGGGGGACTGGGCTATAAAGATGGGAGAGTGCTGTAAAAGGGGGGACTGATATAAAGATTATGAACTGTGCTGTAAAGATAGGGCTATACATTGAAAAGGGGAGAAGCTGTGATATACAAATGCGGGACTGTTCTGTAAAAATGGGGGACTGTGATATAAAGATGGGGGCTGAGTAATAACACAAACATGAGATTCGGACCTCTACTGGATGAAAATTTAGCTGACTGGACCTCCAAGAATTTTAATTCAATACCCCTAATTTAGAGTAAAATTTGTTCTGCTACATTTCTTTGGTTAAAAAAAACACCCAAACATGAGCTTTATTTTTAGTCTGTTGAAAGTTATAGAGTATACATGCTATGGCATATGGATTTGAAATTTATGAACCTTGATGTTTTGACTGTCTAATGCATTTCTCACCCCAAAAATGACCGCTTTTTGTCAAGAAGACACCTGAAGGTATTTTATTAGGAAACATGATGAATATTTTATTTCAAATGCAATTTTTTTAGTAGAAAGTTTTCATTGGTACAATGCAGTAAGGCTTTTGTACTACAGTCTTCATTATTGTGAATAGGCAAGCAAAGGATCAGATAAAGTAGTTACCCTAGATCAGTGGTTCTCAACCTTCTAGTGCCGTGACCCCTTGATAAAATTTCCCAAGTTGTGGGGACCCCGAACAGTAAAATTATTTTCGTAGCATGGGTTGTCAGCACCCAAGACAAGACAAATAATTTGCGCCCCTAGCCCACAGACATTTAGTGCTCCCTGAGTCCCTTCCACTTTTACAGTATTAAAACCCCTTATGGTACATTTTAGGAAGTACCACTCTCTTTGTTCTCCTTTCTTTCCCTTTTATCTCTCTCTATCCTAATTTCTTGTTTTTTCCCCATCCCTCTCTCTAGCCATCTTTTTCTTATTCTTTCTCTCCCTTTTTCTTTGTTCCTCCCCCTCTTTTCCTCTCCCTTCCATGTATTCTCTATTTTTATTCCTTCTCTTATGCCTTTGGGGGTGGGGGGAGTTCTGATCAGCCAACTTAGGTGCTCTTGATCAAGGTCATCTGCTGATCTGAGAACTGTAGTGGGGATTTTTAATGGCAACTCTAATCACAGGTAGTGTTACTCACTGTGTCTCCAGCTCTGTGGTGTCAAGCAGCAGTGACACCTATGCAGAAATAAGGATATAGGGTCTCCTCCAGCCCCTCCCACTTCACATTCCTCACCAGTCAGCTGACCTCTAGTCTCTGCCCCCCACCCATGCCGTGAACTGAATGAGCGGCAGGGAAGAGGCTGAGTGGGTGGCCGCAGGCTCTAGGAACAGCCCAGCTGAGCTTCCACAGGCTCCAGGGACAGAACCTGCTGAGCGGCCATGAAAAGGCTGGTAGAGCGTGCGGGCTTCAGGAACAGCCCAGGATTTGGTGACCCCTTGTAAATTGTCATTCGACCCCCGAGGGGGTCCCGACCCCCAGGTTGAGAACCACTGCCCTAGATAGAGGCAAAAGTAACAAGACTAACAATGGGTATAAAAAGGAATCATTACCTGGCTCAGGTAACTATTCATGTGAAGAAATAATCTCTGAAATCACAAGTTAGGGTATAATAAGAACATGAAGCTACAAAGAGCTTACTGGACAAAAACCTATAATTCTGCTCTCCTAACATGTTCCAAGTTGTATAATAGTTCAATGCAAACAAAATATGGGATAAGATTAAAATAGAGTAGAAAGGAAGGAGGGGGAAAAAGAAAAGAAGAGGGGGAGGTAGTCTGAGTAAGAGAGGAAAGGAGTTCAGAAAGAAGTAGGGGACATGGCAAGGAACAGGACGATGGTCATGAGATATCTTAAAGAGGAACTGCAGTCTGCACATATCATTTGTAATATTTGTAATAAAAACATCTTTGCCATTCTGAAGCTTTCCTCCAACCACTTTGCATATTGTTTTATAAATACTGTGATTCTGTACTTGCCAAATATGCTGCAGAAATCTCCCTCCACTGAGTCTGGCTGCAACCATTTCAACTGTGGGCAGCTGAAGCTGCTGCTTCATTTACTGGATTTACACAGACACACAGAGACACACCTCCAGCTCTGCAGCTTTCATTGGCCCTCCTTTGACTCATCCCCCCCTCCCTTCCTGGCAAACTCTCAGGAGAGTGAAGGAGAGTGAGTGAGAGAGAGAGAGAGCTGTGCATGATGTCATAAGCCTAGGCTTTTTACCAGACAAAAAACAGGAAGTGGGCGGTATAAGGTATTTACTGGCAGAAAAAAAATGTTTTACTATCCAAAGTTAAAACAACAAGCAACAAGGCCAGAAGATTTAATAGATGGTAAAATGAAAAAATGACTGAAGGTCCGCTTTAAATTAGAGCCTCAAAGCATGTCCAGGGGTCAATTTTTTTAACAAAGCTGTCCTTATAATAATATATTTCTCATAAACAGCAGGGGCATGCCTAGAATTGCACCTCAAAACACATTCTGCTAAACTTTCAGACTATGGGGATATCACACGTGTGGGGCTATTTTGCTGCCTAACTGTATAGAGAGGCCCAAAATCCAAGGAGCACCTCAGGCTTCATGGCACATCTGTTTTCCTGACTACCTATTACATTTTTTAGATCAGTCCAACTGGGGCTGCATGCTCTGAGCCTTCTGCCTGTCCCAACCCCCCCCCCCCCCCCCCATTCAGCTGAGTTCAGAAGGGAGGAGAAGGGCTACGGATTCTGCTCATGCAGGGTAATCACTGCAGATTTCTGTTATGTCGGTCATGTAGCTAGCAAGTGGAGAGGCTTTAATTATGGGTGACTTCAGCATGTCTGACATTAACCTCTAAGTTTCAAAATGTGCTTACAAGCAGGAGCAGAGATATAATCAAGACACTGAATAGGGTCAGTAACAATTAGTAAAAAGCCCAACCCGAGTAGATCATATTCTACACTTAGTGCTGACAAATGAGCATTGATCTAATGTTGAGGTGGGAGAAACACATGGTGTTTCTCACATGGTGGGAGGACACATTTCTTTGGGGAAGGACATTTCTTTGGGGAAATTGCAGGGGCCCCCCATGCAGCCGGGACCCCTGGGCAGTGCCCAGGTGTGCCCTCTCATTAAGACAGCCCTGATCAAGGGTTAAAGCGGAGTTCCACCATATAAAAGTCAGCAGCTACAAAAAAGTGTAGCTGCTGACTTTTAATAATCAGACACTCACCTGTTCCACGGTCCAGTGATGCGGGCGAACGAAGCCCCGATCCTTTTCCCCTCCTCTCTGCGGTGCCGGCATTCTGACTGTGGGCGCCCGGCTGTGGCTTCACAACCAGGCACGCGCTGTGCATGTGCGAGCCACGCTGTGCGCTGTGATTGGCCGGGCAATCTTCTGGGACCTGTGACATGTCCCAGAAGATTGCACAGAGGGAGGGAGAGAGGTGAACTTCCTTCCAGTGCTGCGGAGCCCCGGGAGGAAGTGGGAGATGGATGCCTCTAAACAGAGGGTATCCGCTCCCCCTCCGGAAAAAGGGGTCACCTTCACTTAAAGCGGAAGTTCCATCTTTGGGTGGAACTCCGCTTTAAGTACTTGATTGGTAACAGTACAATACCTTGGATGTCCATTGAAGAGCAAAGACCCATTGCTCTACCCCTAACTGGAAAAAGATGCAGATTTATGTACTTTCCCAGGAAGTTAGGGGTTGAATAATGACAGTGCAGAATGCTTGATGTTCACGAAAAACAATGTTCCAAGTAAATATCTCCTAAACAGTGCACATTTAGGAGATATTTACTGTACCTACATTTAAGGCTTACCTGTAGGTATCAATAAAAAAATGCCTTTACTATCAATATTAATATTAAATTAATCACACCCCAAACACAGGTTGCAAACACAGTGCGTTTGCCCGCACCAGATCGCATGGTACAAAAGTAGCATGCAATGTGGTTGTAGTGAGTTTCCATGCACTACCTTTGGTGCGGTGTGGTGTGATTTCAGCCCATTCAAGATGGACAATCAGCACTGACCAGACGGAGGGTCAGGGGTCCTGCAGCCTCATAGGACAGTCAGAGGAGAATGAAAAACTCCTCCTACAAGCAATAACCAGACACTGAAGGGTTGATTTACTAAAGGCAAATAGACTGTGCACTTTGCAAAGAGCAGTTGCTCCAGAGCTTAGTAAATGAGCAGAAGCTCTGCTGACTTCCATCAGCCAATCATGTGCAAGCAAAAATGCTGTTTTTTAAAATTTGTTTTGCATGTATTGGGTATTCTTTGCAAAGTAAAGCTTCACCTCATTTACTAAGCTCTGGAACAACTGCACTTTGCAAAGTGCACAATCTTTTTGCCTTTAGTAAATCAACCCAGCATCACATATTTGCACACAAATCAAACCTTCCCAGGAATGCCCACCACTCCTCCAGTCCAGCATCTACCTATCAAGACATTTTGGGGTTGATTTGCTAAAGGCAAATAGACTGTGCAAGTAGCAAGTGTTGTGCCAGAGCTTAGCAAATGAGGTGAGGCTTCACATTACAAAGAATACCCAATCATGTGTGTAGCGCACTACTCCCTTGGAAGCTGCTGTTAGTTCATACACCAGGTCTAGGGTTCCGTTGAGTTTACCACTGGACGATATAAGCACCAAACACTTGAGTAGGTTTTCCAATGCTTTAATAAAACGAACAAGGGAAGTAGCAGGAAAGAGGTAGGATTTAATCTTTGCCCGTCTGGATAGACATCTCTCACTTGCCTAGCAGCCAGCACGCAGCACGAACAAAAGTATTCAGATCTTGACCACGAAGATCTCTATGCACTGACATTAACTAACTAACTCAAAGTTCTTTTGTCCATAATTACCAATAAAACCGGGGATCTGGCAATGTCAGTGTCTTTCCCAGTTTATCCACTGTAATGATGAAATACACAACGTCATCTTTTCCGGGTCTGCAAATGACCACTTTGTCAGCATGAATGTGCCAACCATAATTCCAGTGCATAAAACATCCATTGTAACGTTCATTCATAGCAACAGAACAACCAGTTTTCCGGAAAGGGTTAGGCACAGACAAATAGTCCCAAACAGCTTCACTGTACCAAAGCTCCCGGTTAGCTTCAATCACTTGCATTATGTCCTGAGGGACATATGGGAACTCCAAACCATATTCCGCAGCGACACGCTTGTTCAACATTCTCTGCAAATGTGCAAGTTTCAGTAAGGATCTATTTTTCCCCATACCAGGAGGCACACACGAATCCAATGACTTGCTCACCATAGACCCAGCCGGTGTCTGAAGTGAACGAGTAACTTTTGACAATGTCTCATTTACAGTGCTGTGTGGCTCCACACAGGTTGACGTCTTCCCAGAACTCAGGGCTGTCCATTCAGGGTAAGTCATGGCAGAGGCGACATCCTCGCCTTGGGCCCATAACAACTCTTGTGACATAGTCTCAAATAGGTCATCATCACCAGAGAGATCCGGCATGGATTCTATCTCCAAATCTCCCAGTTCTTCTGCTGGCAGATATCTATTTACAGTCCCAGATACATTCCCCAACAATTGCTCACCCGTTCCTGACGTGGACTTTGTTGGATCCGCTTGGTGTAGTCTCTGGGGTAGGCCTCGACCACGGCCGCGGGAAGCCTTCACATTTCCCACCTTCTTCTGGACAGGTACAATGGGGATAGGCGTAGTGGACGCGGAAATCAAAGTAATGTCCGCTGATGAATCGGTAACAGCAGTGTCTCTCTCCGGAACACTCTCGGTAGCAACAGGCAAAGTCACGACCTGCCGTTTTCTTCCAGCAGAAGTAGCAGCTTCTACTGTGGCAACACCTGTAGCCCAGTCCATACGATAAGCACGGGGCGACATGGTAGGTTACTCCACCACAAACAAATATTCTCCACATTGCGGGCAGCGACCAAATGGACGGAGATGTACGGCCAGTCCCTCACATTTGTGGCAAATCATGCCCAGCCCTTCGATATCTCCAACGGTGTAGAGAACAAACCTCCCCTGCGGCTTCAGACGAATACCGGTATCTGTAAGCAGGGTTCCGGTCAACACAGTACTCGACACAGTGCTCGCTGGGAACATTCTTGGTCCCATAATTGACTGCATCGCCGAAAAAGACATGGCCACACTCTGATCTTCTCAGCACGATCACGAGGCCTCTCTTCTTCTCTGGCGCCAAACACATACACGCGTCCCATGTGGTATCAAGTAGGGTAGGCTCCTCCCACTTGTTCTTCTGATCACGTAGCTCCCGGGCTTTTACTGGTGCCTGCCGCCTACGCACTCAGAAATAAAGTCCTGCAACTTTTAACCTCTTCTTCTCCTGAGAAAATGACAAGTACAGTACAGTTCTCACCGTAAACTCCCGGTGAAACACCTCTCCAGATTGCGAGAATTGACGGCTAACATATCCCGGACGATGCCCCCACATGTAGCAATAACTCTTGGTGGAGCTGCTGGTTTAAGCGGGCTTGTTACCTTCACTCTCGATACCTCTGTTTCACCGGCACCGGGTCTAGTTTACCTCTGGACGATATAAGCACCAAACACTTGAGAAGGTTTTCCAATGCTTTAATAAAATGAACAAGGGAAGTAGCAGGAAAGAGGTAGTAGGAAAGCTGCAGGGAAGCTCAAATACCTTTTTGTAGTATTCTTCAGAACATCCTTTGTAATTGAACACTCATAATTGAATAGCCCCGCTTTCGTAGGATTCAATCTTTGCCCGCCTGGATAGACATCTCTCACTTGCCTAGCAGCCAGCATGCAGCACGAACAAAAGTCTCTGCCACAGACTTATCTGGAATAAAACCCGTACGATCCTCTGCCACAGGATGTATTGGTTTGCGATGAATGTCAGACACAATACTTGAACCTTTAAGCCAACCCGGCAGTACTATACTGTAAGATTACTTCGGAATGCGTCCTCCAACTGAGTCACCAGGCCCCTCTCCAGACCAGCACTCTGCATGATCCTTCCATGACGGGTCCTCCCCTGGGATCTCCTCGGTGGTCCAGCTTCTTCACACAGGATAGACAGCTCAGGACCATTCCTCCGCTGCTGTGGTAGGCCCCAGACAGGCTTCTGGGCCCACCCACACGCCGCAGCGATGCGGGCCTCCGGAACGGAGGACCACGAGGTGGTATTCCTAGTGCATACCTGTCGGCCAGGAGGGCCAGCAGGTGGCTGAAAATGAACCCTAAAACATGGCGCCTGTCCCATAAATACCCTCTCCCAGAATGCAACTCGGAGGACCACCTCCAATGAGTTATCTCCGGGACAGAGGAGCACTCATTTGCTTCAACACGTTGCTTTTCCAACACCTGCCGATGGTGACAACGACACCCAAGGGCACAATGTAGATCTGCATGCAACGTCAGCCAAGCTGCAACAGAGGCAAATCTAACTTCCTATAATAAGCGACCCACTAAATTTACCTAAAAGCGGTAGATAAAAATCTACCAGCGCTACATTTACAATCTGTGTCTTCAGGAAGTATGAGCTGCCTCTAAATCATTTGGTTCCTTTAATAGTAGTTATATTCTTTTCCCTTAGTGAACTGACCAGTGCCTCTCTGAAAAACACTTTGGTATTGGATGCTGGAAGTACCAGGCCTCACCTGCCTATCTTGACTCCTGTGATCATCCCAGGCCAGTTAAGGAAAAGTCTGGGCGCAACCTGATCTACTTCATCCGTTTAGCAGCTACTTCCTGTTCCACATGTCCAGAACCATCCCAGCCGGTGACGTCTGACCCATTGCTCCTGGAGTTTCTTTAGGTGACTTTTTGTGGATGAACCATCCAGCACTGAGGTCTTTGAACCCTCAGGCCTTCCGGTTCAAGTTCTGCTATCCAGCACTGAGAGCATTACACCCCCAGGCCTTCAAGCCTGGACCCCCACGGGTCACATTTTTGCTGCTTCACTCCACTCTCCCCCCTGGGAAAAATCCCATCTGACCAGATCCACCCCGGAGCATGTGACCCCCAGTTTATATAGGCCTGATAGCCCCTGCCCATTCAAATTAACGATTGGTCCAGGGTGGCCCACACAAACTAATTGCATCCTGTGTCCAACCCACCTTCCCTCCAGAACCTCTCAATGGAAGAACAAGGCATCAATCAAACAGAATACAGGTGGTCACCCCCCCCCCTCTATTCTGTCATTTCTCCCAACCAATTTAACCCAACCAGGCTTAAATCAACAGGGCAAAACACTGGCAACTTTACCTGACACTAATCCTAACTAACTGATTTAGCACACACCTAAGTTGGTGGGCGCTACACGGGCAAGAAAAAATAAAACAAAAAAACCCTGAATTTTTGCCTGCACATTATTGGATGATGGAACTAGGGTTGCCATCTATATGGTAATTACCCAGACAGTCGGGTTTTGACACTTGTGCCCGGGTTATTGTCCTCCTGATACCCGGACACAGTTAGTCCCAACCTGTCAGGCAGGGCCGATACACAAGGGGGGAAGCCAAAGGGCAACCTGACAGTATCTGCTAAACTTTACACTGTGTTCTTGAATGTAAAGAAGATATACTGCATTTGGTCTGTGTGTTGAGGCCTCAGTGGGAAGGTATTTAATATATGTTTGAAGATATTGAGTACTTATCCCTCTGTACACCTGTTCACATATACTTCTTAAAGTGATTATAAGGTTATAAGTTTTGTATATGTGCATTAAGTGATAACAATTGTCAATTGCAATTTGTGTTTATTCATGGTCTTCATTGTGTTCAATTACTTATATTCAGACATGAACTGTGAGTACACATGGGAGGACGCAGCTTGTCATCTTTGCCTATGGCACTGAATGACCTTGCCCCAACACTGCCATCAGGTATCTGTCCTGGGGATGGAGCCATTGTGGGAACTCAGTGGGGGGGGGGCGGGGGTAGCCTCTTCCTGTGCATCCTCTCCTTCTGCCTTCCCCCCCCCCCTTCCCTCACCAGCCTGTGAATGCTTTGCTTTCCAGTCATTGGTTGCTAGGACTGCTGGCATCCTAGCAACCAATGACACATTTGCCGCAGTGCACACACACACACACATGGGATTTTCTTAGAGCCACTCCACCTCCCAGGCGGCTCCATGCCATAACTCCGGCTGGTTCAGACACATTTAGCCGATTCACTCCCTAACCCTGGCCGGTTCCCACTCACATAGCAGCTCCAGTGACTGTCCCTCCTGCCAGTAAGGCATAGACAACACAACAGAATAGGGTGCTATAAGGGGGGGTATCTCTCTAATAGAGGTCTTTATGGGGGGGAGGGGGCACTTATTTAAGGGGACTCTGAGCTAATGTGAGGTGCTGACTGCTGATCTAAAAAAAAAAAAAGGCGTGTGCCGCTAAAGTGTTTGGGTTTGGCTTGAAGAAAAGGTGGCAACCCTAGATGGAACTCAGCAGAGCTTCCCCTTGTTTACTAAGCTCTGGAACAACTGCACTTGTAGAATGAAACCGCACTTGTAAAAGTGCACAGTCTATTTGTCTTTAGTAAATCAAACCTTTTGAATTTTGCCAACGCTTCACAAAAGCCAGCTTACTGATGCTTGCATTAGGAATTAGGCAGCACCCTGCTGACCCCTCCCACTAGCCACACTTTTCCTGCATTGTATAGAGAAGCACAGAGAACCAGTGATGATATCACTGGGTCTAAAATAAGGTATGTAATGAAAGTGAAAAGGTTTCATTTTGGGGTTGATTTACTAAAGGCAAATAGATTGTGCACTTTACAAAGTACAGTTGCTCCAGAGCTTAGTAAAGCTCTGCTGACTACCATCATCCAATCATGTGCAAACAAAAATGCGTTTTTTTTTAATTTTCCTTGCACGTGATTGGGTATTCTTTGCAAAGTGAAGCTTTACCTTATTTACTAATCTCTGGAGCAAGTACACTTTGCAAAGTGCATAGTCTATTTGCCTTTAGTAAATCAACCCCTGAAAGTCAAAATACTGCTATATACTGCTGATAAGAAAAGGTATTTAGTAGTTTATATTTACTAAAATAATTGGCATTTCCATGTTCTGTGTACTGTGGGAGACCAGATATAGTGAATGCATGGTCCTGGGTTTAGTAACACTTTAACTAGTGAGATGGATTCATTCATATTTGCATTTGAACTTCCTTGGAATTGCTCTCCCTAAGGCCCCATTCACATCTGCACATCCTGGTAACAGGCTCAGAGACACGTGAAAAATGCAAGAAAAACGCATGACACACTTGTGGTGACATTAATTGTTAATGGCACCCCAAAAGCGGCTAGCAATAAAAAGATAAAAAGGAGCTTCTTTTGGTGTGTTTGTTGCGCTAGGGCAGCCCATTCATTGCCCTATGCTGTTGCATGAAAAATGCACAAAAAATGAGCAAACAAGAGCTTGTTTTTGCTCGTTTGTGTACGTGAAGTGTGAATGGTGCCTTACTTACACACTATAAGAAAAATCGGGCGAACATTTTCGTCCAAAGAATTTTCGTACGATTTTCATATAGTGCGTACACAACTTTCGACAGCTGATTCTGAATTTTCGTACGAAAGGACAAACCACAAAATTTTTCTCGTAGGGGAACAGAATGAACGATTTTCGTTTAATGTATACTGTTTTCATACTATTTTCGTACAAGAAAAATCAGAAAAGAAAGACTGTGCATGATCAGAAATAATAAACAACAAAAAAAGCCTTTGTCGCACGAGAATATTTCGTACAAATTTTCTTTCATCGGTTCCGATTTGCTGTGAAACATCGAGAAAAATCGGATGAACGTTCGGTCGATTTTCTTATAGTTTGTACCCCACTTAAAGTGATTGTAAAGGATTGTCTTTTTTTGTTTTTTTTTAAATAACAAACATGTCATACTTACCTCTACTGTGCAGCTCGTTGTAGCACAGAGTGGCCCCGATCCTCGTCTTCTGGGGTCCTCCGGCGGCTCTCGCGGCTCCTCCCCGCATCAGATAACCCCCTAGGAGAAGCGCTCTCTTGAGGGGGTTACCTTGCGGGCGCGCTCCCGAGTCCAGCATTTCCGTCCACAAACACGAATGCCGGGCTCAGCCCCGCCCCTGGCACCCGCGTCATTGGATTTGATTGACAGCAGCGGGAGCCAATGGCTGTGCTGCTATCAATCTATCCAATCAAGAGCCGGGACCCCGTGGAGAGAGGGAGAGCGCGTCCCCACCGAAGAGATGAAGGGACTCAGGTAAGTAAAAGTAAAGGGTTTACAACCCCTTTAAGGCTCCAGTCACATCTACAAACCACATGTTGCACTTGCAGTGGCACCCCAAACACGACCAGAAGTCATCTGTATTCGTTGCCTGACAAACACGCCAAAACGCATGGTAAAAAAAAGCATGAAGCTTAATGCCCAAAAACAAACAGGAGCTTCATTGGCGTGTTTGTTGTGCGTTGGCCAGCCCATTCAAATGAATGAGCTGCCCTATGCGTGTTGTGCAAAAAATGCGCAAAAAAAGAGTGAAAAAAATCTGCAATCACACTACGCCAACCTGGGCGTTTCCCAACGCATTCATTGTTAATGGCACCCAAAACGTGCCAAACAGAGACATGTTTTCCCATGCGGTTTGTTGCGTGTACGGCAGCCCTTTGAGATGAATGGACTACCCTATGCCTGCAGCGAGACAATGCAAGAAAAAATGCGCAATCATGAAACCTTATAGATGGAGTTGTGCTTGCAGTTTCATCACCTCCTTGTTTTGGGTGGACATCTGCATTGTCATTACTGTACTTTAATAGTCCTGTCTGGGGAAGCAAATATCTACAGTATGTAACATGGTTTAAATTAAGGGTGGAGCATTACAACTTTTCTATACTCTGGTTAAGGGTTGTTCTTGTCCCCCCTCCCCCCCCCCCCCAATACATCACATTGTCATTATTTAACCCTTGAATTCCTATACCTATGCAATTTTCTCAGTTAAGCGTGGAGCGCTTTGCTCTTTTCTTGACATTTAAGATATTGTACTGTTAGCAATCTAGTATTCAACCTTTGACCTTCTGAGCTAACAAACATCTATGCGCTTTATGGCTGAAATTGCATCACATTTGGACCAAAATGGTGCAGGACCCTTTTTTGGCTGGGTTCACACTAATGCGATCACAGACATCCCATGTGCTTCGCATCGCATTGCTGTGCAGATCACATGCGATGTCTGTGCGATGCGAATTCAGCCATACAAACTGTATGGCTGAAATCGCATCACATTCGCACCAAAATGGTGCAGGACCCTTCTTTTAGTCAGCGGTGGAATCGGATCGCATGGGTGTTCACACCTATGCGATCCGATTCCTGCACCATTTGACAGTTTGCACTGCGATCTACAAACCAATCTGGGGATCTCATTAACTTAACATTGACACGCCCAGCGGTTCGCAGATGTCAGTGTGAAGCAGTGTGCGATTCAGGTGCAATGCGGGACCCGGCACTGAATCGCAGGGTTTCCCACATTGCACCAGTGTGAACCGGGCCTTTTTGTCTGCACTGGAATCGGATTGCATGCGTGTTTACACCTATGCGATCCGATTTTATCCAATTTCACAGTTCGTAATGCATTCTGCGAACCGATCTGGGGATGTCATTAACTTTATATTGTCACCCGCAGCAGCTCGCATAGAGCAGTGTGAACTGCCTGCCAGTGAGATGCGATGCAGGAACCCACTCAGGAATCGCTGTGGTTCCTGCAATGCACCAGTGTGAACCCAGCCACAGGCTGAATTCACACTGGTGCGATGCGGGAAACCCTGCGATTCAATGCCGGTTCCCACATTGCACCTGAATCGCACACTGGTTCACACTGACATCTACGAACCGCTGCGGGTGTCAATGTAAAGTTAATGACACCCCCAGATCGGTTTGCAAATCGCAGTGCGAACTGTCAAATGGTGCAAGAATCGGATCGCATAGGTGTGAACACTCATGTGATCCGATTCCAGTGCGGACAAAATAAGGGTCCTGCACCATTTTGGTGCGAATGTGATGCGATTTTAGCCATACAGTTTGTATGGCTGAATTTACATTGCATCAGACATCTCACATGTGATCTGCACAGTAACATGTTGCCAATCACTTGCGATGTCCGTGATCGCACAAGTGTGAACCCAGCCTAACTTTACATTGATACCCGCAGCGGTTCGCAGATGTCAGTGTGAACCAGTGTGCGATGAGGGAACCAGCACTTAATCGCATCGCACCAGTGTAAACCCAGCCTTTTTGTCCGCACGGCAATCAAATCGCATGTGTGTTCAGACCCATGCGATCCGCTTCCATCCGATTTCACAGTTCGTCGTGCGTTCTGCAAAACCGATTTGGGGGTGTCATAAATTTTATATTGACACCCGCAGCAGTTCGCAGAGAGCAGTTTGTATTGCCTGCGAGTCAGATATGATGCGGGAACCTGCTCAGAAATCGCTGTGGTTTCCCGCATTGCACCAGTGTGAACCTAGTCCACACCACAAAATCTCCTCCACATCCATTCCGGAAGTGTTTCTGCATGCGCGTTTTTGACGCATTTTTGATGCGGTTTTTATGCATTTCCGGATGCGTTACAGATGCTTTTTTTTCTTGTGTTTTTTTCCCACTATACTCTGGTCTGGTGCGTTTTTGATGCGTTCCAGTGCATTCCGGAGCATTTTCAGTGCGTTTTACCACGTTCCAGTACAGTCCAAAACAGGAAAAATGTAGCATGGTCTTGTTTTTTTTTTCTGGAACTGGAAAGCCCTGGAACTGACCGCACTGGGGTGAACTTTACCATTGGAAACCATATAACATCCTTTCCATGCGTTTTTGATGCTGAAAAAAAAAACGCACTGGACTGCATATGGTGTGAACTGGCCCTAAAATAAGTTCATTGCATTGGTGGATATGTATATTTTGTTTGCGCTGATTTATTTATTATTGGCTTAAATTATTAGCTGCCTAGATTGAGGGTCTGATAGAAGGGGTGGATTGTAATTGATACTTTGTATATAATAAAGATTATAATCTGAAGATATGCAGCTGGCGATGTCTTTGTTTAGCAATCATCTCCTTTGTTCAGTGCAATAAAGCTGGTGGTTCTATAGAGCAGCCCTGTGAGCTGCCATGGATGGATGGATGGATGGATGGATGGTGCTGTGACAACCTCAGCTGCAGAAAGGCCAGCATGAGTAAGAATAGACTACATTTCCCAGGGTGCTCCCTGGAAGGAGGCAGGCTATGCAGGGCTTCTTCTCATGTATCTTAGGATGTGGCTGTGCATGTGGATGAGGAGACCTGGGAGGTGCTTGAGCACTCACATCCCCATCTAACCACCCAATGCAGTAAAAGCACAAGCACACACACTAATGGAAGCCAGGAGGACACAATGCAGCACTCTGTGTGACTGGCAGCAGGGGGACCCCAGCAGCACCATGAGGACATCGCTCTGATTGCTGCTAGACACATGCCCGGATAACAGGCAGCCATGCAGTCTGCAGCCTGCTGGGCTCCATGGATCTGCTGTGTGATTGGATGCGTCTATGTGGTCCATGCCAGCATCCAGCCAGGTAAGCCAACAGTGCCTTGCTAGAAGCCTTTGCGGCTGGATGCGCCATCTCATCCCATGCATGGGGGATAGCTGCCTTCCTTCCCCTCCTCTCATTTCCCTGCAGAGATAGATGTTGCTGCTGCTAGCAAACAGCATCTCATCACTGACCTGCAGGCAGCATCCTTGTCATTGCAGATGGTTAGGAAGATGATCAGAGGCATAGATAGTCAGGGGGTGATCAATCAGAGGTGTAAATGTTTACAGGGATGGCCAAAGGTGTAGATGGTCAGAGGGATGATTGGAGGTAAAGATAGTCATGGGGATAATCAGATGTGTAGATGGTCAGGGGGATGATAAGAGGTGTAGATGGTCAGGGGGTGATAAGAGGTGTAGATGGTCAGGGGGTGATCAGAGGTGTAGATGGTCAGGGGGTGATCAGAGGTGTAGATGGTCAGGGGGTAATCAGAGGTGTAGATGGTCAGGGGGTGATCAGAGGTGTAGATGGTCAGGGGGTGATCAGAGGTGTAGATGGTCAGGGGGTGATCAGAGGTGTAGATGGTCAGGGGGGTGATCAGAGGTGTAGATGGTCAGGGGGTGATCAGAGGTGTAGATGGTCAGGGGGTGATCAGAGGTGTAGATGGTCAGGGGGTGATCAGAGGTGTAGATGGTCAGGGGGTGATCAGAGGTGTAGATGGTCAGGGGATGATAAGAGGTGTAGATGGTCAGGGAGGTGATGAAAGGTGTAGATGGTCAGGGAGGTGATGAAAGGTGTAGATGGTCAGGGTCCTGACCAGAGTTGGAGATGGCCAGGGAGATGTCCTGAGCTGTAGATTGTCAGGGGGATGATAAGAGATGTAGATGGTCAGGGGGTGATCAGAGGTGTAGATGGTCAAGGAGATGATCAGAGGTGTAGATGGTCAAGGAGATGATCAGAGATGTAGATGGTCAATAAAGGGAGATGGTCAGAGCGGTAATCAGAGGTGTAGATGGTCATGGGGATAATCAGAGCTGCAGATGGTCAGGGAGATGATCAGAGGTGTAGATGGTCAGTAAGGGAGATGGTCAGGGCGGTGATCAGAGGTGTAGATGGTCAGGGGGGTGATCAGAGGTGTAGATGGTCAGGGGGGTGATCAGAGGTGTAGATGGTCAGGGGGGGTGATCAGAGGTGTAGATGGTCAGGGGGGCCATCAGAGGTGTAGATGGTCAGGGGGGCGATCAGAGGTGTAGATGGTCAGGGGGGCGATCAGAGGTGTAGATGGTCAGGGGGGGCGATCAGTGGTGTAGATGGTCAGGGGGGTGATCAGAGGTGTAGATGGTCAGGGGGGTGATCAGAGGTGTAGATGGTCAGGGGGGTGATCAGAGGTGTAGATGGTCAGGGGGGTGATCAGAGGTGTAGATGGTCAGGGGGGTGATCAGAGGTGTAGATGGTCAGGGGGGTGATCAGAGGTGGAGATGATCAGGGGTGTGATCAGAGGTCTAGATGGTCAGGGAGATGAGCAGAGGTGTAGATGGTGGTCAGAGGGGTGATCAGAGGTGTAGATGGTCAGAGGGGTGATCAGAGGTGTAGATGGTCAGAGGGGTGATCAGAGGTGTAGATGGTCAGAGGGGTGATCAGAGGTGTAGATGGTCAGGGATGTGATCAGAGGTGTAGATGGTCAAGGAGATGGTCAGAGGTTCAGTTGGAGGGACCCACTTTTTTCAGGCTCCCCCCCCAAACAAAGCCAGGACTGGGGTATCTCTGGCTGGGGTCATCATCCAGCACCCTATCACAAGGCCAAGTGTTACAGGGTGCCCAGCCGCTGCCTACATAAAGCGGTGTGTTTAAAGGATCCATTAACCCTTTAGGTGCTAGGGGGATGGAGATGAGAAAAAATGGGCTATTGAATTACTTAAAAGGCCTAATTTTTTAGTAGTTTGAATGTTAACAAATGCATTCTATAGTAAACACTGTTAAAAGTGGGTGTAAACCCTATTGAATGACCTTTCAATGCATATCATAAATTATTGCCTTTTTTAAAATCAATATTCTTGTTTTCACCTATTCATCCTTTTCAGTTTCTGATCTCCCTAGCCTCTTTTCACAAATGCTTTTCTTTTTTTTTTTTTTTTTTTAAATAATTTTCACCTATTTTTATCCAATTATGCTTTGATCTCCATAGCCCCTTTGGAGCTACTTTCTGTCTGCATACTCTGCAGACAGCATGGGATTTCCGAGGGTGGGTTTCCTAATGGTGACAGCAGCGGACTATGCCTGTGTAATGTGTGTAGAAATGACCATGTGACAGGGTGGCAATGCAGGAGCATAGTTGGGAGACAGGAACAGAGTGTTGTCACCTCATAACAGGAAGTACCTAAACAAGGTCCATTACGGCCGGATCACTAGGTGTTATTTTGATGCTGATTTACAAAAGATGGAAAATTACTATTGAAATAACATAACATGTTAATATCCAACTCCAAAAAAGAAAAATAGAAGTCCTCCCTTGTGGTGGGACTGCGCCGCACTGCAAGGGTTAACTGCTCGTTTATGTCTCAGGAACAGGAAAAGCCTTTTTACTTACCATATCCTTCATTATCCTAGCAGGCAGCTCTTCCTCAGGTCCCGGCCCTTTAATGTCCTCATGTCCAGTGCAGGGCATTGGGCTCTGCACTGATCTTCATGACGTCAGAGGACCTTAGACCACCAGGGCATAGGGGAGAAGAAGCTGTGGGGGCCAGTCTTGTAGCTCTGTGGGAACGGAGGATTAGGTAAATAAAAGTGCTCTTCAAATTCCCCTAGACGGAAACAAACATTTCACCCTTGCAGTGCGGCCGCAACCCGGCTGCAATGGAGCATTTTTACTTTTCCTGCAGTTCAGCTTTAAAATTATGAAAGACGTTAGCAAAGGTTTTTATCTGCTTTAAAGTGGTAGTAAACTCTCTATGGTTATTTTTACCTACAGGTAACCTTATAATAAAGGTAAATTGAAAAGGTAAAATGAATATCTCCTAAACATGCATCGTTCAGGAGATATTCTAGTGAGCAGCAGCTGGTGACCTCACTGGCGCATGTGCTCTGAAGGAACGGCATACCCATGTCTTTCCTTTACCTTGTACAGATCCGCGCTATAGCCGAATGACAGCTACAGCACGGATCAGCTTTGCCGGGAGGACATCTATTGACGTCCTCCCCTTTCAAAGCTGGCCACGCCCCCCCCTGAAGGGGGCGCGCGGCGCACGCTGTGATCACCTGAGTCAATGAGACTTAGGTGATCACAGATCCAAGTAAGGGGCCGATCCCGGCCCCTTACCATGTGATCAGCTGTCAGCCAATGACAGCTGATCACATGATGTAAACAGAGGATCAGCAATCATTTTTTTTTCTTCTCACGCTAACAGCGTAAGAAGAAAAAAAAGCCGATCGCCGTCTTCTGTTTGAAGGGACATAGGTCCCGAAGAGGAAGAGGCGAAGCTCCTCATATGTGCCCAAAAGTACCGCCTGCGAGTGCCACCTTCCAGTGCCACAAATCAGTGCACACAGTGCCCCCAGTCAGTGCCCACAGTAGTAAGTGCCAGCAATCAGTGCCCACAAGTGCCACCTATCAATGCCCACCAGTGGTGCCAATCACTGCCTCATCAATGCCGTCTAGCAGTGCTGCCTACCAGTGTCACCAACCAGTGCCGATCAGTGCCCATCACTGCCACCCATCAGTGCCAGCTATCAGTGCCACCTATTAGTGCCCTTCAGTGTCACCTCTCAATGCCCTTCAGTGCCGCCCATCAGTGCTACCCATCAGTGCTCATCAATGCCACCTTATCAGTGCCCACCAGTGCCACCTTATCAGTGCCCACCAGTGCCGCCTATTAGTGCCCATCAGTTCCGCCTTATCAGTACCCATCAGTGCAGCCTATCGTGCCCATCAGTGCAGCCTATCAGTGCCCATCAGTGTAGCCTCATCAGCGTACATCAATGAAGGAGAAAAATTACCTGTTTGCAAAATTTATTAACAAAATATAACATGGTTTTGTATTTAAAAAAAAAAAATCTGACTTTTTGAATTTTTTTAACAAAAAATAAAAAACCCAGAGGTGATCAAATACCACCAAAAGAAAACTCTATTTGTGGGAAAAAAATGATTTAATTTGGGTACAGTGTTGTATGACTGCGCAATTGTCATTCAAAGTATGACAGCGCTAAAAGCTAAAAATTGGTCTGGACAGGAGGGGGGTTTAGGTGCCCAGTAAGCAAGGGGTTAAAGCTCTGTTCCACGGCTGCGACTCCCATGCACATGCGTGAGTGACGTCATCGTGGCTGGGCCATTCAAGCGGCCGCAGCCCGCAAACCCGGAAGAAAGACCGGGTGAAGGTGGAAGCCTCTGCAGCAGTGACAGCGCGCCGCTGGAGGGCTTCCGTTCAAGGTACGTCTTGCATACTGTGCTAGTATGCAATGCATGCTAGAACATTATTCCTTTACCTTGCAGGGAGAGCTTTGGGAGTTTTTTTTCTCCACATTTACTACCGATTTAACTATTACAGTAGAACGCGATTTACAAGCGTTTCACAATACAAGCTATTTTTTAAAAGAAATCCTGACTCGCTTTGCGACCGTTGTCTCGCAAGACGAGCAGAATTCAAGCCGCTGGGGTGTGCAGTACCCCATTTGACCAGAGGTGCGGGGGCGCTGGTGACGCTCGGAAACACTCGGAGACACTCAGTTCCCTAGTGTCTCCAAGCGTCTCCAAGTGTTTCCGAGTGTCTCCGGCACCCCCCGCACCTCTGGCCACATGCGGTACTGCATAGACCAGCAGTGGCTGTGGAACGGATTATTTGAGTTTCCATTATTTCCTATGGGGAAACTCGCTTTTCTATACGAGTGCTTTGGATTACAAGCATTCTCCTGGAACGAATTATGCTCATAATCCAATGTATTACTGTATTTGAAACAAAAGCATCCCATAGTAAGCAATGTATGGAAAGGCATGTGTGTTCTTTAAAAGACATCAGATGCCTTTGAATTGCCATCTTTGTCCAACACATTCCTTATGCATTTCAGTTAAAAGTGTTTTACAAAGAGAAAAAAAAACCTTTGGCTCCCAGCATGCAGTTTGATTTCCCACAAGGCATTTGTCAAAGGCATCACAGGCCAATTTGCATTTATTTTGGAGACATTTAGAATGCGGTTCCATGGCTTTTTCTTAGGAATGGTATCATGTGTATGACAACATAGAATTACCGTTAAAAGAAACAAATAAATAAAATTAAGTTTCCATTATTTCCTGCCACAGGAATTTGCTGCTGGCTGTAATCACAGGTGTTCAGTAAATGTGGCCGTACAAAAACTTTAAAAAAAGGGAAGGACTGAAATATGTAACTTTTATGGAGAAAATGCTCCTCCGTGCTCCCTCCAGCACTGCCCATATACCTAGACACTTACCTACAGTATATGATCCATGATGTAGCAGGTGATCAGCGCACAGGTATCTTTTAATTTTGAACAGGGGGTCATATGGCCGAATACTAAGGGTTTTTGGTCATGTGACCAAGATGGGAAGGAAGCCTTTAAAAAAAATAAAATAAAAAAGTACTCTTTAAAGCGGTAGTAAACTTTTTTTTTTTTTTTAAACCTGCAAGGCAAAGTTATAATGTGCTAGTATGCATTGCATACTAGCACATCATGTGAAATGTACCTTAAAGCGGAGTTCCACTCAAAAGTGGAACTTCTGCTCATTTGTCTCCTTTCCCCCTCTGGTGCCACAATTGGCACCTTTTTTTTGGGGGGGGGGGAGGGGGGACAGGCAGGATACCTGTCTTTGGCAGGTATCCTGTTTCCACTTCCGGGGACTCCAGGCCGCGGCCCGTGACATCACAGCAGGGCTCCCTCCTCCTCTCACTGTCGCCGGGCCAGTAGGAGAGAGGAGCGGGGCCTCACGCATGTGCAGTAGGGTTCCCGGCGTGAAGCCGTAAGGCTAAACTGTCAGGTACCCTTACCCGCAATGGCGGCGGCAGCACCCGACAGCTGATGGAAACATCAGCTGCGGTGCCAACATCGCGGGACTTCAGGACAGGTAAGTGTCCTATTGTTAAAAGCCAGCAGCTGCAGTATGTGTAGCTAGTGGCTTTTAATTTTTTTTGGGGGTGGAACACCACTTTAAAACAAAGCCCTCCAGCGGTGCGCTGACAGAGCTTCCATCTTTACACGGTCTTCCTCCTGGGTTCACTTCCTCCAGCCGTCTGATTGGCAGCGCGATGACGTCACTCCTGCGAGCCGCGATTCATGGCACAGGACTCTGAAGGAACGGCACGGTCATGCCGTTCCTTCAGAGCGCATGCGCCGGTGATGTCACCGGCCCATTCACCAGTAAATATCTCCTAAACAGTGCACGGTTAGGAGATATTTACTGTACCTATCGGTGAGCCTTATTAATAGGCTTACTTATAGGTAAAAAGCAACCATGGAAGTTTACTCCCACTTCAACTTTCTATCTTAGCATAATTCATGCTTCTGTGTAGTTCCACGTTAGAGAGTCAATAGTTTCTAAGATTTTGGTCTAGAAACCAGAATCGTCTGATAAAGATTGTCCGTTATGTAAATCTGCTATAGGGCGGTTGGCAAGCGGGTAAGACTTTAAAGGGGGCTTTGGTGTTAGTGGAAGGGATAGTCCCCCATTGTTGGTGCCAGTGCAGGAATTATTGCCCCGTTGTTGGGGTCAGTAGGAGGAATAGGGCCTCATTTCAGTGGGGGGAAAGCGTGCCTCAAGGGCCAGATAAAGAAAGCGCGTTCAGAACAATCGGATTTTCCGACAACTTTGTGTGACCGTGTGTATGCAAGACAAGTTTGAGCCAACATCCGTCTGAAAAAATCCATGGATTTTGTTGTCGGAATGTCCGATCAATGTCCGACCGTGTGTGCGGGGCATTAGGGGAATGCTGTTTGGTCCATCAATCCATGCCTTGTCCCACAGAAACGCCCTTGGTTCTTAAAAAGAAAGAAAAGCCTAACTATGACTCTTCTTAAAAATGTTCCCTTCCCCTCCTCCTACCTATCCTGCCTAACCTGTATAAAAAGGATGTGTGTACTTACCTATTTTTAAAGTGGAACTAAAGGCGAAACCTTTTTTTTTTTTTACTAGTGTTTTGGTGCCAGCCTGAAATGTGGAAATTACTTTTACTTTCACTTTCAATGATAATTGTAAACAGGACAAATAGAGAGTGTGAATCTCCCTAACAGGGCCACAGACAGCAATAAAAGATGTCAGGAGTTCTAATCCCTCTCCACTCTATACAAAAAAAAAAAAAAGTGTTGCCTTTAGTCACAATTTAACCACTTCAATACCGGGCACTTTCACCCTCTTCCTGCCCAAGGGCAATTTTCAGCTTTTAGCGCTGTTGCACTCTGAATAAGAACACTGTACCCAAATTACATTTTTATCATTTTTTTTTTAGACAGAGGGAGCTTTCTTTTGGGGGTATCCAATCACCAATGAGTCTTTTAACCACTTCAGCCCTGGAAGATTTGGCGGCTGAATGACCAGGCCATTTTTTGCGATTCGGCACTGTGTCGCTTTAACTGACAATTGTGCGGTCGTGCGGCGTTGCATCCAAACAAAATTGTCCTTTTTTTTCCCACAAATAGAGCTTTCTTTTGGTGGTATTTGACCATCTCTGCAGTTTTTATTTTTTGCGCTATAACCAAAAAAATAGCATCAATTTTGAAAAAAAAAAACAAAAAACAATATTTTGTACTTTTTGCTATAATAAATATCCCCATTTTTTTTTAAAAATGCCATTTTTTTCTCAGTTTAGGCCGATATGTATTCTTCAACATATTTTTGGTAAAAAAAAAAAATTACGTATATTGATTGGTTTGCACAAAAGTTATAGTGTCTACAAAATAGGGGATAGATTTATGGCATTTTTATTATTATTTTTTTTTACTAGTAATGGTAGCGATCTGCGACATTATAGCGGACACATCGAACACTTTTGACACATTTTTGGCACCATTGGCATTTATACAGCGATCAGTGCTACAAAAATGCACTGATTACTGTAAAAATGTCACTGGCAGGGAAGGGGTTAACACTAGGGGGCGATCAGGGGGTTAACTGTGCTCCCGTATAGTGGGAACTTATAGTGCGGTTGGGAAGTTGTTAACTTCTTCTGCTCCGGTCACCTGATTTAGCAGCTCCAGGTTTCCTGTATTAGTGAGCGGTGGCTGCAGGTGAGAGGAGGAAGCACCGACAACAGCTTTCCCATTGGAGCCCCATTGGCTGACGTCATGGCTCTCAGAAAACATAGCTTTTGTCGAGCGCTCCAGTGCAGATTTAAAAATGATAAGTATACAGATCGTTTTAACTATGTTAGGCAGGATAGGTAGGAGGAGGAGGGAGGGAACATTTTTAACAATAATTCCACTTTATTAAATTGCTATCTGTTTAGCCTGCAGAAAATGCTTCCGTCTTTGTATGTGTATATATATATATATATATATATATATATATATATATATATATACACATATATATATATATATATATATATATATATATATATATATATATATATATATATATATATATATATATATATATATATATATATATATATATATATATATATATATATATATAAAATCAAACTCATGGCAGATACAATAGACAGAAGTTAATGCTGCTCTGTACTCATGCAAACACCATTAAATGCATTTTTTCTTTCCAAATTACTTTTTATTAAGATTTATAGTACAGACATACAACATTAAGAAGCGCATCGCGGCAACAAACAACCAGGTCACATTGAGTTGTAATCTTCAAAAAAAAAACCCAAACCCCCCCCCCCCCTCAACATGGTCCACATTTGCCCATACAAAATATGCACAGGCAGATATATAGTCCACTGAGTCAATGACGCCCCCCGTCAACCAGCGGAGATGATGTATGTATTACATTTCTAAACCCCCCCACCCTCCACCTCATCAGAAGTAAGGACCATAAAACCTTCAGTAAATTATAACTTTATAATGTATTCACTTCAAAATCACCCACCACCTCAGGAACTCAATCCTCCTGCTTATGTATCTATAACAAGGACCACCCGCCAAGTTGCCTGTGGGTCTAATCTAAAACCGTGTTGGTGGATGCCATCCAGCCTCCCCACACCTTGTCAGATTTGGCCCCAACCCCCCTACTCAAATAGGTGGCCTTGTAAAAAGGGATTGTCTTGTTGACCAGGGACTTCCAAGAAGCCAAAGTTGGGGCAGTAGATTTCTTCCATGAGATGATAATCAGTTCTTTGGCGTAGAACAGCAGGTGGGTGAGAAGAGTTTGTATAGCCCTAGTGGTAGCCAAGGGCTTAACCAAGCTCAACAGGCATACTTCAACCGTAAGGGGGACTGAAAGGGATGTGACCAACCGGATACACTTTGCTATGTCTTGCCAGTAGGGCTTGATATGTGGACAATCCCAAAAAATGTGCATGAAGTTTGTAAGAGGTGCAGAACATCTCCAACATATAAAGTGGTGGCTTCCAAACATCCTAGCTAACCTAGCTGGAGTAAGATGGATTCTATGCAGAAATGTATACAGGATCAGACGATCTCTAGTAGAAAATAGAAATGGGCCCCCCCCCAATATCGTCCCAATCGTCTCTATCCAAATTAAATGTATTTTTAAATAACTGAAAGAAATGTACCTGAAACAGACTTTGTATCAACCTCTTGTAGTCTGTGTACAGAAGAGCTCAGACTCGGGGAGGGAGAAGCAGAACAATAAGCCAGTAAGTTGTGATGAATTTCCCCTGGGGACTTTGTCCCATCTTCTGAGGCTTAGCTGTGAGGTTGGACAAGGCACCTTTCCTCCCTCAACTGCTGTTCGACAACACATTTTTTCAGGCTATGGCTGCTTTACCAAATGGCACTTTTCTCTGTCCTTGTCAAAGATAAGCTGCACATGAGAAATGCAGGGGAAGGGGGAAGGTATGCAAGATGAAATGTTCCAGGTTAGTAGGCAAGTACTTGGAGACAGTAAAAAGTGCCATTTGTCAAAGCAGCCATCTCCTTGCTAGCTGCGTTATCAAATGGCTCCGGACAGAGGAGGGGCACCCTGGCCGACCTCACAGCTAGCCTAAAGCATGGTACACACTATGAGTTTTTTTCAGTTCAACCCAGCGGCACTGTACAGCGATTTCCCCCGCTGAGCTGTTGTGTTCTGTGAGCTATTGTGTTCTAACAGGGGGACAGACCCCCGCCAGAACACCCGATCAGTGCTCTCCGCCATTGACTGACAGTGCTAATTGGGATCCATTTGGCTGCTGGTTTTCCAGCATGCTCGCCCGACAGAAGTCGGCCAAACAGCCAGCTTCTGTAGGACCTGCTGCCTTACACACTGACCGAACGTCGGCCATTTTTTCTGAACTGGCTAATGTCTCCTGGCAGTGGCGTCGCTAGAGGGTGGCTTCTGGGGCTTTAGCCCCGAATGTGGGGCCCATAGCCCCGAGTCTCTTACCGGGTGCAGCCAGGGCCGGATTAACATAGGGGCTATTGGAGCTGCAGCTCCAGGCCCCTACTTTTTTTTTAAGCCCAGCTGCCCAAAAAGAACAGGCCCCCTATTAGCCCTGGCAGCCCACCATATCACAGCCGCGTCCCAGATGCGGGCTCTGAACCCTCCCCCCCGAGCCACCTTGTGCCTATATCCGGCCATACCATTTGTGCAGGGGGGAGATCTTCCACCTACTAGGCACTGATGCCATGGCCCTCCCCCTCCGCGAGTGCCGCAGTGGAAGATTCCAGTGTGCAGTCCTCATTCCTGTGTGAGCCTGACGCATAACAGAGCAGAGACCAGCTAGGTACACGGGGAACCTCTGGAAGGGAGCATTGGGATATGGCTGCTGTGACTGTACTGAGCTGCATCGCTCTGCCCTGTGCCACAAGTATGGGATGGAGGGATGCAACTTTGTGCTGTGTACCCTTTATGTGGGCAAATGGGGGGGGGGGGTGAGGGGGGGTAACCCCTGGCAAAGCTTTTCTCAATGGAATTAGTATGCAATGCAGCCAATCAGACAGCCATCTGCTGGGTGCTTGGAGTGTGGGCATAGGAAGTCTGTACCTGGCACCTTCCACCTGGGCTGTGTATGTTTGTATATGGGGAGCTGTGGGCATAGACTGTGTGTGACTTGTATTGCATGGAGTCTGCATGTCATGTGGGCAGTGTACAGTTCATATAGGATGTGTATGGTGGGCATAGTTAGTGGCATATCAACCATGTGTGCAGCACATGGTCCTGAGGTAGGGGGCTCTCTGGGGACCCTGAAGAAATTACACGTTGCTACAATGTAGTGAGTGTACAGCTTGTATAACAGTGTAAATGTGCTGTTCCCTCAAAATAACTCAACACACAGCCATTAATGTCTAAACCGCTGGCAACAAAAGTGAATACACCCCTAAGTGAAAATGTCCAAATTGGGCCCAAAGTGCCAATATTTTGTGTGGCCACCATTATTTTCCACCACTGCCTTTATCCTCTTGGGCATGGAGTTCACCAGAGCTTCACAGGTTGCCACTGGAGTCCTCTTCCACTCCTCCATGATGACATCACAGAGCTGGTGGATGTTGGAGACCTTGCGCTCCACCTTCTGTTTTGAGGCTGCCCCACAGATGCTCAATAGGGTTTAGGTCTGGAGACACGCTTGGCCAGTCCATCACCTTTACCCTCAGCTTCTTTAGCAAGGCAGTGGTCGTCTTGGAGGTGTGTTTGGGGTCTTTATCATGTTGGAATGCTGCCCTGCAGGCCAAGTCTCTGAAGAGAGGGGACCATGCTCTGCTTCAGTATGTCACAGTACACGTTTGCATTCATGGTTCCCTCAATGAACTCCCACCACCATGCTTGACTGTAGGCAAGACACACTTGTCTTTGTACTCCTCACTTGGTTGCTGCCACACACGCTTGACACCATCTGAACCAAATAAGTTTATCTTGGTCTCATCAGACAACAGGACATGGTTCCAGTAATCCATGTCCTTAGTCTGTTTGTCTTCAGCAAACTGTTTGCAGGCTTTCTTGTGCATCATCTTTAGAAGAGGGGTCCTTCTGGGACGACAGCCATGCAGACCAATTTGATGCAGTGTGCGGCGTATGGTCTAAGCACTGACAGGCTGACCCCCCACCCCTTCAACCTCTGCAGCACTGCTGGCAGCACTCATATGTCTATTTTCCAAAGACAACCTCTGCATATGACGCTGAGCATGCACACTCAACTTCTTTGGTCCACCATGGCGAGGCCTGTTCTGAGTGGAACCTGTCCTGTTAAACTGCTGTATGGTCTTGGCCACCATGCTGCAGCTCAGTTTCAGGCTCTTGGCAATCTTCTTATAGCCTAGGCCAGTGGTTCTCAACCTCGGGGTCGGGACCCCCTCGGGGGTCTAATGACAATTTGCCAGGGGTCACCGAATCCTGGACTGTTCCTGAAGCCCGCACCACTCTCCCAACCTTTTTGTGGCTGCCCAGCTGGGCTGTTCCTGGAGCCCGCGGCCACCCACTCAGCCTCTTCGCAGCCGCCCATCCAGTTCACGGCATGGCTGGGGGGCAGAGACTAGAGGTCAGCTGACTGGTGAGGAATGTGAAGTGGGAGAGGCTGGAGGAGACCCTATCTCCTGATTTCGGCATAGGCGTCACTGCTGCGAGACACCACAGAGCTGGAGACACAGTAAAGCTGGAGACACAGTGAGTAACATTAACTGTGATTAGAGTTGCCATTAAAAGTCCCCCACTACAGTTTTCAGATCAGCAGATGATCTTGATCAAGAGCACCTAAGTTGGTTGATCCGAACTCCCCCGAGCACTGCCACTCATCCCACCCCCCACCAACACTGCCACTTATCCCAACTCCCCGCCAGCACTGCCACTCATCCCATTCCCTCACCCCCCACCAAGGAGTAAGAGAAGGAATAAAAATAGAGAATACATGGAAGGGAGAGGGGGAGGAACAAAGAAAAAGGGAGAGAAAGAATAAGAAAGACGACTAGAGAGAGGGATGGGAAAAAAAACAAAACAAGAAATTAGGATAGAGAAAGATAGAAGGGAAATAAAGGGGAAAAAAAAGAAAAAGTGTGGTACATCCTAAAATGTACCATAAGGGGTTTTACTGTACGAGTAAAAGGGACTCGGGGAGCGCTAAATGTCCGTGGGTTAGGGGAGCAAATTACTTGTCTTTACTTGGGTGCTGACAACCCACGCTACGAAAATAATTTTACTGTTAGGGGTCCCCACAACTTGGGAAATTTTATCAAGGGGTCACGGCACTAGAAAGGTTGAGAACCACTGGCCTAGGTCATCTTTATGTAGAGCAAAAATTCTTTTTTTCAGATCCTCAGAGAGTTCTTTGCCATGAGGTGACATGTTAAACTTCCAGTGACCAGTATGAGAGAGTAAGAGCGATAACACCAAATTTAACACACCTGCTCCCAATTCACACCTGAGACCTTGTAACACTAACACGTCACATGACACCGGGGAGGTAAAATGGCTAATTGGGCCCAATTTGGACATTTTCACTTAGGGGTGTACTCACTTTTGTTGCCAGCGGCTTAGACATTAATGGCTGTGTGTTGAGTTATTTTGAGGGGACAGCAAATTTACACTGTTATACAAGCTGTACACTCACTACTACATTGTGGCAAAGTGTCATTTCTTCAGTGTTGTCACATGAAAAGATATAATAAAATATTTACAAAAATGTGAGGGGTGTACTCACTTTTGTGAGATACTACATGTGTATGCCCGCTCAAGCGTATGGGGGGGTGACATTCGGAATAAATGGCAGGCCTGCACGCTGTTGCAGAGCAGTGCGTTTTCACTGCGGGTGGTTGCGGGAACTGCAGCAATTCCTGCACCTAAAGTCACACGCAGAAGTATGAACCTAGCCTAAGCTCCAGAAACTTCTTCTAGAGGCAGGGGGAAGCAATCAAACTCCCAGCCTGTGAAGCCCTGAATAAGTCAAACCAAACAATTATTGCTCCCATGATTACAGCAGGAGCCAAAAAATTTAATTTACCTAGCAGCCTTACTAGGAGGGTGCTACACTTCTCTGTTGTGATAAAAAAAAATATATGAATGGAGATGACAGCTGCAGGCAGAAAAAATAATGAAAGTAGAACTCAAGCTAGGCATATAAATACCTGGCTGAAAAGTGTACATGAGAGTTGTTTAGTTGTGAGCAGACAGTAGGGGGTGGGGCTGAGCTGCACTGTGTGTGTCAATGGACACACAGCGCGCGGTCCGGGAGCAAGCACGCACAAGAGTCCCCATAGCATACGGCTTGCTATGGGGCATTTGGCAGGGGGGAGGAGCCAAGAACACCGGCAGGGGAACCCAGAAGAAGAGGATCAGGGCTGCTCTGTGCATTTGTCAGTTTATAATCTTGTCAGTTTTGTTTGTGCTGACATATTAATAAGAATTAAAAACCTGTTACAAATAAATATGCAATTAAAACCAATTAGTAGAGTGAAAGTGGAACTTCACTCCAAAAAACGAATTATTTGTATCTGGCTCCAGCCTCCCCCCAACAATTGGATCTTTTTAAGTGGTTCTACTTTTTTTGCACTGTGGGGCAGCACTTTTTTTTTCTTGACGTGCAGTTGATTACATGTATGTGCACATGGCCTTCGGGACCCAGCAGAGTTCCTTGGCACAGCTGCGCATGCATGGTTTTCCCAAATCCCCTCTTTATCTGTCCTGGTAATTGTTGTCACCAGACAGAAGGTCACTGGAAATTTTACAGCTATCAGTAGAACAAGAATAGAGGGACATGTGTTCCGGTGGCAACATTCTAAGTAGGGAGTCCTCCTTTTTGGAGAGATTCCTTATCACTTTCTAATGTGTCTCCAGGAAAGGCCTTTCCAGCAAAAACATCTCTGTCAGGTCTTTCTCTTAAGTGTCCGATGTGTCCGCCATAATGTCGCAGTCACGATAAAAATCACTGATCGCCACCATTACTAGTAAAAAAATATATATATATTAATAAAATTGCCATAAAACTATCCCCTATTTTGTAGACGCTATAACTTTTGCGCAAACCAATCACTGAACGCCTATTGCGATTTAAAAATTTTTTTTTTTTACCAAAAATATGTAGAAGAATACGTATCGCCTAAACTGAGGAAAAAAATGTTTTTTTATATAATTTTTTGGGGTTATTTATTATAGCAAAATGTAAAAAATAATGAGTTTTTTTCAAAATTGACGCTATTTTTTTGCTTATAGCGCAAAAAATAAAAACCATAGATGTGATCAAATACCACCAAAAGAAAGCTCTATTTGTGAGGAAAACAGGATGCCAATTTTGTTTGGGAGCAACATCGCGCGACCACGCAATTGTCAGTTAAAGCGACGTAGTGCCGAGTCGCAAAGGTGCTCTGGTCTTTGGGCAGCCAAATGGTCCGGGGCTTAAGTGGTTAAGAAGACGTTTTTCCTGAAAAGCCAAAGGGGCACTGGACAGGGCCACACATTGAAGATTGCTGGATCAACAGGGAAGGTAACTACTTGACCAGGTGGGAAGAATTTAGGGGTGTGAGGGGAAATGACTAAAGGACAATTATTCTTAAGGCTCAGCTCACACCAGTTGCGGGTGCAGGAATTGCATCGATTCCGGCACCCGCAACCACCCGTAGCCAAATCGCACTGCTCTTGCAAGACAGACAGGGCTGCCACTTATTCTGAATGGTACCCCCAGGCATCTCCGCCCGCAGCACGATCGCGGGTGCAGGAACCGCACAGAAACCACATGGTCAAAAAGATCATGTGGTTTCCCTGCGGCTGCGTTTAAAAAAAAAAAAAAAGAGGTGCATGCACCTTTGTTGTGCGCTTCACGCAGCATAGCAGAATGGACTGCGGTGCCTGAGCAAACATTGGAAGCTACGACCCGCACTAGTGTGAACTAGTGTGGTTTCCTATGGGACATGTTCACAGCTATGCTTTTTTCAGCCTCTGCGTTCTTAGAAAAGGTCAGGGACTTTTTTTTAACTCAAAACGCTTCGTTTTAGTTCAATAGACTTCAATGGAGACACTGCAGAAAAGCATGTACTTCGTTTTATATGCGTTTTTGATGCATTTGACACGTTTTTTCATTTTTTAAACTGCCCAACAACAAATTGCCCCCCCAAAAAAGTATAAAAAAAGCAAAACGCATCAAAAAACACGTAAAAAACACTCATGCAAAATGCAAAACACCTCAAAAAGTACTGCAGAAACAAACCAGGCCTATCGAAAACCGCATGTCAAAACATTAGTAAATCCAGAGATACAGGCAGCTGAAGGTTCAGACAGGTCTTCACTTTTCCTGTCACCCCCATACTGCCTCCCAGACCCCCTCCTTGAGGCTTCCTATAAAATAAAAAGACCAGTACACAGGGTTTTTTCTTTTTTTTCAGCGGGAACACAAACCTGGCACCTCCTCCCGCACTGAGGTACTGGGATGTGCTGGACGGTCTATTGTGGCTGGGGAGGTCTATTGTGGCTGGGGAGGTCTACTGTGGCTGGGGAGGTCTACTGTGGCTGGGGAGGTCTACTGTGGCTGGGGAGGTCTACTGTGGCTGGGGAGGTCTACTGTGGCTGGGGAGGTCTACTGTGGCTGGGGAGGTCTACTGTGGCTGGGGAGGTCTACTGTGGCTGGGGAGGTCTACTGTGGCTGGGGAGGTCTACTGTGGCTGGGGAGGTCTACTGTGGCTGGGGAGGTCTACTGTGGCTGGGGAGGTCTACTGTGGCTGGGGAGGTCTACTGTGGCTGGGGAGGTCTACTGTGGCAGGGGAGGTCTACTGTGGCAGGGGAGGTCTACTGTGGCAGGGGAGGTCTACTGTGGCAGGGGAGGTCTACTGTGGCTGGGGAGGTCTACTGTGGCTGGGGAGGTCTACTGTGGCTTGGGAGGTCTACTGTGGCTTGGGAGGTCTACTGTGGCTTGGGAGGTCTACTGTGGCTTGGGAGGTCTACTGTGGCTTGGGAGGTCTACTGTGGCTTGGGAGGTCTACTGTGGCTTGGGAGGTCTACTGTGGCTGGGAAGGTCTACTGTGGCTGGGAAGAGCTATTGTTGCTTGAGAGGTCTATTTCTGTTGGGGGGATCTTAGGTCGCTAGGGGCTCAATTGTTGCTGGAATGGATCTACTGTTGGAGGAGGAGTCTATTGTTTCTGGCTGCTGGAGGGTCTGTTTATGTAGGCTTCTGGGAGATCTACTCTATTGTTGCTGGCGGGAGTCTATTGTTGCTGGGGGGATCTATTGTTGGGGGGTATTTTGTTGCGGGGGGGTCTATGGTTGCTGGGGAATCTATTGTTGCTGGGGGTGATCTATTGTTACTGGTGAGATCTATTGTTGCTGCCTGCAGGGGATTCTGCTCGTAGGTGGGTAGCGGTCGGAGACAAGGGGTGAATCGAAAGTGGGGAGTAGCTGCACCTATTCTCTGAGGGAAAAAAAGCCCTGCCAATACATATACATAAGCTGGCTTTACTCCGGTAAATTGTCATTTCAGAATGTTTGTTTGACTATCTAAGAGTTAAAGGGGAGGATTCAACAATCGGTTTCAACGTAAGTTTTATACGCATGTCCTTGCGAAAGTTAATCTGAACATTAATGATGGACGAATGAAAAGGTCAAAATTAGTCGAGTCCATAAAGGCACCAAAGAATGGTCAGACGAGCCAAGTTTATACTTTCTCGTCCAAACGTTGAACGGAAATTTTGCAACTCATCTTTCACAAGAGCTCCTAGAGGGCTAACAAACAAAACGAAAATGTGACAGTTGTGCGCTGCACCAATTTCAAATCGCATGACAAGTCGCACCCTATTGTTCGCATTGAGAGCGGACATTTTGAAAGTAGTTCCTGCACTACTTTTTTGCAAGTTCAGGTGCGACTTGCATAGACATCTGTGCATGGAGAAGCGCAGATGTCTTCCAAGTCGCACCTGAAGTAACACTGAAATGCTACTTTGAAATCTTGCTACTTCAAGTGAAGTAGCACAATGTCAATGTCATGATCGATGTGACCGAGGTGTCAAGCACCTCCTTTCCGCCTTATTGTAAAAAAAACAGCCGATAGGTGGAGCTCTACTTCCGGCCTGCTGTTTATAAACATCACTTCAGAAATATCCTTCAGGCGGCCAGTGTGCCAATAAATGGCTGTGGATCTACACAGACACAGTGTACAGAGCTGATTTGAGTGGCTCTATACCATGTGATTGATGGGATGGCCAACAACAGCAATTACAAAATATAAACAGTTCCACTGTTTACATCTAAGGGCTGCCCCTTCCTCTTACAATAGCGGAAGGAGGAGGAACTAATGAATCAAAGTTCATTCATTAGTCTCGGAGCAACAGAAGCAACATTGGGCAGCCAAATGGTCCGGGGCTTAAGTGGTTAGGAAGACATTTTTCCTGAAAAGCCAAAGGGGCACTGGACAGGGCCACACATTGAAGATTGCTGGATCGACGAGGAAGGTAACTACTTGACCAGGTAGAACACCTTTGGGATGAATTAGAGCGGAGACTGCAAGCCAGGCCTTCTCGTCCAACATCAGTGCCTGACCTCACAAATGTGCTTCTGGAAGAACGGTCAAACATTCCCATAGACACACTCCTAAACCTTGTGGACAGCCTTCCCAGAAGAGTTGAAGCTGTTATAGCTGCAAAGGGTGGGCCAACTCAATATTGAAACCTACGGACTAATGCCCCGTACACACGGTCGGACATTGATCGGACATTCCGACAACAAAATCCTAGGATTTTTTCCGACGGATGTTGGCTCAAACTTGTCTTGCATACACACGGACACACAAAGTTGTCGGAAAATCCGATCATTCTGAAAGCGGGGACGTAAAACACGTACGTCGGGACTATAAACGGGGCAGTAGCCAATAGCTTTCATCTCTTTATTTATTCTGAGCATGCGTGGCACTTTGTGCGTCGGATTTGTGTACACACGATCGGAAATTCCGACAGCGGATTTTGTTGTCGGAAAATTTTATAGCCTGCTCTCAAACTTTGTGTGTTGGGAAATCCGATGGAAAATGTGTGATGGAGCCTACACACACAGTCGGAATTTCCGACAACAAGGTCCTATTACACATTTTCCGTCAGAAAATCCGACCGTGTGTACGGGGCATTAGACTGGGATGCCATTAAAGTTCATGTGTGTGTAAAGGGAGGTGCCCCAATACTTTTGGTAATATAGTGTATCACAGCAATGAAAACTGGAAATGGCCTAGTAATAACAAGCTAAACCCATTCTCTACTCTATCCAAAACTTAAAAAAAAACAAAAACTTTGGGCTTTGATTTAAGTGTTTTGTCCTCTACTAGTTGGTCCTCATAGAAGCTAAAGCTGCAGTAGATCTTGTGGAATTGCTGATAATGAAGTGAACCTTTTTTATATGACAAAAATTAGAACCAATAAAATCTCATTACATATTTATGTCGTTGTCAATCTGATTTGCTGTTATGGGACAGAGCATGCTGCTTCTGTATCTAAGTGCTTTTCATTGAATTTGACCAGGTGGAATGCTCCAGGCCTTCCAGAGCTCTTCTTATGTTTCCGACGTTAGGAAATCAGATTGTTGTGTGAGTATGCTTTATCTGATATTATCGCTCTTTCTTTCATTATTTTATGGCAGATACCTGGGTGACAGAGATGCACAGGAAGAAAGAAAACAGATTCTCGGGGAGGGAAGACATAGTCCCCCTGCGTCTGATCTTCAATAGTGAGCAGGACAACCAGACCGGCCAGAGTGCGCTCAGCACCCGGGTGAGGACGGACAGCTCCCAGGACAAGGTATGGATGAGCCAGGCCTTCACTCAACTCTTGTTACCTTGGAGATATTCATTCCTTTAAGATGGATGTACTGTACACAGGGAAAATAGAATCAGGGCCGGGGTATGTAGGCTGCATTAATAAGCTGTGTCCCTTTTTTCCCAGCATCAACATGTCTCATATATCATATGTGTCTGAAGGCAAAACTGTTCGTGTTGCCTCACTCAGATAGACTAGGTTTAGGCTTAAAGTGGTGTTCCGGCCAAAATTATACTTTTTAAATAAAAATACCCCTATAATACACAAGCTTAATGTATTGTAGTAAAGTTAGTCTGTAAACTAAGGTCTGTTTTGTTAGTTTATAGCAGTAGTTTGTTAATTTATAAACTTACAGCAGGCCGTGGCCATCTTAAGTGTGGGCATCTGAAGCCAGACTGTATTTCTTCCTGCATCTCATCCTTGCAGATCTCGCACATGCTCAGTGAAGCACAAGCAGTGTAATAGGTTTCAGGTCAGGTTTCCATAGCAACGGCAGTGTCAGAGGAAGTTGCCGCCCCTTCCCAGAAGGCATTGCAAACAGGAAATGATGCGATGGGCCGCGGCCAGAGAGGAGGAAGTGAAAAATGAATACAGCAGGTATACAGGAGGTGCTGAGAAAAAAAATAAAAAAATATCCAATTCGTTTACAGTGCACAGTTTAATGAGGGATGCTGAAGAGTTGTAAAAGTGGGTGGAACTCCACTTTAATGTACACGGGACGTTTTTACAACCTCTCCTGAACGATTTAACTTGACAGATAGTAACCCGTGTTTAAAACGTCCGTTTTGCTGCGTTTACATGCCGCGTTTAGCCGCGTTTGCGTTTAGAAGCACAAAATAGCCAAAAATGAAAAACGCCTGTAAACGAAACGCGGCTAAACGCAAGTTACCGTGTTTAGCCGCGTTTGGCGTCTGAAACGTCGGAAACTTCGGCGTCTGAACTCATTTTTTTGCCTTTAAAGAAAAGCCTATAAACGACAATAAAAAGAACCTGTGTACATGTACACATAGGATAACATTGGATGAGTTCAGGGGCAGTTGAAAAAAAGCAGCCAACTGCCTCTGAACATCCGTTTGCCAGTAGCAGTGTACATGGGGCCTCAGGCCTCATGCACACGAGACGCTGTTAAACGCGCATTCAGAGGCAGTTGGACACTTTTTTCAACTGCCCCTGAACTCATCCAATGTTATCTTATGTGTCCATGTACACAGTCTCGGTTTTTGGCGTTTTTAGGCAGTTGCGTTTAACCTCGTTTTTTCCAGAAGCAAAAAAATGGGTTCAGACGCAAAAGTTTTCCATGTTTCAGACGCTAGACGCCGGTACCGCGTTTAGCTGCATTTGCGTTTATAAGTGTTTTTAAAGGAGCCCTATTTTTTGGACCAGAAAACACAGAAATATGATGGTAAACTGCAGCAGAGAATGACATTTTGCAACCCGAATTTGGGGCCCCAGATCTCGGGGCCACTTGGTGCTAGGAACCCCATTTGGTGTGCAAACACAGTGGAACTAGCACTACAATATTTCCAAAGTTGGGGTTCCTAGCACCAAGTGGCCCCGAGATATGGGCCCCAAAGTCGGGTCGCAAAATGTCATTCTCTGCTCTGCAATATGTTCAATATAGGATCCGTTTCCAAAAAAAAAACCACAGAAAGAGAGGCAAATGCAAGTATACAACTGCTCTCTCTGCTGCTGCTTATTATGCTTTCTGAGCTTGGGAAGGGTCTTTGTTATCTTAACTAAACGCTTCTAGACGCAAACACGGCATGCAAATGCGGCAAAACAGGCGTTTCTAAATGCCGGTTTTAGCTTTTAAAAACATGTGTTCAGCAGAGTTTGCACCGGTATCTCGTGTGCATGAAGCCTTAGATGCGTGGCAGACTTTGCTGCCTTCTAAAAAGCGATCCACAAGGATCGGTTTTGGAGGCGTTTGACAGGCAGTGAGGAGGCATATATTGCCTCCTCACTGCCTGTCAAACGCCTCCAAAACCGATCCTCGTGCGCTGCAACCGTGTGCATCATGTGTGGTTGCAGGGTGGTGCAGCACAGCCCCATTCACTTTAATGATCCATGTCCGGCAGTATTACTGCTCGCTGTGCCCGACGGGATACATTTCTGCCTTGGCATATGTATACCCCTGTCCGCCTGTGTTTGGAAGCATAAACAAGCCCATGTTCTCTCTTTTCAGGCACTAAATGCTGCACTCCAGGCAAGCAGGTGAAATAAACAATTAAAGCACAATTCTCCTACATGACAAAAGATTTGTAATTCTGTTCAGAGGTACCTCTGACAGATCGTATAGACAGTTTCTGGACCTCCAGTGCAGTTAAAGCAGAACTGAAGTTTGCATAACTTACCTATGCTTAAATGGTCTGACATTTGCGAGCAGGCAGGTAAGTTTAGACATTGCATGCAATAAGGAGCCTGTCTGCGCATACGTTTTAGTTTTTTTTTCTTTTTGGGCTTTTGTTCCGCTTTAAACATTACAGATTGCTCAAGTACCCCCCCCTCAACCTGCTGATTGGATAATGAAGGAGCAGAAGCACAATGATGAGGTCATACCTATGCTCTCCACTCCTGTCCTACAGACATGGATCAGACTGACAGCCAGGGCAGGACTTAGGGTGGTGGGGCCCCCTGGGCTTGAGTCACTTTCGGGCCCTACCTTCTATACATTACCTTAAACCTTTCGTTTTCTTTTAAGCACGCCACTCTGATACCGTTTGCCCGCCATTACATCACTGTCTAATGCAGACAGGTTTTCCCAACGGCAGTAAACGAGGCACTACGTAACTGCCAATAACCAATCAGCAAACCTCAAGATAAGAGTTTAAGGAATTTTAAGGAAAAAAACTTACATTTAAATGCTCATCAAGGCAGCCTTGCACAGCATCCATCTGCATGCTTGTCCAGTGTCATTTGCATCCTTGCCCAGGCTGCAGTTAAACTGCAGTGACTTGTCAGTGTCACTGCAGTTTAAATATGGTGCCGCCGAGATACATAGAGCCGGTCCTGTGTATCTCGGCTCCTGTCGGCTTTTCTCGGCTCCTCTCGCAGTCCCGCCCTATGATGGACATAACACAGGTCCAATGGCGGGACTGGGCGGGACTGTGAGCGGAGCCGAGTGCCTACATACATAGCAGAGTGTACTCGGCTAGCTCCGCTCACAGTCACGCCCAGTCCCTGTGTTATGTCCATCATGGGGGACTAGGCGTGACTGTGAGCGGAACTATCCGAGTATAGCTGAGTACACCCTATTGGGCGGGGCCCCATGGGCTTGAGCCCAGTCAAGCCCAGTGATAAGTCCGGCCCTGCTGACAGCATTGTGCAATGTAATAGAGTCTTCATTAAAGTGGTTCTAAAGCCTAAACATTTTTTACCTTAAAGCAGGGGTCTTCAAACTGCGGCCCTCCAGGTGTTCAGGAACTACAATTCCCATCATGTCTGTGAATGTCAGAGTTTTACAATGCCTCATGGGATGTGTAGTTCTGCAACAGCTGGAGGGCCGTAGTTTGAGGATCCCTGCCTTAAAGGGTAAGTTCACCTTTTTACACTTTTTTTTTTCTCTAAATTCCAACTCCCCTAAGCACCAATTCTTGTACTTTTTTTGCAAAAATATCAAAGCTTTCCATTAAATCTACAGTCACTTACATTTCTTGTCCTAATCCACATTTCCAGACGTTTCCATTAGCAATGTCTTTTTCCTAAACAGACTGTAGGTCATGACGCAGGAAGGAGTTGACCAGCTGACCTCATTAGCACACACCCTGCATCATCCACCCACCCATTCCAAGGTGCATGCTTTTTAAATAAAATGCAATCAATTAGTGATCACTCTTCTCACTAAATACACAATCAGACTGAATAGTGTATGGCCATCTTTATACAAGTACATAGGAAGGAGTGGACAGAAACACTCAGCTGTCAAGCCCCGTTCACAACTCTGAATAGCGGGAACTCGCATTCCCACGTGCGTTTTTTTTTTTGCGAGGGGGGGGAGGCATTTTGGAGCATTTTCACTCATCACACATAGGGCAGCCCATCCACCTGAATTGACTGCACTACAAACAGCAATCACCCCAAAGAAGCTTCAAAACTTGGTGCGGAGCCTGGTGCGTTTTTTACTGCGATTTTTTTCTTTTTTTGGTGCAGCACATTTCTGAAATGCAAGGAAACGCACAGATGTGAATGGAGCCTCATTGTTCTTGTGTTATCGCACTAATTTCACCTTCAGGTCCCATTCACACCTAGCATAGTGGGAGTGAACGTTTTGTGTCTCGTTTTTTTCCTCCAACACGCATAGGGCAGCCTGTTGATTTCAATTGGCTGCACTACATGGGGTTAATGGGACATTTTGGCGTTTTGTGGGTTGTGTGTTTTTTACTGTGCGTTTTGCAGCATTTGCCCCTCATTTTTTCACATGGCAAAATGTGTGTTTGCTTCTGTGTTTTGTGTGCCATTAACAATGGCACTGAAAGCGCAAATAGTAATTTTAGGTGTAAAAACATGGCCATACACTATGCAATCTGACTGTATATTTTGTGAAAGCTTTGATATTTTTACAAAAAAAGTACATAAATGCTATAGGGCAGCTGGAATTTAGAAGAAAAAAAAAAAACGTGTACAAAGGTCAACTTACCCTTTAATGCCTTCCTTCCATTAAGGTAAAAAATATTTGGGCATCAGCTTCAGCCTTTTACTTACCTGAGCCCTCATTCAGTCGCTCTTCTCTCCCTACACTTCAGTGTCACGCTGGCTTTGCTGGGGCACCGCGAGTCATTGGCTCCCAGTGCTGTCAAGCAAAGCCAGCGATGAGGTGAGCGGGGCTGAATCCCTCTGTCTGTCTCAATAGATGCAGCAGCGGTGCTTGGGAGCGAGCACACATGAGTGCCCCCATGGGAAGCAACTTTCCAGTGGGGGCACTGGACAAAGAGGAGGGGCCTGGAGCGTCGGTGGGGGACCCAAGAAGAGGAGGTTCATGGCTGTTCTATGCAATTCCAGAGCAGTATAGAGATGTTTTTTTCCTAATTTACCTTTTACAATCGCTTTAAGTTTGCTGACCCTCCTTGTCTGGGAATTACAGAAACTAATACAAAAAACAGAATTTAGATATCCCCTTGTGGCCAGAAGTCATGCTGCCTTGGTGCCCAGATCAGTATGTGATGATTAACCACTTGCCGACCGCTGCACACCGATATACATCGGCACAATGGGCATACCTGTACGTCCCCTTTAATTGGCGGGGCTAGCAGGCGCGCGCACCGCCGTGTACAGTGTGACCGTGCCGACTCGATGTCCGCCGGTTTCCCGGTGATCGTGTCATGGAGCCGCAGAACGGGGAGGTGCCTATGTAAACAAGGCATTTCCCCGTTCTGCCTTGTGAAACGACAGAGATCACTGCTACCTGTCATCGGGAGCGGTGATCGCTGTCATGTGAGTTAAAGCCCATTCCCCCACAGTTAGAATCACTCCCTAGGACACACTTAACCCCTTCATCGCCCCCATAGTGTTTAATCCCTTCCCTGCCAGTGTCATTTGCACAATAATGACAATGGTCCCAAAATAGTGTCAGAAGTGTCCGCCATATTGTCGCAGTCATGCTAAAAATCGCAGATTGCCGCCATTGCTAATAAAAAAAATAAAAAAAAATAAAAATGCTATAAAACTATCCCCTATTTTGTAGACGCTATAACTTTTGCGCAAACCAATCAATATACGCTTATTGCAATTTTTTTTTTTTTTTTACCAAAAGTATGTAGAAGAATACGTATCGGCTTAAACTGAGGAAAAAAACATTTTTTTACATATTTTTGGGGGATATTTATTATAGCAAAAAGTAAAAAATAATGCGTTTTTTTTCAAAATTGTCGCTCTTTTTTTGTTTATAGCGCAACAATTAAAAACCGCAGAGGTGATCAAATACCACCAAAAGAAAGCTCTATTTGTGGGGAAAAAAGGACGTCAATTTTGTTTGGGTGCAACGTCGTACGACTGCGCAATCGTCAGTTAAAGCAACAGAGTGCCGAATTGCAAAAAGTGCTCTGGTCAGGAAGGGGGTAAAATCTTCCAGGGCTGAAGCGGTTAATTTGACAATAACTATGACTAATACACCTTCCTAAAAAATGTTCAGATTTTTTTTTTTTTCTTTTCAAGAAGCTTTATCTGGTACAAGGTTGTAATAAATACCCATGTAAAGTGTATTGATATGAGAGCATTTAATTGCGTCTGTTATATTTGCCTTGGGTTCAGCTGTAATATGCAAGGCCAGCTGTGGCCATGTGTATAAACCGGGGCAAGGCTGTCGCAACTAATCAGAGGCCCTAAAGCGATATGAGATGTGGGAGTGTGAATGTGATGTTTATTGCTCTGTATGTTACCAGCGTCTGCTCTCAGTCAAAAGAATGATGCCAAGTCCTCGTCTTTTATGATGCTAACCTCTTTTGCTGAGATGACATAGTGACAGCTTTTGGTTCAGGGATGACTCTGATATCAGCAAACACATAACTGCAGCCCCTGGTGTCTATAAATGTGCAATGGCAAATATTTCGAAAAACATATCGCCACCCGTTATTAAATGTGTATATCCAACGAGCCTGAAAATATTTGATACATATCTCTAATAATAATGAGTTTTTTGTTGTTGTTGTTGTTGTGGTTTTGCTTGTTTTGAGGCCCAAGGCTGCTGTCAGACAGCAGATTCTACCAGTAGAGACAAATTACCAGTCGCAGGATCACGAAGAGGCCGCCTGTCTGTCCCTATGGAATCGTTCCCTCTGAATCTCCTTCGCTAGCGATGGGAGTGTCATCTTGCTGCCTCAGCTACATCGGGACGGGAACGATTCCATAGCCATTCCATTACGACAAACAGGCAGCCTCTTGGCACTGATGATTCTAGTGGCAGGTTTGCTAGAGCTATCTGACATCAGCCTAAGTTTATCACTTTAAAGTAGACCATTCAGCAAATTTACATGTCTGCATGAATTTGACTTAACCACTTCTGCCCCGGAGGGATTTACCCCCTTATTGACCAGGCCATTTTTTGCGATACGGCACTGCGTCGCTTTAACTGACAATTGTGGAGTCGTGCGACAATGTACCCAAACAAAAGTAAGGTCCCTTTTTTCCACAAATAGAGCTTTCTTTTGGTGGTATTTCAGTACCTCTGCTTTTTTTTTTTTTTCGTTTTTTTTTGCGCTATAAACAAAAAAAGAATTTGCAGTTTTTGAAAGGATGGACTTTAACCATTTCAATACCGGGCACTTTTGCACCTTCCTGCCCAGGCCAATTTTCAGCTTTCAGTGCTGTCACTTTTTAAAAGACAATTGCGCGGTCATGCAACACTGTACCCAAACTAAATTTTTATCATTTTATTCCCACAAATAGAGCTTTCTTTTGGTGGTATTTGATCACCTCTGCATTTTTTTATTTTTTGCTAAACTAATAAAAAAAGACCAACATTTTTTTTTAAAGTTTTTCTTTGTTTTTGTTATAAAATTTTGTAAATAAGTAAGTTTTCTCCTTCACTGATGGGCACTGATAAGGCGGCACCGATGAGGTGGCACCAATGAAATGGCACTGATGAGGTGTGTTAGAATATTATTCCAAATTCATAATTCGGCACTTATAGGTGTTATATTATATTCATGGCAAGCTTGCAAAACATATTTGGTTTTATGATTAATCATAATAAATAGAGTATGTGTGAATGACCTTGATCAATAGATTTGACATGATTCTTCTTCTAAAGCTGAGCATTGCTGGATTTTTCTGGTGTAGCCAATTTGAGTATGACATTTAAAGTTCTTTGGTATAGAATGTCATGAGAAGACAAAAATAGACACGTGTCCACGTAGCTAAAGGAATATACATTGTGGATTATATCCTGTTAAGTTAAGTTAGTTTGTAGTTCCAGTCATATTAATAAGTACTAGTATATAGTTACTTAATGTAAAGTTGATAATATGTGTTCATATTATATAGATGTTTGGTTATATGACATTACATGATCAGCATATTACTTCAAATATGGAGTGTTAAATGTGGGCTTGTCAATCGTATGCCATATATGACTATGAGTGCATACTGAAGCTAGCAGAAATGGATATGTGCCATACAAGGTTCTAAGTTGGAGTGAGGATATGACGTTCACACGTTCACATGTAACATATAAAGCCAATGCTTCCATATTGAAGGACACACAGACACACAGACAGACACACACACAGACACACAGTCATTAGGACAGATGATACTGACATGAACACAAGATACTTTGATAAGTTGGGACAGCTGTCAATTCTGCCAGAAGACTAAGAACGTCATTTCCTGTTTCTTCTTGGACAAGACAGCATGGAGAAAGACAGCAGCCATGAAGCACACATGCTTCCAAAGCTTATTATAGCTTTATAACTTTTTTTATTCTATTTCATATATTTTTACCCACACTGAACTGAACTAATATATTTTTACCTGTATTTATGATGCCAACTGTGTGACAATAAACTCACACTTTGTTTTAAGTCAATTTGGCTATCAATGCTATTTCATCCAGAAGCGCCTCTGAGATACAAGAATATTAGATATTAATAATATTCTTCATTTTGGCGAGTCAGCAACTGCCGTCATTTCTCTATTTTTTACGGAAATCTCGATCCTTGCTGAGGGGGGAGAGATTAGCGCAGTTTTGAGAATATTCAAGTCTCGAGAAAAAAGACGGTTCAGAACCTATCAACCAAGAGGCGTTTGTGTTGCATCAGATGTGGACAACAGTCCAGCAACAGACCGTTGAAGACGAGAAATTCTTCTAAATACGGTGAGTAAAAGTTATGGAATTTATTGATGAAATAGCTAGAGACAGCAAGCTAGAGTTTAAAGATGTGTCTTTATATCCAAATGACAGTCACTTGTGGAGATATATGTACAATGAATGCTTAAATGCCAATACACAGATTGATAAATCCAGGTTCACTGTACATAAATTACGTAAAAAGATAGCTAATATCTTAAGCTTAGTGAGAATATTTAACAAAATGATTATTAATGTTGATTTACCTGCTAAAAATGTGTGTACACTAAAGCAGACAGAATGTAACACTGTACAGAACACAGGGAAACATGAAAATGTGTCCCAAGATTCTCTTAATTGTCCAAACTGTGAGATTTTTTGTAATTATATAGAGAATCTTGAGGAACAAATTGACTCCAAAACAAATCTTTTGGAAAAACTACAGAATGACAGTAGATTGACACAGATTGCTGTAATAACCACAGATGACAAAAAGACTGAATCTAAATGTAAGCAACAATCCTCTTATATTCCGGAAAGTACAGATATGGAGAATGTTGACGCTACTGATGAAAAAGAAATGAAACATAAAAACTTATTATGTAGAACTGCAAAACTAAAGTTGCAAATACATGACCAACTTATGAAAGTTTTAAAAGACTTTCCTATTTATGACACTGAGGCAACTGTATTTTCCAATTGGGATTTATTTGAAATGTTTGCGGATCGTTTTAATCTGTCAAATGATCAACGCAATTACATATTTCAGTTGTGGGTTCCTGTTAATTTCGCTAAACGAATTAACACACCTGTTATTGATGACGAAGGTCAGGAAAAACAAAATGACGCGACAGATAGACTGCGACAATTATTGCTATGTATGACCGGTGAGCAAATACCGACCATAGAAATGTTAGATCTTTTACAGACTACTGCAGAAGAAAGTCCAATTGACTTTAGAATTAAATTTTGCAAGCTTTATCAAATGATATTTGGAGTAGATGATGACAATGACCCAGGTTTAAAAACAGCTTTCATAAAAAAATTTAAATACCTTGACCCAACTTCAGTAGCCATAGCGCAGGAACGTCAAAATTTAAATGATATAGTAAGTTTCATTGATAAAATTAGAAGACAATTGAATCAAAGCAATCTCACACATGAGATAGCTATAATTCAATGTGACAAAAATAGTCAGGCTGCAGACATGTCAGAAACGACAGGTCTTGGCAGAAATGACAAGGACAGGTGCAGACAAGTGAGGCAAGGAGAGCCTATCACGTGTCTTTACTGTCATAGATCTGGCCATATGAGAAAACATTGCTGTAAATTTAAGAGAGACTCACAAATAAAAACTAAAGATATGGAGAATGAAAAATCAGCTTTTGTACAACCTGTTTTTTCATGTCAAGATAAAATTTTGACTGAATTGCCTTATGCCACTGAAGTCAAACAGATCAGTAATTTGACTGTTAACAGCAGTTCAGACAAGACTGTCACTGAAAGAGAGGGTTTATTGCCATTGCCAAAAATAGAATCACATCGGGATTCAATTTCTCTGCCATTACAATATGTAGCACCAATTATTTTAGATGAAAATGGTAGGCCATATATACAATGTTTGCTGAATGGTAAAAACATTAATTGTCTCATTGACAGTGGATCTGAGATTAGCCTTACCAAAGAAAACATACCTGTGAAACCAAATTCTCCTATGTGTAATATAGTGGGTTTTAATAATACAGGTAATTCCACTGCTAGACAGGTATCTAATGTAACATTTGAAGTACCTGGATTAGTGAAAACTAACATTAATATTTGGGTATGTCACAAAGCAGAGAATATACTTGGCATTGATGTAATCAATGAACAAAAATGGGTGATCGATTTGGCTAATAAAAGTATTTGGAAAGATCCATCTAGGCCCAAATCAGTGCTTATTGATCCCTCTGTATACAGTAATGTGGGATCCGTTAGCAATATGTCTAGAGAACAAAAATGGCCTGATGTTGATGGTAATTGTGCTCTAAAGGAAGTGGTACAACGTTTTCCAAGTTTGTGGTCAAAGTTCAAAAATGACATTGGAACTTTGAAAAATACTGAATTGAATATTGAGGGAAAAGATCCAGAACCCCTTAATCAGTATGAGTTACCTCTAGAATCAATTGGTCCACTTTCTGCCATTATTCAAGAGTTTGTACAACTTGGAATTGTAAAGAAAGCTAAATCAGTGGTAAATAACTGTATTTGGCCTTTAAAAAATACTGATAATTCATATTCTTTATCAGTTGACTTAAGGACATTGAATAAACATATCACAAATAACCCAGTTCTTCCTGATAAATCTAACTTAAAGTTAAATTTGAATGCCGAGGACAAAGTGTTCTCTGTATTAAAAATTATGAATAGCCATTTTTCTCTTCCGTTAACTACTAGCAGCCAGTACAAACTCGCATTCACATTCAGAAAAGAGACTTATACGTTCACTCGATTAATACCTGGCCTAGGTATTAGTGATGGTATAGTTCATGAAACTATAGCAAAAATACTTTCAAAATTTTCTAGGCCAGACTGCATTTGTCAGTATGTGGATACGATTCTACTGAGTACTCAGAATATCGATGAACATATAGCTCTTTTGTCTGAGTTGTTTATGATGTTGCAAGCTGAAGGTTTAAAATTAAACACGACAAAAGTCCAGCTGATGAAAAGTCAAGTGAAATACCTTCACATGCAAATTAGTCAAGGAAAGAGACAACTGTTGCAAGAAACAGTTAGAGAGATCACTGCAATCCCAACTCCAACAACTCATAAGGCATTGCGTCAATTTTTGCATAAAATAAATCATTGCAAAGAGTTTGTACACTGTTTCGCAGAAAAAGTTCATCCACTATATAATCTTTTGAAAAATAAAGGTAATATAGTTGACCAATGGGGTCCAAATGAGAAAAATGCTTTTGAAATGTTGAAAAAAGATTTGCAGAATGCTCCAACATTAAGTACAATAGAGGTTTGTTCTGAAGCATCTTTTGTTTTGAAAACTCATGTATCTGAGAATGCCATCTCAGTAACGTTGTCTCAATTACAAGAAGGTAAGGAGAAAATAATTGCCTATTTCTCCAGAGTTTTATCATTTTTGGAAAAAACTTTTGAGTCAGGTGTAAAGCAACTGCTAAGTGTTTACTATGCAATTAAAGCTACAGAGAGCATAGTGAAATCAAACAAAATCATTGTACAGACACCTGACTGCTCAATAAAAGGTATTTTTGAGGAAGATAGTTTTAAAGAATGTCGTAAAACATATCCTTTATGGTTCAGAGCTTTATCATCCAAACACATTCAGATAGATGTAAAAGGAAAACATCTTCAGGAATGTACACCAGCACATGTTTATACAGCTGTATCTGAGGAGTCTCTATCTCAGGTTTCCAGCATAAGAACAGAGAAGGACATAGAGCCAGTATTTGTTACTGCAGAACAGTCTAACACTAGAGTAAGAGCTTCAACACAGAATACAGTTACGCACATTTCTAATCTTTTAGAGATGAGAACAAAGGCATAGTCCATTGTCATCTCTGGGTGGTACAAAACTTTTATTTTGTTTGTGAAAACAGAGATTTGTATCATGACCAAAGGAAGTGTTGCGTCCTGTCATACCTAAACTTCACAGTACATATGATTTATAGTTTAGGCCATCTTAGACAGGATAAGGACAGTACATTGTCATACAGAAGTTCTCTTTGAAGGAAGATATAAGATAGTGTTATTTTACATATAGTTTAACAAATTCACAAAGTTATTGTCTCATAATGTTTTAACATTTGTTGGAAAAAAGTTACAAGAATTTAATGAAAATATTTTATGCCTGATTAATGATACTGCATTTCTTTTACAGAAATGGCATCTAAAATCACATAAATATGGAAGATAACAAGCTCATATGAAGAGCAAAGAGAATATCAGGAAAATTCAAAGTTAAAGAAGGAATCCTCTAGGGAAGAATATTGGACAAAAGATTTATACTTCATATTTATGACTGTTTTATCTTATTCAACAAGATTTTTCTAATCTAACAGAACTTGAAGAAGAAACTTTAAAGACATTTCATGAAGAAAAAATTAAATCAGAAGAAACTTTATCTACTATAGATAAACAATTTGGGACTCAAACATTTGTCCACATATACATTTTTTGATAATCAGATTATTCTTATATTAATGTTCATATTAAGTTAGGATTATCATTATTATTTTTATTTATTTTTCCTTATTCATATATTGAACATTTTTAGGTAACAACTGCACACTCATTCTAGTTTATAGAACATCTTTTGTTCATAACTTAAGAAACATATCACTCTTAATAGAACTATGGAAAGTTATGACAAGTTTTAGAGTGTAAAGTATATTTCCAAAGCTAAATAATATTTGAGCATAAATATGGAAATATATTATTGCATAATTTATTTTAATAATAATAATAATTGTTATTATTATTAATAATAGTAATTATAGATATGAGTCATCATTATGTTATACATTTTTTAAATTCTATATCATTATTTTAAGATTTTGAATAGATAGATCTAAGAGGAGTTAAAGTAAAGAAAAAAACGATTAGAAGGAAAGTTATTTCTAGCTGCTTCAGTTCTGAGGAATATTGTGTTCAATCATTTGATACAAGGATGTGTAAATGTGACACGAATGATGTTATGAATGTATTAGAATATTTTGATATGATTAATCATAATTCAGGGGGGATTGTTAGAATATTATTCCAAATTCATAATTCGGCACTTATAGGTGTTATATTATATTCATGGCAAGCTTGCAAAACATATTTGGTTTTATGATTAATCATAATAAATAGAGTATGTGTGAATGACCTTGATCAATAGATTTGACATGATTCTTCTTCTAAAGCTGAGCATTGCTGGATTTTTCTGGTGTAGCCAATTTGAGTATGACATTTAAAGTTCTTTGGTATAGAATGTCATGAGAAGACAAAAATAGACACGTGTCCACGTAGCTAAAGGAATATACATTGTGGATTATATCCTGTTAAGTTAAGTTAGTTTGTAGTTCCAGTCATATTAATAAGTACTAGTATATAGTTACTTAATGTAAAGTTGATAATATGTGTTCATATTATATAGATGTTTGGTTATATGACATTACATGATCAGCATATTACTTCAAATATGGAGTGTTAAATGTGGGCTTGTCAATCGTATGCCATATATGACTATGAGTGCATACTGAAGCTAGCAGAAATGGATATGTGCCATACAAGGTTCTAAGTTGGAGTGAGGATATGACGTTCACACGTTCACATGTAACATATAAAGCCAATGCTTCCATATTGAAGGACACACAGACACACAGACAGACACACACACAGACACACAGTCATTAGGACAGATGATACTGACATGAACACAAGATACTTTGATAAGTTGGGACAGCTGTCAATTCTGCCAGAAGACTAAGAACGTCATTTCCTGTTTCTTCTTGGACAAGACAGCATGGAGAAAGACAGCAGCCATGAAGCACACATGCTTCCAAAGCTTATTATAGCTTTATAACTTTTTTTATTCTATTTCATATATTTTTACCCACACTGAACTGAACTAATATATTTTTACCTGTATTTATGATGCCAACTGTGTGACAATAAACTCACACTTTGTTTTAAGTCAATTTGGCTATCAATGCTATTTCATCCAGAAGCGCCTCTGAGATACAAGAATATTAGATATTAATAATATTCTTCAAGGTGGCACTGATATGCAGCACTGATGGGCATTGTTAGGTGACACTGATGGACACTCGGGGCACTGATAGGTGACACTGATGGACACTCGGGGCACTGATAGGTGACACTGATGGGCACTGAAAGTCTGCACTGATGGGTACTTATGGGTGGCACTGATAGATGACACTGATGGGCACTGATGGCTGGCACTGGATTTCACTGATAGGCATCACTGCTGGCACTGGTAGGCATTTTTCACTGGCACTGATTGGCCTGATCGAGCATCCGAGGGGGGGCTGCGTTGATAAACAATCAACACAGACCCCCCCCCCTGTCAGGAGAGCCGCCGATCGGCTCTCCTCTACTTGCGTCTGTCAGACGCGAATGAGAAAAAGCCGATCAATGGCTCTTCCTGTTTACATCGCGATCAGCTGTGATTGGACACGGCTGATCACATGGTAAAGTGTCTCTGTCAGAGACTCTTTACCTAGATCGGAGTTGCAACAACGATTGCTGCGATGCGCCCCCTGGGCTATAGGAGTGACGGATATAGTCGCAAAACATGTAGATCAGCACTGTTTTTAACTAATGGAGAAGTGGAACTCCAACTAAAAGGATATCCTCGTGTGATTGCATCTCCAGTATTGTGATACAGTACAACGATATCTAGTTTGTATGTTAGGGGAACCACTAGTAGTCCAACTTTTATGTCTGACGCTATATTTGTACTGTGATATTGTGATATATATGTATATATTTTTTTTCCATGTGATATATATGTGTATTAATAAATTTATTTTGTTAGAAAAATTTAATTACGTGCCTTTAAAGTCCATCCTTTCAAAAACTGCAAATTCTATACACTCTATGGGACGTGGCACATTTATATTCTTTTAGGTGCCTTATTGTCACCTCTAGGCATCAACCAGTTTAATCTTCATAAACAAAAAAAGGCCGACAAATTTGAAAAAAAAAAAACACAATATTTTTTACTTTTTGCTATAATAAATATCCCCAACATTTTTTTAACCACTAGAGATCCGCGCTATAGCCGAATGATGGCTACAGCGCGGACCTGCTTTGCCGAGACTACGTCCATTGACGTCGTCCCGTGCAGGAGCGGCTTGCGTGCCCCCTGCAGGGCGCGCGCGGCGCACTCTGTGATCAGCGAGTCTATGAGACTCGTCTGATCACAGATCAGAGTAAGGGGTCGATCCCGACCCCTTAACACGTGATCAGCTGTCAGCCAATGACCGCTGATCATGTGATATCAACAGAGTTGGTAATCGGCTATTTTTTCTCCTCGCGCTGACAGCCTGAGGATCTTCCTCAAGCGCCACCCCACGCTTCCCTGTTGGGTCCCTGGCTTGGCACTCACAGGTACTCTTTAAGCCTTACCCCTGCTGACACATTAGGTCTCTAGCTTGGCACTCACTGATGCTCCACAAGCGTCACCTCTGCTGTCCCGTTGGGTCCCTGACTTGGCACTTGCTAAAGTTTTCCCACTTCTTCACCGTCCCCCGGCTAGTGAGAAGTTTGCTCTGGTAAAGTCCTCAGCTTACTCACAGTGGTCTCCGATAATAAGGTGGATGGTCCCTTAGTGGCTACAGCTTCTCCTCTACCTCCCACCACAGCTAGTTCCCCGGCCGGCAGAACCGCTACTTCTGGTTGGACTACAATCCCGCAGTCTCAACCCTGCACTGCTTCTCCTGCTCCTGGATAGGCCCTCAGACAGCCTAGCAGCCAGATGTCCCTGGGATAGACCTCAGGCTTCAAGCCTGGCAGCCCAGGGCAGCATAACACACGTCCACCCAGACAGCCGTCCGGGTGGCACAGAACCCCGATCACCTGATTCCACCCAAATAAATAGGCTCACCCAGCAGGCCAAGGGACCCAAAGAAACCGCTGCCAATTGGCTGAGACACCCCATTCATTCATAATCTGTCCTTGCTATGCCCTTGTCTTATCCAATGTCACCAGCCATAATGCCACCTAGTAACAGAAGAGGGGAGTGCAGCAATTCCAGAATTAGGGGGAAATCAATTGATCTCCTAACATTTGGCCAAGGCAACTATGGCCTGGCAACTAATTTTGATAGCAACCCTGCCTAAACTTCAGGGTGCTACAATCATAAGAGACATAATGGTAAATTATATTTAAAGGATAACTCTTCTTTCATTCTTAAATTAACTTTTTCCCAGAAGGGCTTTTTTTCAGTAATTAACTTGCTACTCCTGAAATAACTCTGCAAGGCCAGATTTAAAGCATCCCATTCCAACAAATATAGGTGCCTAGCTTAGTCTTTACGCACCAGTCCAGATGGTGTGCAGGTCTTCCACAGCCTGCCAGGCACACAACAAACATTAGTTTTGTTTTATGGGTTATTAGTTTTCCTCAGCTTCACCTCTGACACCACCAGCACTTAATTTCCTTGGGGATACTGTGAGGATAGTGGATATATGTGGCTAATTATTGCCATACAAATGCTGATATGAATGTAAACCTCTGTGCATGCAGAATATACCGGTATGTTGGACGTGTCATATTTTGTAACACTGCCTGGTGTCTTTTTGCAACTCCAGCGTCTTGCCTAGCTTAAAATGTATTTCTGGTGAGAACCTCGTGCTTAAACAGTAAGACCAGCTAGGCAATGGCAGGTGGAATGTTACTTGTTTATCCCCATGCAAGTTTCCTTTCTGCCAAAATTTGCTGTGGTCATCATCAGAAACAAATAGTAGCACACACACTTTTTATTTCTTTATTCTTCTGCATAATGAGGAGAATGAATGGCCCTCCTTAAACAGATATTCCCCAGCAGAATGGGAAAACCTTCTGTGCTATACTGAAAGTCACTGACTTGCATAAAATCTCCTTATCACCTAGTACAGGGGTGTCAAACTAAATTTCGTCACTGCTCACATCAGCATTATGGTTGCCCTCAAGCGGTCTGTGATATCTGTAGGACTATGCATCTACTTAGATACATAGGAGCACCCAGGGGTACGCTACATACAGAGTGCAGAGTTCAGGTGTGCGCTACGTACAGAGTGCAGGTTTGAGGAATGCGCTACATACAGAGTGCAGAGTTCAGGAATATGCGACCTGCAGAGTTCAGGGGTGTGTGGTGTACAGAGTGCAGAGTTCAGGGGTGGGTCGTGTGCAGAGTTCAGAATACAATACGTACAGAGTGCAGGGTTCAGGAGTATGTGGCGTACAGAGTGCAGAGTTCAGGGGTGCGCAGTGTACAAAGTGCAGAGTTCAGAGATACGCTACATACAGAGTGCAGAGTTCAGAAGTACGCTACATACAGAGTGCAGAGTTCAGAAGTACGCTACATACAGAGTGCAGAGTTCAGAAGTATGCTACATACAGAGTGCAGAGTTCAGAAGTACGCTACATACAGAGTGCAGAGTTCAGAAGTATGCTACATACAGAGTGCAGAGTTCAGAAGTATGCTACATACAGAGTGCAGAGTTCAGAAGTATGCTACATACAGAGTGCAGAGTTCAGAAGTATGCTACATACAGAGTGCAGAGTTCAGAAGTATGCTACATACAGAGTGCAGAGTTCAGAAGTATGCTACATACAGAGTGCAGAGTTCAGAAGTACGCTACATACAGAGTGCAGAGTTCAGAAGTACGCTACATACAGAGTGCAGAGTTTAGAAGTATGCTACATACAGAGTGCAGAGTTCAGGAGTACACCCCTACAGAGTGCAGAATTTAGGGGTGCATGTTGTACAGATTGCAGGGTTCAGGGGTGCGTGGTGTGCAGAGTTCAGGGATGCGCGGTGTGCACGACGTACAGAGTTCAGGGGTACGCGACGTACAGAGTTCAGGGGTACGCGACGTACAGAGTTCAGGGGTACGCGACGTACAGAGTTCAGGGGTACGCGACATACAGAGTTCAGGGGTACGCGACGTACAGAGTTCAGGGGTACGCGACGTACAGAGTTCAGGGGTACGCGACATACAGAGTTCAGGGGTACGCGACGTACAGAGTTCAGGGGTACACAGCCTACAAAGTTCAGGAGTACGTGGTGTACAAAAGTGCAGAGTTCAGGGGTTTGCAGTGTACAGAGTGCAGAGTTCAGGGGTATACGGCTTGAGGATCTCTGAGAGCCACAAGCCGCCAAGAAGAAAGATGTCCTTGTAAATACAGAAGGCTTTTGTGTTTACATGTGACAGTTGTGAGTGAGGAACAGAGGACGAGAGTCAGAGGTGGCAGTGGGGGTGGTGGAGTTCCACCACATTCCAGCTAAAAAAAAGCCCTGGGTGCGAGGCCCGTATGAAATGGCCTGGAGGGCCAGATTTGGCCCTCGGGTCATGTGTTTGATACAAGTGACCTAATGCATCACAAATTGCCCAATAATTCCAAACTAAGCCACAAATTGTGAGCAATATTTGCTTTTAAAGCTCCAGATATAGATTTTATGTTAGAGCAGAGAATCACTGTAGTAATCACTGCTGTCTTCCAAGCCCTGTATTGAGCACACAGGTGGTCGCTTATGTAACAACCTCCTAGGTAGGTAGGCTGCTAATTGGTAAGAAAATTTAGTTTTCCATTTTTGGTCTCACTGTAATCGGTGAAATTGCCCCTTAATTGCTTTGGGTTGTACTGGAGTTCACAGGCTGCAGATTTGATTACTCCCTCCTGCTTTATGGATGTTTCCGGAACATAGGTTGGGGATAGTCAAATAGGTGGCCTGAATATTTATTGAGCTCCAGCCAATCCTTGAAAGATAGTGGCCCAGTAGGTGGCTGGAGTGACTGATTAACTGCTTGCCGACCGTATACTGTACATATATGGCGGCAAGCCGGCTCTCCTGTGCAGGCTCACGTACCTAGTACATGATCCTGCACTTCTGGGTCTGGGGCGTGCTGCCAGCAACCCGCTACCGCTGTGATTGGACACAACGGGAGCCAATCAGCAGGTCTGGCGGACTCTATGTCCGCCGGGACCCACCGATCGTTCAGGACACATAGTAGAAGCACCTCCCCCATAGTAACCAAGCACATTTCAGGCACACATTTAACCCTTTGATCGCCCCTGATGTTAATCCCTCCCCAGCCAGTGTCATTAGTACAGTGACAGTACATATTTTTAGCACTGATCACTGTACTAGTGTCACTGGTTCCCAAAAAAGTGTCAAAAGCGTCACTTAGTCTCTGATTTGTCCACTGCAATGTTGCAGTCCCACTATAAGTCGCTGATCTTCGGCATTACTAGTAAAAGAAAAAAAAAAAAAATCCATAAATATATCCAATAGCTTGTAGATGCTATAACTTTTGTGCAATCCAATCAATATACGCTTATTGGGATTTTTTTACCAAAAATATGTAGCAGAATACATATTGGCCTAAATTTATGAAGAAATTAGATTTTTTTAAAATTTTTTTTGTTGGATGCGCTTTCTAACAGAAAGTAAAAAATATTGTTTTTTTTTTTCAAAATTGTCGGTCTTTTTTTTTTTTTTATTTCTAGCGCAAAAAGTTAAAACCACAGAGGTGATCAAATACCACCAAAAGAAAGCTCTATTTGTGGGAAAAAAAAGGACAAAAATTTTATTTGGGTACAGAATTGCTTGACTATGCAATTGTCAGTTAAAGTAACGCAGTGCCATAACGCAAATAATGGCCTGGTCATGAAGGGGGGTAAACCTTCCGGAGCTGAAGTGGTCAAACTGTGAACTCCAGTATAGCAGGGGGATTCCAGCAGTCTTGGTGACGTTTAGGAAACTGAGACCAGACTATGCTGTATATGATTTAAAACAAGTTTATTACCAGTGAAACTAAACACCAGCAAACCGGATACACAGCAAACATGAAGATACAGGTGAACCATAACCAAATTATATAATATCTAACAAGCAATCTAAGTAACAGAAAGCCTAAGGCCCCTTTCACACCAACGGATGAATTGGGTCCACCTGTTTTTTTTTTTTTTCAGGCGGATCCAATAGGACTACCCATTGTTCTCTATGGGGCGGCGGATCCTCAAACCATGTTTCACTGTGGGGGATGTTGTTCTTTAGGTGATGTGATGTGTTGGGTTTGCACCAGACATAGCGTTTTCTCTGATGGCCAAAAAGTTCAATTTTAGTCTCATCAGACCAGAGCACCTTCCTCCATACATTTTGGGAGTCTCCCACATGCCTTTTCGCAAACTCCAAACGTGCCATTTTGTCTTTTGCTGAAAGTAATGGCTTTCTTCTGGCCACTCTGCCATAAAGCCCAACTCTATGGAGCATACAGCTTATTGTTGTCCTATGTACAGATACTCCAGTCTCTGCTGTGGAACTCTGCAGCCCCTCCAGGGTTACCTTAGGTCTCTGTGCTGCCTCTCTGATTAATGCCCTCCTTGCCCGGTCTGTGAGTTTTGGTGTGCGGCCGTCTCTTGGCAGGTTTGCTGTTGTGCCATGTTTTTTCCATTTGGTTATGATAGATTTGATGGTGCTCCTAGGGATCATCAAAGATTTGGATATTTTTTCATAACCTAACCCTGACTTGTACTTCTCAACAACATTGTCCCTTACTTGTTTGGAGAGTTCCTTGGTTCTCGTGGCAGTGTTTGGTTGGTCTCTTGATTAGGTGTTGCAGCCTCTGGGGCCTTTCAAAAAGGTGTGTGTATGTAATGACAGATCATGTGACACTTAGATTGCACACAGGTGGACATCATTTCACAAATTATGTCACTTCTGAAGGTAATTGGTTGAACCAGAGCTTTTTATGGACTTCATAACAAAGGGGGTGAATACATACGCACATGCCAATTATCAGTTTGTTTTTTTTCAGAAAAATTGTTTTATATATATATTTTTCTAATTTTACTTCACCAACTTAGGCTATTGTGTTCTGATCCATCACATATACCGTATTTATTGGCGTATAACACACTCATTCATTTTAAGAGGGAAGTTTCAGGAAAAAAAAAAAAAATTAAATAAGGAACTTTGAAGCAAAATAAGGGTCAGTGCCCATCTGCAGCCTCACCATTACCATCAATGCAGCCTGATCAATGCCCATCTGCAGCCTCATCAGTCCACATCAATGCAGCAGGTTCGCCATTGCCATCAATGCAGCAGTCTCACCATTGCCATCAATGCAGCAGCCTCACCATTGCCATCAATGCATCAGCCTCACCATTGCCATCAATGCATCAGCCTCACCATTGCCATCAATGCATCAGCCTCACCATTGCCATCAATGCAGCAGCCTCACCATTGCCATCAATGCATCAGCCTCACCATTGCCATCAATGCAGCAGCCTCACCATTGCCATAAATGCAGCAGCCTCACCATTGCCTTCAATTCAGCAGCCTTACCATTGCCTTCAATTCAGCAGCCTTACCATTGCCATCAGTGCAGCCTGATCGATGCCCATCTGCAGCCTAGAGGGGACAGGGAGGGGGGCGGGATGAGTGCTGACAGATTACATACAGTGAGAATCTCCTACGATAGACAGAACAGTGGTCAATGGCCCAGGAGATGGGACTTCCTATTATAAAGGCCACCAAGTAAACAGGAGATTCTCACTGTATGTAATCTGATGGCGCTCATCCCGCCCCCTCCTTCCTTAGGCAGCTAAAATTGAACCATCGGCGTATAACACGCACACGCTATTTGCACCCGATTTTCATGGTGAAAAAGTGAGTGTTATACGCCAATAAATACCGTAATTCAGATTAAAAAAAAACATTGAACCAAAGGCTGTAATGTAACAAAATAGTTAAAAAGCCAAGGGGGGTAAATACTTTTGCGAGGCACTGTATTTGTCCCTCCATCCCATCTCAGAAGGTTGAGAGGTATGCACCCGCTGGTGGACAACAGAACTACAACCTTCTAATCCGGGAACCACAGTGTCACCAGCATGTGATCCAGTTCCTGGCACTTGGGGTGGCTACCTCCCTCCCTTGTTATGAGATACTGCTAAGACAAGTTGCTGCTCGTCAAGGTCCCATCTCTGGCAGAGCTTGGGGGCATATTCTTAAACACCCTGAGATTGGTGCATCAGGGTGCCTCACTCTGACCACTGTCAGGGGAGCAGAACACTTGTGTGTTGTTTTTGGAAACTGCTGGAGGCCAATTATGGTTTTAAAGGTCTGGAACACATGTGGACATTGCGATGAGTCCTTGTTTGAACTGTTACCATACAACACCCCCACCACAAAGTATTGCGTGAATTGGGGCACAAGATTATGCACGGAGATCATGATTACCCTGGTTTCTAGAAAGGTCAGGTACGTGTGCACTAGAATCGTCTCCTGTGGAATCCATGTTGAATCAGTCCTTGATCATGCCTAAGGAAAAGTTAAGGCCTCAAATGTCTGTATCAGCTACAGCTTCAGAATAGCTGACAGGCTTCACACCTATCAGTAAACAGAAAGAGATGGTCCTGACTTCTCAAGTGGGGATGAATTAACCTCCTGGGAGGTGGAAGATGTTGACACTGTCCCAGGGTCACCTTCATTCAGAGAGGAGAGCTTCACTGGTGATACTGAAGGTGATGAGTGGGTGACGAAGAGGCATCTTCATCCGAGTGGTCTAGGGGAGACTAAGGGAGAGGATCAGATGCTGAGGATTGGGCAAAGGGTAGCTTTGGAGTGCCAGGAAAGCAACCAGAGAAAAAGTTCCTGAAGAGCATCAGAGAGCCAAAGCTGTGGGAGACTGCTTGTCAAAAATGTTCACAGCTAATAGCTTCCAAGTTGCTTGCTTGTATCCCTCCAGGGAAAGGGGACTGAACCAAACCACTAACCAGACTGCAGAGTGGTTCAACGTAGAGTAGCCTGAGAGTATGGACTTATGTTACCAAATAAATCCTAGAGGAAGAAGAAGAAGAAGAGATCTGGGAGTATCTAAAGCCTCGTACACACGATGAGACAACCGGACGAAAAATTCTGACGCGATTGTATGATCGTTCGTACACAGCTTTCGTCTGAAATTTTCCGAAGGGACAAACACAAATGTTTTTTTCTCATACGATACCAAATTGTACGATTTTCGTTTTACTTAGTACAGTTTTTGTCTGAAAATACAATACAAATACATTACATCACTTGTTTGTGAATTTTCTTTCTGTCGTATGAGAATTTTCGTACTTTAGTAACCTATTTGAATTCGATATGGAGACTAGCATGCAAAAAAAAAAAAATGGACGATCATTCGTCTGATAATCTCATGTGTGTATTAGTCCTCATGCGCACTGGACATTATAAAAATGCCAGTAGCGTTAGCTGTAGAAAGCTGTAGCTTTAGAGTGAGTTTATCAGCATTTTTGCAGTAGTTTTTCAGTGTTTTTTGGCTGCAGCGTTTTTGAGCTTTTTTTTTGCTAACTATACTCCCATAAAAGCTTATGGCTCAAAAACGCTTATAAACACTGAATAGCCACAATTTTCAGCATTTTTTTTTTTTTTTGCGTTTTTACAGCTGAAAACTCAAGGCCTCATGCACATGAACGTTTTTACAGCCGCTTTTTTGAGCGTATTTTTCAGCTTAAAAATGCCTGTCTATGTTAGTCTATGGCTTCATGCCCACCTAGTCATTTTTGAGCTGCAAATGGCATAGGCGTTTTTAAGCTGTAAAAAAAAACCCAGGACCAGTGGGTTCTGAGAGACGTTTTTCAGCTGTAAAAACGCTCTAACGCTGATAAACGCTCAAAAACGCTCAAAAACATCGCTCACCAATGTTTTTTAACGTTTTTGATCCATTGAAAAAAACAAAGAAAAGAAAATAAAAAAAACGCTAAAAATGCTAAAAAAATGCTAATAAACGCTAAAAAACGCTATTGCAAAAACGTTGAAAAAAGCTGAAAAAAGTTAAAAAAACTCACTGCAAAGCTACTGGCGTTTTCATAACGTTATTTTAACGTCCCGTGTGCATGAGGCCTAAAACACACTAGTTCTGAGGTTGTTTCCAGCCAGAAAACTCCCCTGCCAAAAACTGCCGATAACAGCTTATGCGTGCATGGACACATAGGATAACATACTGGGGAGTTTACTGGCTGCAGAAAAAAATGTCTGATGCCAAAAATAGCAGCTGTAAAAACGTCCCGTGTGCATGAGGCTTAAGGCTTCATGTACACGGGCGTTTTAAAACCTCTCCTGAATGCTGGAACTTGACAGCTAGTAACCGACGGTCAAAAACATCCATTTTGCCGCGTTTTACATGCCACGTTTATGCGCGTTTAACCACGTTTGCGTTTAGAAGCGTTTTTAGATTGTAAATGGTCAGAAATGTATCCCCATTGAAAATGACTATAAATGAAACACTTATAAACACCAGTTACCGCGTTTAGACGTGTTTGCAAGCTGTTACAAGCATTTGGCATTTCAAATGGCAATAAACTTCCATCCTGAACACAATATTTTGCTTTAAAAAAATGCCACTAAACTCCACTGCCTCTAAATGACTATAAATTACTCAGTGTACATGGACAGATAACATAGAGGAGAGTTCAGGGGCTGTTGAAAAAACGTCGTGAGAGAGCGAGAGAGAGATTTTCCGATTGCAAATGGTCAGAAACGTTCTCCTATTGAAAACGCTTGTAAACAAAAAACGTTCATTAACGCCACTAAACGCGGCATGTAAATGTGGCTAAACTGAGGTTTTTTAATGTTGGTTACTAGCTGACAAGTTACAACGTTCAGAAGAGGTTTTCAAACGTCCCGTGTACATGAAGCATAAAGCCTCCTACACACGATCAGATTTTCGGATGACCGAACCTACGTTTTTTGTGGCATGCTAGTCCCATGTTGAAAGTGAAGAGGTTACTCACAATACGAAAATTTTCAGATGACAGAATACAACGTCAGAAGTGTTGTAATGTGTTAAATAGTTTTGTATGTATTCTTCAGTTTCTGAGCATGCGTAGTCTTGCTCTTATGATTTTTTTCGTATGAAAACCGTACTAATGAAACGAAAATCGGACAATGTGTTTACATCCAACATCCAGCTTTTGTCTGACGAAAAAGCGAAATCGGCTGTTGAAAGCACCGTACTAACCATCCGAAAAACATCAGACAGCTCATTGTATGAATTTTTCCATCCGATTTTCGTATCGTGTGTACGATGGGCCTTAAGTCTGGTGGAAATCTATCTGTCCTCCCATACTGGAAGACGTTCAGCGATAAAACTTTTGGGGTGCTTTATCCTGAAAGAGTAATTTCATTTTGTTTATTTAAGCACTGAAGCACATTTCTTTAGATTGATATGTTTGACAACTTTTTTTTTTTTTTATTATTTTGTTGTTTTAGCCCTGTATTAAGGGTTAACCCAATTATTATTAGGGCCTCATGCACACTGCAGATGACTAAACTAACGTTTTTGTGAGTTTGGGCGTTTAACAGCCATTAAACTCCCCTCTATGTTGTCCTATGTGTCCATGCCACACATGGACGTTTTTTGAAGTTTATCAGCAGGGGAGTTTTTGGGCTGTTGTCTGAATGCCCTAAAATCGCATTCAAGAGCAGTTCTGAATGCTGATAAACGCCCATAAACACGCTTCAGCTATCAGCGTTTTTTACATTGTAGAGCTGAATGTAAGCTGGTGTAATGTTACAAAAATGCCCAAAAACGCTGATGCTGAAAAATGCTCATGAATGCAATTAAAATCTGCTGTTAAAAGCGTGTTTTTAAAGCAGCGTTTTCCCGCCAGCAATCCATTGTCCAGAAAGACATTTTTGAACGTCTTGTGTGCATGGAGCCTAAGGGTTTTGTTTTATGGCTGCTTTTTTTTTTTGTATAGATTTTACTAGCTTGAGTTTTCACCATTAAGTGCATAGTGGGGATATGGTATATTTGAGTACAGTATATCACTATGGACAGTTCCTTTAACTCACTCCTATGGGAATAAATCCTTATTTAGTGTAATTGTAGCAGATCCCAGAATTGTTAAATTGCTCATAACTACGCTTAAAGCGGTTGTATATCCATTTTTTATATTTTTACCTAAATAAAATGTAAATATAAAATGAATATCTACACGGTTTGGGAGATATTCACACTGCATCCAGCCGCTGACGTCAGTTTCGTGCCGGAACTTGCCGGAACGGATCACTTCTGCATGCGCGGGAGTGACATCATCACAGATCCAGCCACTCACAGCGCCGGAGCCACGAACCCGGAAGAAACGCAGAGGGGAAAATGTCAGCTCCCTCGGCGGTGACTGGGATGCGATGCCGACGCTTCGTTCTAAGTATTTCATAATGAACTAGTATGCGACTTACTAGCTCATTACGTCTTTGCCTTAGGTTATTTATTTTTTTTTTCGTTTGTGGGTATACAACTGCTTTAAAGCGGGGGTCCAGCGAAAAATTTTTTTTAAAAGTCAGCAGCAGCAAATACTGCCGCTGCTGACTTTTAAAATAAGGACACTTACCTGTCCCGGGGTCCAGCGATGTCGGCACCCGAGACCGAACCGTCCCTCTGTCCTTGGGTGCTGCCGCCGCCATTCTCACTGAGGGAATCAGGAAGTGAAGCGTTGCGGCTTCACTTCCCGGTTCCCTACTGCGCATGCGCGAGTCACGCTGCGCGTTCTCAATGGTCCCCTCTATCCCCTGAGACCTGTGTGTTTCCAAGGAGACATCGAGGGAGGGGGCGTGACTTCCGCGGGAGTCTATTCCCGGAAGTGGGTGCAGATACCTGTATTATACAGGTATCTGCACCCCCCTCCCCCCTGAAAGGTGCCAACTGTGACACCGGAGGTGGGGGAGGAATCCGATGAGCGGAAGTTCCACTTTTGGGTGGAACCCAGCTTTAACGTAGAAATAATCCTTATTTGCATACCTCTCAACATTTTGAGATGGGAATGAGGGACACCTACTTGCAAACGTATGTAGGTATAGGACACACCCCCTGACACACCCCCTTAAAGAAGAATTAACCCAAAAAAGGTTAATTAAATCCACAAGTGATTTTTTTTTTTTTTGCCACTCCTATTCCTTTATATTGGCTTTTAACATTTGCAAATGCAACAATTTAGAATTTGGATGAAAGGTTTAGTACTGGGAAACACTTTTTGAAAGATAAAAAGTGCATTTTATATACAACTATATAGATCAGACCAAAATGAGGGACAAATGAGGAGGAATGAGGAACAGAGGGACATTGCTCAAAATCAGGGACAGTCCCTCGAAATCAGGGACAGTTGGCATCTATGTTATTTGCCATGCGTGCAGCAGATCCCAAGAACATTATGTTGCTCACAGTCATAGCTAACGACTGGAAATCCTGGGTGATCTGATATCATTTACAGGCGGCAGTAGACGATGAGTAGGAAATTTGGCCTGGTATCCCTTCAAGGTTAAGGCTTGACTGAGCATTTTCCCATCATGCATTTCCTGGGAGCGTACTGCATAATGGAAGGAACATGGTATAAATATTGATTAAAATCACATTACTATGACAAAGACTCCTTGTTCTCCTCTTCTGTCTCCATCCCCCTTTTCTTTCTTTCCTATTTTCTCTCCTTTTTGTATACAGTAACGTTGCTCTGGCCTTCACCCGGATTTAGGTCATTTCTCCTCTCCATTCTCATCTCATCAACAAAATCTCATCACCGACAGCCAAAAAAACAACAGCGGTTCCTTACGCTATCCAAAACTGAAAAAAAACAACTTTTGGTTGTACATAAACTTTTAGGCTTCAGGCACATGGGTGTACAGGGGCCATGAAGAGCGTGCAGAGCTTTACATAGGCGTGCAGAGCCTATGTAATGACATTTCCTGGACTGTCCGTGTATAGCCGCCTATTGAAATTCATTAGAAGAAACGGCTGTATGGTTGTTTGAAAAGGGTTGCGTAAAGCAGCCGCATGTGTGCTGACCTATGCTCCGAACGCACAAAGTGTGCATTCAGAGCATATGCCAGTGTGCATATGGGTGCCTAATTCATACAGCCACCTGTTCTAATGCATCTCAATGGGCAGCTGTACGAGGTGGAAGCCCGTCCCGGGAATGTCTTTTAGCAGTCTCTGCATGCTGTACGGCCCTTGTGTGGCTGTGTGCCCATGAAGGGACCCTGTCATTAAAGTATTTGTGAACACCAGTACTTAAAAACCAACAGTAAGCCAGCAAATAGTATTGGTTAAGGCCCTTTTCACACTGACGAACCGTTCAGGTTTGCCTGTCAGTTTTTTAGGCGGCCATGAACGGACGCTCCATGCAGAGCTATGGAGTGACCATAGGCGTGCGCACAGGGTGCGCCAGGTGTGCCCAGGCACACCCTAATAACCCTGTGCAACACAGATTCCCCCTACTGCTCTCCCCCCCTTTCCTCCCACAGCGCTTCCGGCTTCCCTCCTCTCCTTTCCCGACGGCTGTTACTGTGGAGATGTTTTAGGATGAGTGGGGGAAGGGGCCGGTAAATATGTAATTTACCGGCCTCTTCCCTATCTGAATGAACATTGTGAGTTATCAGTAATGTGTGTTTGAGCTTTGGGGTTCACACCCTAATGCAATAGGCTGCGCACACCTATGAGAGCGACGGATGTCAGCGGTGACCATGTCCACTGACATCCGATACGTTAAAATCAGACGTATGGCGATATGTTCGCATCCGTCCTGGCGGCTCGGATCAGGTGAGATCTGATGAAAATGGACATGGTGTCGTTTTCGACCGATCCTTCCATAGGAATCAGCGGCGCTCTGACAGGCCCCTCCCCGCTCAGTGAGCGGAGACGGATCTGTCATCCGCGGGCTCAGCGGAGATCAATGGAGAGATCTGCTGAGCTGGCGGACTCCACTGAGCAGATCCGCCTCGTGTGAATGGGGTGATACTCTAATTGCATTTACTTTTACCAAAATTATTTATTTTGTAGTTTTTTATGTTATACTTGCCAGTCATGTGACCAAACAGCTTTTTTCTACTCCATAGCGGGGAGTGTATAATAGCTGGGAAGAGTATGCCATCACACACAGCCGGGAAGTACATTCTGTGTGTTTGCTGTAGATTTGACAGCCAGGCTTCTGCTGGGAGCTGCCATCAAACAAGACAGCAGGGCTCGGCAGGTAATATAACACTGCAGCACAGCAATAGGCTGATTTTCAGTACAAATGGGACACATAAGAGACAATTGTTTCCTGTGTGTCCTTGTGGTGACAGATGTTTACCAATGCAGCAAAATGTCTGTCACCACACACTATGTGAGTTAGCCCGTCTTTAACAAAACTGGTCCCTGGTGCCAAAAAGGATGGTGAGCGCTGCTCTGGAGTTGTCACTCCTGATGAAAGCAGTGGGCTGGACTTTGGGAGGAGTTATACAAATACAAAAATGCCTTGATGGGTGGATGTGAGTCTGGAGGGGGGAATGCAGACCACCCTAAGTAACGCCCATATGACATGCTAAACCTTCATGATTTAAAAAAAAAACTGAAATCCAGTGAATGAAAGGGGCAGGCTGAGGACAGTTAGGCTGGGGAGTGCTAGATGATGTTGGACGTCCTCCAGCCAGAAAAATAGGTGGGCTCTGTCTGACAGGAGCTTCTAATGCACACTATGAGAAGCTTACAATGTGGAGTGAGGTGAGAGTGAACATTTTCAGTACAGGAGAGGACCCTGTACAACTGTGCAAGACTGAAAGAAGGTTGGAGAGCGGCTTTAAATTTCACTTTAAGATTAGGGCCAGAATGACCGTCTGCAATGTGACCCCGTTACTTTTTTCCTGTCTTTTTTAATTTCCTATTTTTTTATGTTATTCTCCAACTTCTGGCATATCTCGTTTCTCTCTGTTACATTATTGATTCCCATATGTATTTATAGAGCATCACCTGGTTCATATTTTATACATAAAGAACTGCAAGGACCAATATCTAAGTACTGAGGTCATTTTAGTTGTCGTCATACTTTACTACCCCCCCCTCTTGTACTTTGGTCCATTCATACTTTCTGTATATCTAAAATTTGGAAGTAAAATATATTATACAAGGAAATAAAGATAGAAAAAGTTTCCTTGCCTATAGGATCATGTTATAGTGAGAATTTAACCACTTGCTGACCACCCTCTAGTTTTACTGCTGCAGGGCGGCAGCTGTGCACCGGATCATCATATACATGATTTGGCATTTCCACCTGCAGGGGCCGCGCACACCACCGGCAGGCCACTTCTGCTGTGAATATGCATAATCTCACAGAAGCGCCAGGCACTCTATGTTCTCTGGCACCCGCCGATCGTCTATAAAGAGCACAGAACAGCGATCTGCCTATGTAAACAAGGCAGATCGCTGTTCTGACAAGGGGAAGGGATGTATTTTGTGTTCCTGCAAAGCAGTGACTAGAATCCATTTCTTCCCTTAGTAAAAGCAGCACACAGTCTGCACTAAAACACTGGCTAGGCACACATTTAACTCTTTGATCGCACTAGATGTTTAAACCCTTCACGGCCAGTGTCATTAGTACAGTGACAGTGCATATTTTTAGCAGTGAACACTGTATTAGTATAGTATTAGTCACTGGTTCCCACAAAGTGTCAGTTAGTGTCTAATTGTTCTCTGCAATATCGCAGTCCCACTATAAGTCGCTGATCACCGCCATTGCTAATAAAAAAAGAAAAAAAAGAAATTCCAGTATATATCCCATAGTTTGTAGACGCTATAACGTTCACATAAACAAATCAATATATGCTTACTCTGATTTTTTTTTTTTACCAAAAACATGTAACAGAATAAGTATTTTCAAAAGTTGGTGAAGAAATTCGATTTTTTTTTTTCATTTTTTTTAATTGGATATGTTTTATAGCAGAAAGTTAAAAATATTGTTTTCTTTTAAAAAATGTCGGTCTTTTTTGTTTATAGCGCAAAAGAAAAAAAAATGCAGTGGTTATCAAATACCATTAAAAAAAGCTCTATTTGTGGGAAAAAAGGACATACATTTTATTTCTGTACAGTGTCGCACGACCGCACAATTGTCAGTTAAATTAAGGCAGTGCTGTATTGCAAAAAAATGGCCTGGTCATGAAGGGGTGTAAACCTTCCGGAGATCAAGTGGTTAAAAGCATAAGGGAAGCTCAAGTAGCAAAGGGGCTCTTGCACATGAGCTGGCTGAGCCCATTTGGCTTATTTCCTCTGCCAAGGCATTTTCTATTTTTTTCATAAACTCCTGTTTACGAGTACAGCAGTGCACAGCCATTAATGTCAATGACAGGCTGTACTCTGCACCTGGGCTACCTGGGCATAGGAAATATGCCAATAGTCACACTGAATGGGCTCAGCTGGTCTGTGTGCAAGAGCTCTAATGCCCCGTACACACGATCGGACTTTACGGCATACTTGGTCCGGCGTACCAGATTTCGTCGGACAATTTGATCGTGTGTGGGCTCCAGCAGACTTTGTTTTATCAAAAGTTTGACGGACTTAGATTTGAAACATGTTTCAAATCTATCCGATGGACTCGAGTCCGGTCGAAAAGTCCGCTCGTCTATATGCTAGTCCGACGGACAAAAACCGACGCTAGGGCAGCTATTGGCTACTGGCTATGAACTTCCTTGTTTTAGTCCGGTCGTACGTCATCACGTACGAATCCGTCGGACTTTGGTTGATCGTGTGTAGGCAAGTCCATTCATTCGGAAAGTCAGTCGAAGTCCGCCGGGCAAAGTATGCCGTAAAGTCCGGTCGTGTGTACGCGGCATAAGAAAGCAACATTCATGAGCCCTCAGCCTCTGTTAAAGCAGATCTTCACACAAGTGCTCAATGGACCTTTATTTTTTTTTTTGTACCTGTATATATATATGTGGCCCGGTCTGTTTTCGCTGCATAATGTCTCTGTGGGCGGGGATTTTGCGGTGTCACGGAACGTCCCACACTCCGCTTGAGTGCTTCCGTCATATACCACTTCCTCCCAGTCTGTATACAGATATTCAATTAACATAAACACAGGTAGTTGGAGTTGATGACACCAGCATCTCCTCACAGGATGTGTCCCAACAGTATGAATCAGTCTTATCAGCAGGGGGCTGCTGGAGGAATCCCCCTCCCTCTTCAGGGACACAAATCCCAAATGACCACAGCAAGGAGTCCCCAACAGAATCAAACAACATACAATATATACATATATACACGACTGAGTCCGATTAGTATAGTTCAGACTGGATTTCTAATTCACCTCACAAAGAGTATTGTTTCCTTGAGAATCCAGGGCCCATAATCAAAAGGCAAGAGGCTTGCATTCAGTCCTCTCCAACAGCCTCTGTCCTGGCTAGGTCTGTCACATTTCTCTCCTTTCGGCAGGAGACTAACGCAGGAGGAGACCCCAGAGGGGTTGACTCCGAAGTTAGCCCATAGTTCCAGTCCTCTACTGCCTGTACCCACACAGTACCCCAAACAAATTGTTCCAAACAGAGTATTACTCACCCAGCCATCCTCTGCCTCTCTCAGAGAACATGCCCACCGCTGGGGAGAGGCCTGGACTGGCTCTTCTCCCTGGAGTCCTTTCTTCCGCTGGAGAGAAGACAGGGGGACTGAGCTTACTCCATCCTGCTGTTGGGGATCTGGGCCGACTGCCCAGCATCCCTGGGGTATACAGGTGGGGACCGAAGCCCCATCCACCGACACCAGATCAAGCTGCAGTTGTGAGGTGATGACTGCATTCTCTCCTTGGATCCTGATCTGCAGCTCGCGATAGACTGCCACCTCCTGAACTTGGGCCTCCACAATTGCTGCAGGTGTGGGGCAGAGGTCTTGGACCCTCTGTCCGGTTGCCAGCACTTCTGCTGGGGATTTGCTAGGTGGTTCCTCCTCTACAGAAACGTCTATCAAATCCTCAGTCTCTGTAATTGCTAAAAGTGTGGGACAAAGGTCTTGGACCCTCTGTTCAGATACCAGATCTTCAGCTGGAGAAGTTTGTTGTAACTCCATAGATGCTGCTGGCAGAAAATCACATGTCCCTGTCAGTGTTGTGGGAGAAAGGCCGACTACCTTTTCTCTCAAGAAGGCCAAAGCCACTGTTGGTGCTGGGCAGAGCACAGTGAACTTTGGCCCTGATAGCAGCTCTTCTGCTGGAGGCTCATCAGGTTGTTCTTCCTCAGCAGAAAAGTCTATAAAATCCCATGTCTCTGCAACTGGTGTCTGGGGATATAGGTTCACCATCTCCTGTCAATGGAACCCAGAAGATTCTATCATTTCTGGGCAGAGGTTAGCAGAGCTCTGCCCTGTTGTCAGCACTTCAGGTTTGGGAAGGCAATCTCCGGATTTTCCACTGGTGATTCTCTGGCATGCTGCTGAATGTGTTCTAGCAGTTTCCTGTATGCCCTTTCCAGATGCTGTTCCTTCCTTAGCAAATGGTCCAGATCAGGTTTGAGCTCTGAGACCCCTGCAAGACCGAGCATAGCCTCTCTATATTCTTGCAGGTCCTCAAGGTCAGGTTCCCCTTCATCCCCAAACATAAAATGATCTGTAAAGCTCTCCCACAGCAATCCAGGGCCTCCAAAGTCATATCCCTCCGGAGAGCATTCTGTTGTCTCCCCTAAATATCCCTGCTCTGCGTGCCATTGCAGACCCCAATAATGATTGTCCAGCTCTATCTCCTGCTGGACCAGCCTGTCCAACTCAGTCACCCATTGCTCCTGGGGCCGCTCTCCCAGGAATGCCATCCGCAATGCCCGTTGGTCACTGGCCCGTTGCTCTTGGGTTGGAAAGCACTTGCCCTGTTTTATACCAGCGAGCTGGAGGGCTCCAATCCAGAGCTCCACCTGAATCTGCTGCCTGAGCTCCAGGTATTCATCCTCAGACACAGTCCTGGTGTATGTTGAAAGGATGATCTGCAGCAGTCCCGGGAACTCTGATGCCAGGTCCATATCTCCGTTGGGGTGACTGAAGTCTGCTATCCTGATCTTGGATCCAGGTGGAGGATTAGATTTCCCAGACTGCAGGAAGCTTTCCCGCTGCTTGCCACCAATGTCACGGAACGTCCCACACTCCGCTTGAGTGCTTCCGTCATATACCACTTCCTCCCAGTCTGTATACAGATATCAGGTATTCCAACCTCTCTGAACACAAAACAAGGCGACACTTGCTTAGATGCTAACATGAACTCCCTTTATTTAGAATCAAAATACAGTCTTATATACAGGAGAAGATGAGGTTCCCCCCTCCTGCTCATATTACTCTAACAATACAAATGTAACCTAATTAACCTAATTAACATGAGCTAATTAACTAATCCTTTATACAGCCTAGGTGACTGAGACATGACCTTTTGCCCAGACTGAGTTAATTATCACAGGACATTTTCTCACAGTAGCAGCAGCTCCAATAGGAGTTGTCCCGTCTCATACATTGTATAGAGGACAATGTGATCAGCTCATTCAATTAACATAAACACAGGTAGTTGGAGTTGATGACACCAGCATCTCCTCACAGGATGTGTCCCAACAGTATGAATCAGTCTTATCAGCAGGGGGCTGCTGGAGGAATCCCCCCTCCCTCTTTAGGGACACAAATCCCAAATGACCACAGCAAGGAGTCCCCAACAGAATCAAACAACATACAATATATACATATATACACGACTGAGTCCGATTAGTACAGTTCAGACTGGATTTCTAATTCACCTCACAAAGAGTATTGTTTCCTTGAAAATCCAGGGCCCATAATCAAAAGACAAGAGGCTTGCATTCAGTCCTCTCCAACAGCCTCTGTCCCGGCTAGGTCTGTCACATGCAGGTATTATCGGCATTTCCTGCCCTCGCCGCACTGTCTCCTGGGATCTCGTGTTCTTGCTCCCAGGAGTCAGTGCAGAGGGCCGCCGTGAAATCTCGCGGGAACTTCCTAAGATGCCACCCGTTGTGATGGCAACCAAGATGTTTACGCCGCTCCGCGCCATTACGACTGAGCATGTGCGGGAACCAGCAAGGAATGCTGGTACATCTACAATACTGGAACCAGGAAGTGATTGCTTGTGGGCTTCAAATGCCCACAAGCAAGATGAAAACGGCAGTAAACATTTTATATAAGTTACCTCCAACGGGAAGCCAACATCATCTAGCCCCCCAACCTAACTGTCCTCAGCCCGCCCCTTTCATTCACTAGATTTCAGTTTTTTAAATCATGAAGGTTTAGCATCTCATATGGGCATTACTTAGATTGGTCTGCATTCCCCCCCTCCAGACGTCTTCGCTCCTTCTTCTCCTTCAGATAGGTGAGTTGATTCGATATCTGGGTACAAACATCACACCAGATCTATATAACTTTTACACTGCAAACAGCGCACCATTGTTGCTTAAAATTAAGGCCGATCTGCTTCACTGGCATGCACTCACGCTGATGTGGTTCAGTCACTGCAATGTTTTAAAAATGGCAGTGCTTCCCCGCATTCTTTATCTACTACAAGCTCTTCCGATTAAATTGCCTACACATTTCTTCAAGAGATTCAGCACCATGTTGCGAGAATTCATTTGGTCACACAGGTAACCTCGCCTTGCCTTGCGTTTTGCTGTTTCTACCTAAAATCAGGGGATGAGCTGCCCAACTTACATGCCTGGTTGACTGGCATTGTCACAGGGGAAACACTGGGTTGCTATGGAAAGAGAAGACTCTCAGGGCACGGCGTGGAGCTGGCCCTGGCTGCGCCCACCCTTTGCCCCGAGATCTCAGTGCACACCCCACTCTTGGTAGTACCTTAGGAATCATTCGGGAAGCGTTAAGCAGCACGCCCATTTCCCCTGCCCCTTCCCCTATGGTTCCTATTTTGGGCACCCCGGACTTTCCCCCGGGACTTCACAACCAGCAATTCCTCTGCCTCAAAACTAGTGAGTACTATTTACTTATCTGACGGACTTCCTGTCTGCTGATGGGGCTCTGTTCACTACTGATCTTACCCGGTTGGTAGACACCCCTTGGACTTCTGGAGGGGCTTCCAGCTTCGATCTTACCTTCACTCACTCTTGCACTTTCAGGCATTACTCGCCCATTGACCGCCCTTGAAGCCCTATGTCATAAGGGCAACCCAGTTCGCCACAGTCTCTCTACAATCTATTCATCTCTTATCCTTCCAGAAGCAGATTACTCCAAATGGGAGTCTGAATTAGGGGTCTCCTTTATGATGCCACAGAAGGAGAAAATCCTACACTTTCCCAAAAATCTTCCATGGCCATCCGGGTCCAAGAGAACAAATTATAAATTGCTCACCCACTGGTATAAGGTCCCTATCAAGCTCCACCACATCTCGTCCCAGCTTTCTGATGTTTGTTGGCGCTGTGGCATTGATAGTGGCACCTTTCTTCACATTTTCTGGCAATGCCTGAAGCTCCAATTGTTCTGGCGAGGAGTAACTGGCATCATTAAACAACTCACTGCCATGGACTTGCATGATGACCCTGCATGAGGACCCTGTGGCCTGCCTGTTGCACTTGTCGGGAAGGCCCATCAAAAAATATAAGCCCTTCCTCACCATTCAGCTCCTGAATTTCGCCAAGGCTTGTACCCACTCTGCTGGAAGGAAGTTAACCCCCCCACCCTTTCTCTCTGGTTTTCCAAGGTAAACGAACTTAGGGACATAGAGTACCTCACAGCCACTTTGCGCAACAAAGAAAAGACCTTTCATGACACTTGGCATCCATGGTAACAATTTGTCTTTACAGATGCCTACTTGACGGAACTCACTCCCCCTCAGTGAGGTTTACTCTTTTTGGCACTTTCTTTGCTCCCGGGGGGGGGGGGGGAATGCATGATTTTTTGCTTATTCTTCTGCTCACTTCCCTATTCTTCCTTTACTTTGTCCTTTTTTACCTCTTCCCCCACCCCCATTAGGAGAAAGCAGCATGCAAGCAGTATTTAACCCAAAAGCAAACATTTATTATATTGCAGCATAACAATTCTTAGATGTGATGGCTGCATTCATTCTCTCTTTTAGACTTTCTCTTTTCAATTTTCATTTGGTGATCTGGCCAGTAAGTCTGTTTATTAAAAGAATAAGCTCTCCTACAAATGTATCAGTTTAGGGTTGAGACAAATCATTTACCACTGACAGAGGTGCTTACAATGATCAACTTTTATTTATTTATGTAAATTCTTTATCCCAAAGGGAATAAAACTGTCGCTGTATATGCTTATAAAGTGTAATTTGGAGTTTGGGTACAATTTGTCTTGTGTATCCAAATCTTCTAGTGCATCCAACACTCCCCTCCCCCAGATTACCAATGCTACTGTTCAAATCTGCTCCTTGTGCTCCTTTATCCAGAGTGGGGGCACTCTAATACAAGAGGTGGGTCAGTTCACCAGGTGAAAACAGGAGAAAAAACCTAAAAGAAAAGCAATGCAGCCACCACATCAAATGATTGGTAAGCAGGCACAGGACCCCTCCCTGTTGCATTCTCTGCACCAATGGGACTCAAATATAGCAGCAACCTCCCCCCCCCCACTTGCCCCTTTCGGGCTTCCAGAATACCCCTCACTTTTCTCCAGCCTATGATAACCCTGGGGCTTTCCCTTGGTGGTGTGGGAGAGGGACCAGATACATCTAAGATCTCCTTGCCCTTGACAGTGTTAATTCCTTTCAATACCTCCAGCAACATTGGCAATTACTGTCTGTCGAGGCTTTTTGGTACGCTCAAATACAGTAAGTCACCATATTCGTGGCCTCCTCAGGTGCATCCCGAGGCCTCCCAAATGCCTTGCCCTTACGGCATTCAAAAACCGATGTCGAAAGGATCCACATCTGAAGGGATTGGTCTCAGACCTTTACTCTAATGCCGCACACATACGAGCGGACTTTACGGCAGACTTTGCCCAGCGGACTTTTCGACGGACTTTATGACGGACTTTCTGAATGAACGGACTTGCCTACACACAATCCACCAAAGTCCGTCGAATTCGTACGTGATGACGTACGACCGGACTAAAACAAGGAAGTTCATAGCCAGTAGCCAATAGCTGCCTTAGCGTGGCTTTTTGTCCGTCGAACTAGCATACAGACGAGAGGACTTTTCGACCGGACTCGAGTTCGACGGAAAGATTTAAAACATGTTTCAAATCTAAGTCCGTCCAACTTTTGAGAAAACAAAGTCCGCTGGAGCCCACACACGATCGAATTGTCCGACGAAATCCCGTCCGCCGGTCAAAGTCTGCCGTAAAGTCCGCTCGTGTGTACGCGGCATTACCTTCTTGATTCCACCAGTCTTTGCAAACGTCCTTATGTAGAGAAATGGGAAAAGGATCTTACTGCCTCACCAGACCAAGGTAATTGGAACAAGATTTGGCTCTCTACTTCCAAATGCTCATGCAATATTCTAGCCCAAGAAAACACCTATAAAACACTTTCACGTTGGTACATGACACTTGATTGTGTTTTGAAAATTTGTACCCATTACCTCCCCAATGTGCCTTGCATGGCTGTAGGGAATGTGGCACCCTTCTCCATATCTGTTGGTCATGCCCTAAAGTGTCCTGATTCTGGACACGTGTATATACCATGATCAGGTCTGTTCTGACCGCCTCACTCGCCCGAAACCCCAAAACCCCTGAGAAGCTCAACTAGATAAACCAATCCCGAACTTAACTAACATTCAGAGGAGGCTGGTAGGGTTTGTGTTCCTGGCAGACCGGCAGATGTTGGCCAAAGCCTGGCGACAGCTGTTTCACAATTTTGCTGAGGTTTAGCAAAGGCTCATGGGGACCATGGTCCATGAGAAGCTCACTTCCATACTCAAAGACTCCCATGCCAAATTCCGAATAGTTTGGGATCCTTAGATAATCTATAATGCCCACCTGAATATCGACTGTGTCCTTCTCTCGGTATGTCACCAACTACTGAAGATCGTTGGCAGGCTTGGCTGCTGGACCATACGGGATCACCCCCCTATTCTCCGATTACTCTCTCTCCCCCCCCCTTCCTTTTCTCTGCCCCCCCAGGCAAGTGCCCCTCTCTGATCTTTTTTCTCATCTCTGGTCCTTTTTGTTCTCCTTCTTTGAAGTCTACGCTTCTCTATGATCCTTCTTCTTGTCTTAATGATTTCTTGAGAACCGACTGTCTCTCCTCCTTTGCAGAGGCAACCTCACCCACTAACATGGAGCACTCCCCACTTGAATTTTCAGCATCTTCATTACTGGTGATGGACATGGAGTTCTTGTTACTCTGAGGTCTGTAGTGTTCAGCCCTTGCTCATAGCTGGTGTTATATATATATATATATATATATATATATATATATATATATATATATATATATATATATATATATATATATATGAACAGCCTTCCTGTCTAAATTCTGTGAATAACATGACCTCTCTTCCCTATTTTAATGAAATGAAAAGTCCTCTAGTTCTCCTTTCCTGTCCTAGGGTGACAACGCTGCTGCTTTATTGATACAATACACTTAAAAGGCATCAGGCCAGGGCTGGAAGTGTGTTATTTGCAGGATCACAAGATAAAAATAAGGGGGGAAAAGCCTGCACAAAAAGAAAACTAATAGAGCCACCACATCTAGGGACTGGTAACCTGCAATATATACAAATTTCGTTTTTTTGGGTTTAGATACATTCGCATTTTGTAATTATCTTTAAAATTACAGATGAGCGCGTGTTTTCATTTTTACAACGTTTGTAATGCATCAACCAGAAATGAGACAGAACTAGAATGAATAAATAATACATCAGCATCACAGAATTAATAATTAATTTTGGTTTGTGGTCATTTGTAAACATAATTTATTTGAATTCATTTTTTATTTTACATGAAATTGAACAAAAAGTTGACTACTGTATATTATACATTGTAATATTATTTGTATTATTAGTATTATTATAGAATGAAAGATGAACCAAAGTTAAAAGACGCAATACAAAAACACATATTATTAACCAATGAATAGAAAAGCATATGAAGAAATGCCAGCTCCAAATCACATCAATAAAGATGAGGATCCGACTTGGAGGCGACTAGCCTTTAAAGCAGGGGTCTCAAACTGGCGGCCCTCCAGCTGTTGCAAAACTACAAGTCCCATGAGGCATTGCAAGGCTGACAGTTACAAGCATAACTCCCACAGGCAGAGGCATGATGGGACTTGTAGTTTTGCAACAGCTGGAGGGCCGCCAGTTTGAGACCCCTGCTTTAAAGTCTATGGGCACAAGTCGGATAGAAGTCGCCTTGAAGTAGTACAGGAACCTTTTCTAAAGTCAGAGCGACTTCAGCAGTGCTAATAAAGACAGGTCTCATTGACTAACATGGGATTTCATATGTCACGTGATTTGGGGTCTTACAAGTCGCATCCCAAGTCGCAGCAGTGAGAACTGAGCCTAAGTTGTAGACATAAGTATAAATAAAAGGAATGTGACATATAATAAAGAAATCCTCACTTGCTTTGATGGTCATTGGGCAAGTGCTTCCAAACATTGATGGTAAGAGGAAAAGCACCCCTTACATTGATTGTGGAAAAATGCCCCCTCTCATTGGTGATCAGTGGAAAAGTGCCCCTTACATTGGTGGTGAAGACGGCCATGGCCAGAAATGCTAGGGGATGTTTTTCAAAGTGATTTCTCAACAAAATATAGAGACACGGATGGATGGGTGAGCTTACTCTGAATATTAAAAATGAATTGCATAGCTTTCTTTGGTTTGTGTTGCTCAGATGCAGTGTAGTTTCCTTTGAACTAGTGCCAGAAAGGATTTGAAAGACAGTCTCTGAGCCTGCTCACCAACTTTGCATTGTTTGTGATATCCTTGTTTTTTGATTGGCCCTTAGTCTGAGCCTTTAAAATGCAAACCAGTTTGTTCCATTGTTCCAGTGCTGTCCTCTGCATTTGCTAGAAAATAAGGATTTATATCACAGTGTAAAAAATCCTTTAGAAAGAATTCCAGGTATGGCATATTTTTACATAGTTGCAGTACATTGGTCCAGCTTGCTCAGCAGCAGGCATGCAGCATTGTGAATGCAGGAGGTCAACCACTTTCTGAATGGACGATGTCAGGAGGCAGGGCGGTGGTGACATCACACTCTCTACCTTGTTCAATCCGAGAACGCTTTGCATTCATTCTCTGATTGGACGAGATCAAGAGGCAGGGCAGTGACATCACACTCTCCATCTTGTCCAATCAGAGGACACTTTGCATTCATTCAGAAGATGCAAAGCATGCTCAGAATAGCGCCAGTGCCAAGCAGCTGACCTCCTGTATTCACAATGCATCAGGTCAGTCGCTCAGAATGGGACCCGGAAGCAGTAAAGATTACTGAAGTAGTGGTGCCTACTCCAGTGACTTCCAACTTCCAGGGGTATATACATAGTTACATTAGTCCAAGCTGGACCAATGTGACTGTAAAAATATACCATACCTAGAATTCAACTTTAAAAAGTACCCTTGTAGTGCCACAACTTCACACTCACCCCCTAAACTGCAAGAGTTAACTACTATTTAAGTCTAGAGGTAGGAAATTAAGCAGTAATACTTGGCTTATTCCTCGCTCTTGCAGGTTTCTGGTGCTCACCTCTTATCGCCTATGCTCCGGGTTATGGATGGGCCCTCACCGTCCCCGTGTACAATGCAGGGTTACTGGTCCTGCATTGTATATGATGACATCAGAGCATGGGGGACCAGTGGGGCACAGTGGCTCCTTCTTCTGCTTCTCTTATCCTCTCTGAGCTCTACTGTTCCATGATTGAATGGGACTCATACCAAGTCAATATCAGGTACCTACCCTGCTTGCATTTAAAATACATTTAAGAATATAATATTGAATACAGAGCTGCATTGATCTGTGCATGTTAAAACATATCACAGATTATACTTTAATAAAAGCCAGGATAACCAAAGCTGAGTCAGGAGAAAGGTGACTTTATTTTAGAAAAAAACAAAGGGGTTTGACATGTACCTACAGCCTTTAGAACAGGGATCTCCAAACTGCAGCCTGCAGGCCACATCCGGGCCACTGCATGATTTTTTCTGGCCTACAGCAACTGTCTGTGAAATTACCCTGGCTGTCTGGCAATGGATGCCACAGTCTAGTGTATTGTAATATGGAGACCAGAGCATCCACTGCCAGCCAACCAGCCCTTCTTCCATCTTCCTGAGCACTTCTGGATATACTGTAAGAGGGGACTCTGATGGGCCCTCTAAAGCTGGCCATAGATGGATCGATTCTCAGCTGGTTCAGCAGGGATCAGCTGAGATTTGATCTGTCTATGGGAAGGCTGATCCATCGATCTACTTAGGTACAAACAGCATTTTCGATTTCTAGCATGCGATTATTACCAGCGGCTATATCCACTAACAATAATCACTGTGTTCTCCCGGCAGGGACAGCTCCCCGGGAACACAATAGCTTAATTGAAACGAATTGACTAACTGACTGTGTTGGTGTGGGAATCAAGCGATTTTCTTTCCTGCGTAATGTATAACCCACTCCTGGATCTAAGGGGGAACCCTGATGGGCACTCCTGGATCCAAGGGGGAACCCTGATGGGCACTCCTGGATCCAAGGGGGAACCCTGATGGGCACTCCTGGTTATAAGGGGGGACCTTGATGGGCACTTCTGGATCTAACGGGGAACCATGATGGGCACTCCTGGATATAAGCAGAGGGTTCTATATAAAACTTTTTTTCGCCCCCGAATATTTGTAAATATACTCTGGCTCTCATATTGAAAAGTTTGGAGACCCCTACTTTAGATGACATAAGTCTTTATCTACAGATGAAATTAAAAAACAATATGGATCCTCTTCTTTTTGAAAATAGTTTCATATTTTTACATTGGAAGAATTGGCAAGGCTCTGTAGCCAGAAGCTGGATGCTTAGCTTGCAGCAAGGGCAGTTAATCTTTAGAAAAGCTCCGGAGCTGGAGCTGGGCTGCCATCTGAACGAAGCCGAGCTTGGAGCTGACATTGTGCAGCTGCTGATTTTTGGATGGTGTATGTTGTAGTATGTATATAATGTCATGTGTTCAGCTTCTACAGCCAAGTTCCAGTTTCTTGTTTATAATGTGGATTTGGCTGTTCTCCTGCTTGGTATGAGTGATCTCTCGTAGCTGCCAGCTCTGGAAAATATCTTTGACAGGTTTATAGAAAAGTTGACTGCAGGCATTTTACTGAGACATAATTTATGCATTGCTAACATACATAAAGCAATCACTGAAGACACTCAGAGGACAGGGTAACTTAAAGGAAGGTTTTGTGGTTATGTACCCCATGTAGATTGTTCGTGATGTCTGACACCACCAGAAGGATTCTTGGAGCAGAAACGAAAAGCACCATAGTCCGCTGATTTGCATATTAATCTGTTTTAGGACAAACATATTTGAAAATTGGCATGATTGGTTTAGTTGGAGGGCCTTCGTTGCCAAAAATTTTGCCCGTTGTTTTTTTACCGCTTCTATCTTTTACATCAAACACTTATCACGGTCATAAAAAATAAAATAACATGTCTGAAATATTTTTTTTTTTATATCCGTCTACCTCAGGCAGATCCTAAACTTAACAGTTAGCCTTAGTATAACCTGCAAATATAACCCTCACAGCAGAATTATACTTAAAATGTAATTTTCCAGAACACATAGATGTGAATCAGATCTTCAAATTGATAAAAACATAAGATGAGCTTGAGATTGAAGAATAGACCTTAAATTCTCTGCCTCAACAGGGGGGGGGGAGGGGTGAGGGGGGCTTTTAAGGAGTGTTGGCACCCCAAAGTGAGAAATTCAAATGAAATCAATAAAAAGAAGTGTCAGATGGTCATCTTAAGTGTCCATATTAAAGTGTCATTAAATGTAACAATATAATAATGATAACCCCCTGAAAACATTGACTACCTTTTATGTTGTCCCATTTGACCTGCAGTAAAGTAATATGGATTTCTAAGGTGACCACTTACCCATGTGTTATGGGTGTATGACATTCCACCACGTGGCATCCTATTCCCTCACCATCACCCCACTGGACACTTGGGCAGCACTGAATTGAGAATTACACTAGAAGCATTACAGTTCACAGTAAGCCCATTCTGTATATGCATATTTGTTGGGAGTGATTCTGGACATATCAGCCAGGGAGCAGAGAAATATGCTGGGACCTATTTTGTCCATGCCAGGTGTGCTTCAAGTTATTAAAATATCTACCTTGTTGCCCCATACCTGTATGCAGAGCTTGAGATGACGAGGGTGGCCTCTTGACAGTTCCCATCCCTGGATGTTGAGACGGGGACTGCATTGCAGAGGCAAACAAAAGGCGTAAGTGCCAAGGTGTAAACACTGAGCAGGAACTTGGGAGCGCTGGTAGCTGACGAGCAGAGGTACAGATGACAATGCACTGTGAAGAAGCCAAGTCCAATTGATGGTTAAGTCATGAACTCACTTTGAGTTTGCCACATTTTTGCTTGCTGGAACTTTGACAATGTGGGAAATTTTACTAAGTGGTGAGTTAAAAACAGGAGACTGAATACAGGAGTCTTCTAACCTGTAAGTAACATTTGAAATTTCCTGCAAGTAATATTATTATTGTAACTGGGATAATGAGTGATAGCAAGGCCAAAGGTTTTGCATATTTCACAGTGTGCTGAATGTATACAGTAAAGGAGCAACAGCTCCGGGATGAATACTGCTAAAACAGATGTGGGTGGGTTGCCCTTCTGGAGCTCATATTAGAGATCTGGAGAAGCAAATTGGAACACTGGGCAAAACTGACAACCTTGAAAGGGGCCCTCTGCCAACTGAGCAGTTGGTTAATGGGGTTGCTGTGGAGGGGTAAGTCAGGATTATCCGGTAGGAAGATGGGTTACTGTAGACAGAAGGAGTGGTAGGGGCTTGCAGAAAAGGGAGACCAGCCTTGGGTTGGAGCACCCCAACAAATTTGCCAAGTTGGGTGAGATGTGGGGGTGGTAAACTCAGAGACGGCATCCCTAAATGTCATTGCTACCTCTAACAGCTGGGAGAGCAGCCCATCTAGTAGGGGTGGTGAGGGTAGTGCAGGAAGGTCTAGACAGTTGGTGGTAACAGGGGATTCTATAATCAGAAGGACCGATAGAATAATTTGTTGCTAGGATTGCCTCAACCAAATAGTTTGCTGTCTCCCTGGTGCCAGGGTTCGGCATGTGGTGGACGGGGTTGATAAATTACTGGGAGGGGCTGGGCATGACCCAGCTGTCTTGGTCCATGTTGGAACCAATGACAGAATATATGGAAGGTAGAGGCTCCTTAAGAATCAATTTAAAGAACTAGGCTGCACGTTGAAGGGAGGGACCTCCAAGGTGATATTCTCTGAAATATTGCTGAACTGAATGCATGGCTAAAGACCTGGTGTAAGAGGGAAAGATTTGGGTTTCTAGAGCACTGGGCTGACTTTTCATTGGGGTACCACCTATATGCTAAAGATGGTTTGCAGCTAAATGGAAGGTGATCTTCTGGGCTGGGGTAGAGTTTTTTTGAGAAGGCTGGAAGAGTATTTGAACTAGGATTGAGGGGGGAGGGTGAATTCGATTATTATGAGTCCGTTTGCCAAGCAAAATAGGTGAGTTGGTGGCTTTGGTTCACAAAGAGAATTCTGATTTAATTGGTGTTACTGAATCTTGACTTTATTCTTCATGTGATTGAGCTATTAATATTCCTGGCTATGCTCTCTTTGGGAGAGATAGAGTCAATCAAAAAGGTGGTGGTATCTGTCTCTATGTGAGAAGTGATCTCAAAGCGAGTGTGAAAGAGGACTAGGCCGGGTTAGTAACAGCATCAAGGATACATATCAGGACTGGATCACAAGAACAAGGCTGAAGACCATACAGCAAGGTAATAGTGCAGAGTTCAGGTTTAAATAGGCCACTTGGTGGAAGTGGATGTGCATGCACGTTCACGAGTGCTTATACTTGTGGGCAATGATGTACATGAAGCCCGTCTTCTATGCTCATAGAAATATGCCTATGCCTATGCACATGCACATTAGCCAGACATCAGGTTTTAGCCTGACAGCTGGCACCGTGTTCCTGACACTTGTGCATATTGTTGGACATAAACTAGAGAAACTTTTAGACAATATTTTTTACCGTTTGTGTGCAACTACCAGCTATGGAGTACCATCCTGTTATATATTCATTCTAGATAGCCAACATTCATATATGACTTTATGAAGAACTGATCTGTTACATGAAATTACAGATTAGATGTATGTCATGAGATGCAGATACAATCTTCCCCATTGGAAACAAATGATCGAGATGTGCAATGTGTAATATAGAGGAACTTTTTTTTTTTAATTCTGGTATTCTAAAGAGAATGCATCATAGAAATGATACATACCTTCTTCTATTTATAGACAACCTAATTGTACTTTATTTGGCAGCCTTAAGTTTGGAAAAAAGGGGACATTGCTGGCCCAGTTAAAAGTAATTGGACCAAGTTATCTGGATTGCAATTGGGAGGGAAAGATGTGATTATATATATATATATATATATATATATATATATATATATATATATATATATATATATATAAATAGATAAATATATAAAAGTGAGTACACCCCTCCACCCCTCATATTTTTGGAAATATTTTATTATATCTTTTCATGTGACAACACTGAAGAAATGACACTTTGCTACAATGTAAAGTAGTGAGTGTACAGCTTGTATAACAGTGTAAATGTGCTGTCCCCTCAAAATAACTCAACACACAGCCATTAATATCTAAACCGCTGGCAACAAAAGTGAGTACACCCCTAAGTGAAAATGTCCAAATTGGGCCCAATTAGCAATTTTCCCTCCCTAGTGTCATGTGACTCGTTAGTGTTACAAGGTCTCAGGTGTGAATGGGGAGCAGGTGTGTTAAATTTGGTGTTATCGCTCTCTCTCTCATTCTGGTCACTGGAAGTTCAACATTGCACCTCATGGCAAAGAGCTCTCTGAGGATCTGAAAAAAGAATTGTTGCTCTACATAAAGATGGCCTAGGCTATAAGAATATTGCCAAGACCCTAAAACTGAGCTGAAGCATGGTGGCCAAGACCATACATACAGTGGTTTAACAGGACAGGTTCCACTCAGGCCTCGCCATGGTCGACCAAAGAAGTTGAGTGCACATGCTCAGCGTCCTATCCAGAGGTTGTCTTTGGGAAATAGACGAATGAATGCTGCCAGCATTGCTGCAGAGGTTGAAGGGGTGGGGGGTCAGCCTGTCAGTGCTCAGACCATACGCCGCACGCTGCATCAAATTGGTCTGCATGGCTGTTATCCCGGAAGGAAGCCTCTTCTCTCAAGAAATCCCGCAAACAGTGCTGAAGACAAGCAGACTAAGGACATGGATTACTGGAACTGACAGCAGAGGAGCACAGATATCGTCCGGATTGGGAGAGCTAGAAAAGATTTCTTAGCCTTTGCATTCTCCCATCACAGCAAGCCCCTTCTTCATTACATGTGGGTAATGTCCGTTGATGTCCGAGCTTCCATATGGAGAAGACGATTTTTGGATAGCAACGTCACAACTTCACCATTTACCAGCCCTTGGTATCCTACCTCCTTTGCCAGTGAGCAACCTAAGCCTGTTTGACCCATACAGCGTATGCTCGGTGGGTCCCAACTTTCTGGTAAGCCTCCAGTCATCTTGGGTGGTGGTTGTGCACAAGTGTTTATCAGCACACGTTGGAGTATATTCAGAAATTTTCACGGGTTTATGCTTTTGGAATTCATCACCATTGCAACATTCATGTTCACTGCACCTGCATATTTTGTTTTGGACTTTATTGCTATAATTGCATCTTGTCATAACATTTGGTGACCCTAAGGGTTCATAACACGAATGACTTTTATGTATGAACTTTCACAAAACATACAAAACACCTTTTTTCACAAATTATTGTATATGTGTTACAGCAATAATTTTTCTAATTTTTCTCATTTTTTAGCGCCACACCTGGTTTTTTATGATTTATTGCAAATTTTCTATTTGTTGTGTTAGCTGCTTATATTTATGATTTATTTGGAGTAAGCACATGGTTTACAAAAAAATTTTTTATACACATTACTGGAACCATGTCCTGTGGTCTGATGAGACTCGGCACTGGGCAGCTACAGTTCATTGAGGGAACCATGAATGCCAACATGTACTGTGACATACTGAAGCAGAGCATGATCCCCTCCCTTCGGTGACTGGGCCGCAGGGCAGTATTCCAACATAATGACCCCAAACACAACTCCAAGATGACCACTGCCTTGCTAAAGAAGCTGAGGGTAAAGGTGATGGAGTGGCCAAGCATGTCTCCAGACCTAAACCCTATTGAGCATCTGTGGGGCATCCTCAAACTGAAGGTGGAGGAGCGCAAGCTCTCTAACATCCACCAGCTCTGTGATGTCATCATGGAGGAGTGGAAGAGGACTCCAGTGGCAACCTTTGAAGCTCTGGTGAACTCCATGCCCAAGAGGGTTTAGCAGTGCTGGAAACATGGGCGTAGCCTAAGGGGTTGCAGGTGTCACAATCGCAAAGCCGCCCCTAGCTCCAGGGGGCCTCTGCAGCCTCCCTGTCATATTATCATATCCTCCACAAAGTCCAGCTTCGATCTGCCCTAGGGCTCCACAGCCACGCTCCAGTACTGGGCTTCCACTTTGTCTTCCACAGTACACACCCCTCTGTTCTCATTGGCTGGGGAGAAGCTGTGAGCCATTTCCTGAATGGAGAGGAGCACGAGGTGAGAACAGCCCAGGATGGGGAAGTGTCTGTGCTGTGTGCTGGCAATATGGAATGGTAATCGAGCTCAGCGAGTTAAGAGGAGAAGAGTGCTATCCTGTAGCCACGATGGGACGGATGTTACTGGTGAGGTAAGACTGCTCAGTGTCTTCTAGTCACCAGCTGGGATTCTTTGTACCCCTACTTGGATATGTCTGCTTACCCCACTTCCCTGACAACTGGGGAAAAGAGACACACCTCTGGGAGGTGACCTTCCCCCAACACCTACCAACACCGACAAAGAAATTGCTAAAACAAATCCCTTAACATCTCCTGAGGGTATGCAGGCTCTAGATTTTGTGTCACATTGCTTTGCCCCTCCCAGATCTAAGTTGCCCCCCCCAAAGCCCCCTGACCACCCCCTCCGCCCTGGATGCTATGCCAGACTGCTGAGCTCCTTTCCCATTACGGCACTCTATACTGCTCCTCCTCCGCGGGGCTGAAATCACATTCCTTTACAACACAGCCAGTCAGCCATGATCTTCACAGGGTGTATCTGCGTCTTCCTACTGCGACTACACTGCCGTTCTGACCAAAGAATTTCACAGGTCAGAATGGCAACATAAAAGGCAAATGCATCCTGTGAAGGCTGACAGACTGTGTGTAAAGGAATGTGATTCCAGCCCTGTGTAGTGTGGGGGGGGAGTAGCTGTATATAGTGCTGGGATGGGAAAGGAGCTCTGCAAAGTGACCCGCTAGAGGTCCCTGTCCTCAGATTCTCCAGCGTTGATCCCCATCCTCTGATTCTTCAGCTGTGATCCCTGTCCTCTGATGTAAGGGGGACCTCTGGGAACTCAAAACTCTTAACCTACTTTGAGTATCTTGATGGGTGTATCTGCACGCACGGTGGAAGTGGGGGAGGGCATGTCAACTTTTACATCAGGGCCCACAAGCTTCAAGCTATGCCTCTGGCTGGAAAATAATGGTGGCCACACAAAATATTGACACTTTGGTCCCAATTTGGACATTTTCACTTAGGGGTGTACTCACTTTTGTTGCCAGCAGTATAGACATTAATGGCTGTGTATTGAGTTATTTTGAGGGGACAATGAATTTAAATTTACAATGTTATACAAGCTGTACACTCACTACTTTACATTGTAACAAAGTGTAATTTCTTCAGTGTTGTCACATGAAAAGATATAATAAAATATTTACAGAAATGTGAGAGGTGTACTCATTTTTGTGAGATACTGTATATATATATATTTATTTATTTTTGTTATAATATATTTTGTATGAAATAAATATATATATTTTTAAATGATAATACTCTAAGTGGTGCCTATATCACATGTAAAACTCCTTTGGTCATTGATGATTATGTTATGTGAAAGTACCGTATATACTCGAGTATAAGTCGTTCCGAGTATAAGTCGAGGCCCTAATTTACCACAAAAAAATGGGAAAAACTTATTGACCCGAGTATAAGACGAGGGTGAGAAATGCACAGCTACTGTAAGTGGAAAAGAGGGTCAACAATGCCAATTTGCAGCATCACTGTTCCCATTTGCATGCCTCACTGTGCCCATTTGCAGCCATAGGTCCCCTGAACTTCAAACTCGGTAGTTAAGGGTTCCTAGATGCCCCCTAGCTGCAGCCAAAATTTGGGGTCTCTGAACCCAAAGGGTCCCGAAATGACATTGCTGCAGATGGACACAGTTGACTGAATGTGGGGCCCCATATCTCGGGACCACTTAGTGCTAAGAACCCCAAATTTGGTATGCAAACCCAGTGGAACTAGCACCATAACATTTCCAAAGCTGGGGTTTCTAGCACCAAGTGGCTTCGAGATACAGGGCCCCAAAAATCAGTTCAGAAAATGTCAAGCACTTTTTTGCAGCAGAGAATGACATTTTCCGAACCGGATTTGGGGCCCCGTATCTCAGGGCTACTTCGTGCTAGGAACCCCAGCTTTGGATATATTATGGGACCAGTTCCACTGGGTTTGCACACCAAATTTGGGGTTCCTAGCACCAAGTGGCCCTGAGATATGGGGCCCCAAAGTCGGTTCAGAAAATGTCAAGCTCTTTTCTGCAGCAGAGAATGACATTTTCCAAACCGGTTTTGGGGCCCCGTATCTCAGGGCCACTTCGTGCTAGGAACTTCATCTTTGGATATGTTGTGGTACCAGTTCCACTGGGTTTGCACACCAAATTTGGGGTTCCTAGCACTAAGTGGCCCTGAGATACAGGGCCCCAATTCGGTTCTTAAAATGAAATTTTTTGCTGCAGAAAAGTGCTTGACTCGAGTATAAGTCGAGGGGGGCACTTTCAGCACAAAAAAATGTGCTGAAAAATTCGACTTATACTCGAGTATATACGGTACTTGCCCAAAAATAAAAGGATTGGGGTTGATTTACTGAAGGCAAATAGGCTGTGCACTTTGCAAGGGAATTTGCCCCAGAGTTAAGTGAATGTGATGAAATGTATTTTTGCGAGAATACTCAACAGTGTTGCCAACCTCCCGCAGTATTTTTTTACTGACAAAACATGGAAAATGTACTGACGGAGCACATTTTATACTGATAACCTGAAACATGACAGATCTCCTATTAAAAACGAAGACAACTGATATTTAAAAGGTATTAACACAATATGGAATCACTGACGATACCCATAACAAGTAATTTGCACAGCATGACAAATTATCAGCCCCTGATATTTACAGACAGTTGTAAAAATCACAGATTTTTACAAACGGTCTGTAATTTACTGACGATTGGCAGCCCTGATGCTCAATCACGTCAAAGCAAAATCTTAGCAGGCATGGGAACTGTCACTTACAATGGATCAGAAGTAGAGCTTAAACTTATAAAACCTACTGAAGCTTGCTAGCAGCTTGTTCAAATTGATGGGCAGCACTCTGATGAAGGTCTGTGTTTTAACCTCCTAAAACTGGACCTGAAGGGTGTTTTAAAGGCTTTAATAAAGCTGATTGAAGCTGGCTGAAAGCCCTGCAAATCCTTTGTAAAAGCCTGATGTACACACAGTTCTTAGGCCTTGTATCTAAGAGCTATATCTTTTACTTCTGACTTGTCTCACTGATTAAAAAATTGGTGGTGTGCTTTGTATGCCACAACAACTTGTGTGCTCCTTTTTGAAGGGTAAGGTTGCCTGAGTTTAGGTTCTGATTTAACCTCAGTCTAACATCAGAACCTAACTAGTAACCTCAACCAGATTTGAAAACCTAACTTGTTACCTCAACCTAACCTTAGGGCTGGTGGTCCAAAGTGGAGATACCATTCGGATACCAATCAGGGCAGGACCTGCAGGCAGTGACAGCTGCTGAGCATTATATAGAGCTATTTGGCACCTATTTAGACCTGCAATTATAGTCCTAGCATAGGGTGGTTTTGCAATATCAACTTCCTCTGCAACTCTGAGATGACATGTGATTGAATGCCCACTTCTGCAAAGGAAGTTAAATGCTGGAAGAATACAAAAAGAAGCTCCGTTGGCACCAAAGGCTCCTGCCTTCTGCCTACTCTGCCGTCTGACAGTTCTTAAAGCGGAGTTCCGCCAAATTTTTTTTAAAAAGTCAGCAGCTACAAATACTGCAGCTGCTGACTTTTAAAATATGGACACTTACCTGTCCAGGGCGGTCGCAATGTCCTCACCCGATCTGTCCCTCGGCTCTCGGGTGGAGGCGCCGCCATCTTCCGTAAGGGAATCAGGAAGTGAAGCCTTGTGGCTTCACAGCTTGGTTCCCTACTGCACTGGTCCCTGCTGTTTTCTGGGACCTGTGTGTCTCCCAGAAGACAGCGGGGGGCGGCTTTGGAGGGGCCGGACAAGGCATAAATCACTGCGGAGCCTGCGGTCATCTATACCCGGAAGTGGGAGCAAATACCTGTATTATACAGGTATCTGCTCCCCCCTCCCCCCTGAAAGGTGCCAAATGTGACACCAGAGGGGGGGGAATCCGATCAGCGGAAGTTCCATATTTGGGTGAAACTCCGCTTTAAATAGCTAAGGGGCAGGGCCACCTGGCGACGTCACCTGGTGGTACCGCCCCTTGTGATGTCACTGACCCAGCATTTTTTTTTTCGGGTTGGTGGTGGTGGTGGGGGGCTTTGTGATTGATGATGGACCTACACCGGAGGACTTCTTTTTTGTTTTTTTTTTAGTAAAGGAGTTGTCAAAAACGGTTTTTAATTATTTTTGGTGAATGAGTAGGGGGTACAATGTACAATGTACCCCCTACTCACTCACATAGGAAGGACCAGGATTTGGGGGCCATATTCAGCTAAACCCCCTGCCCATAGACCCCACAACCACCAACCAGGGTTGTGGGGAAGCGGCCCTTGACCCCATCAAGATGGGGACAAGATGCTTTGGGGCGGGTAGGGCCCACCTGCCCCAAAGCACCCCCCCATGTTGAGGGCGTGTGGCCTGGTATGGTTTTGGGGGGGCGCATGCTCGTCTCCCCACTTTCTGGCCTGCCAGGCTGCATGCATGGATAAGGGACCCCACATAATTTTTTTTTTAAAGTTCGGCCTGGGGGTTCCCTTCAAAATCCATTTGAGTATGGTATGGATTTGGGGGGGAGGGACCCTACGCCCTTTTGTTTTTTACATTTTAGTGCGGGGTTCCTCTAAAAATCTTATATGAGGCCTCCAAAAGGGCTTGCTATAGATTGGGGGACCCCCACACCGTTTTATTCACAATTTTTTATTACTGGCAATGTTTTTTTTTTTTACATTCAGCTGTCAGCGGAGAACCCCACTGACAGCTGAAGAGTTATCCATTGTTAATGTTAATGCTCAAAATTTTTTCGTCCGAACCGCATTTAAATCACAGCTGAACCTCTGAACAACTGCATAGGAAATTTGCAGTGAAAACAGAGTGGAAATTCACCCTGGACAGGTGTGAACCTAGTCTAAATTAATCTTAATGCTCCGTACACACGATTGAATTTTCCGACAACAAAACCGTGGAATTTTGTTCGAAGGTTGTTGGCTCCAACTTGTCTTGCATACACACAGTCACACAAATGTTGGCCAACAATTACGAATGTAGCTACGTACAAGACGTACGGTGAGCAGATAAAAAGGAAGTTCAATAGTCATGTGATATCTCCATTACGAACGCTAGTTTTACAAGACTAATCGCTTCCTGCTCATACTTGTGTAGCACTAACTCACGGTGGAGCTGCTGGTTTAAGCGGGTCTGTTACCGTCACTCTGCTTCCCTCTGTTTCACCGGCACCGGGTCTAGGGTTCCGTTGAGTTTACCTCTGGATGACACACGCACCAACACTGGAGTACGTTTTCAATGCTTTATTAAACACTTGACTTAGGAAATAGCAGGAAAGAGGCGGAAAGGAAACTGCAGAAGAAACTCAAACATCTTCTTGTAGGGTTCTTTTAACAAATGTTCGGGTAGAATTCAGATATTGGGACACACTCCTTGCTCGTCTGGATAGGCCTCTCTCACAAGCCTAGCAGCCAGTACATAGCACGAATCAAAGTATCTGCCACAGACTTGCTTGGGAACAAAATCCGTACGATCCTCTGCCACAGGATGTTATCAGATTTTCTGTAATGAATGTCAGTCACAGTGCCTGAACCAAGCCAACCCGGCAACACTATGCTGTATAGTTACTTTCGCATACGTCCTCCAACCGAGTCACCAGGCCCTTCTATAGACCAGCACGCTGCGTGATCCTTCCAAGACGGGTCCTCCCCTGGGATCTCCTCGGTTGTCCAGCTTCGTCACACAGGACCGACAGCTCAGGACCATTCCTCGGCCACGGTGGTAGGCCCCAGACAAGCCTCTGGACCCACCCCTGCGCCGTAGTATCGTGGGCCTCCGGAACGGAGGACCACGAGGTAGCTCCTTAATGCATACCTGTCGGCCAGGAAGGCCAGCAGGTGGCTGTAAAACGAACCCAAAAATATGGCGTCTGTCCCATAAATACCCTCGCCCAGAATGCAACTCGGAGGACCACCTCCACCGAGTTGTCTCCGGGACAGAAGAGCATCCATACGCTTCAACACGTTGCCTTTACAACACTAACCAGTGATAACAGCGACACCCACCGGTCAGCACGGAAACACACACAACGTCAGCCAAGCTGGAACAGAGGCAAACTTAAAGTGGGGGTCCACCTATCTATCGTTTTTTTTTTTTTGAGTTCATTCACAAACTTTTCTTCTCAGCATTACATACTCTCATATTGTGTGTAATATGTCCGCCTGTGTCAGATTTCGTCGGAAAGAATAACTTATATTATTCACTGCTGGCGGTTTCCATCTTTATTGTGGGCATTTGAAGCCCACAAGCATTTATTTCCTGGATGTGGTGAATGCTGTGCTCCCAGCATTCACCGCTCGTTCCCGCACATGCTCAGTGGCATCCTGGGAAGCCTGAGACTAGCTCCCAGGAGTCTGGGAGAGGCTAGAAACACGCCTACTCCCATGGGAGGAGAAACAGGAAGTGCAAAGAAGAATAGAAAAATAAAAGGTAATTACGGCGATTTAAATTTTTTTAAACGGCATGTCAGCATCTAGGCAAGGAAGAGAATACATACAGATATTGTTCAAAATTTGGGTGGAACCCCGCTTTAACCTTCCTAACGAACAAGTTACTAAATTTACCTAACATGCGGTAGATTGAAAATCTACCAGCGCTACACTTGATATTGAGCATGCGTGGACTTGTGTACACACGATCGGAAAGTTCGACAACAAAAATTTGTTGGCGGAAAATTTGAGAACCTGCTAGCCAACATTTGTTGGCGGAAAGTCTGACAACAAATGTTCGATGGAGCATACACACGGTCGAACTTTCCGCCAACAAGCTCACATCCAACATTTGTTGTCGGGAAAATCTGATCGTGTGTACAGGGCATAAGGGTGATTGAACATAATTACAAATCCTTTAGCAGGTAAAGCAGATGACATATATGTATTTCAGCTGCCTGTCTATATATCTGTAATGATCATATGGGTCGTTCACATATAGTACTAAGATGTGCTGTTGTAAGATGCGGTGGCCTGAGGAGTGGATATATTACTTCTGCTAAATAACCATTTATTTTAGGCTAATGTCCTTGACCTTGAGCGCTGATATGTACCTAGCGGAGGAGAGCGTCAAGACAGTGTACACCCCCAACACTGACCTTATATTGAAGGGAAAAAAATAATGATCAATCCAATTCTGTTTTTGGACTGTTAGCCAAAAAGTATTGATGCATTTATTTATTTTTGCATTGCTCTATTGCAGGGATATGCAATTAGCGGACCTCCAGCTGTTGCAAAACTACAAGTCCCATCATGCCTCTGCCTCTGGGTGTCATGCTTGTGGCTGTCAGAGTCTTGCTATGCCTCATGGGACTTGTAGTTCTGCAACAGCTGGAGGTCCGCTAATTGCATATCCCTGCTCTATCGTTTCACCATAGAGTGACTTTCAAAATATTCACTGAGTATGAGTATTGATTGTAGAGCAGTTGCCTTTCTATGGGGAATTTGTTCGTTCGGCACCATCTGTGACCGTGTTCACATTTGACTTTTGCTTGACCCTTTCCGTCTCTCCTTACCCAGACATGTGATTTGCTGGATGGCCTCTCCTGGGTTTTGGCGGTTGTCACCGCTTCCTCCTGTTTGGTTTAGCTGTGTTTGATTAATGTATCTTTTATGTCTCTTCTGGAGCTACATATTCCTCTTCGGCTTTTCTTTGTCATCATTTGTTTAGTAAATGTTAACTTCGGTATTGTTGTTTTATTTGCTGTAGAAGACATTGAAAAGGTCAAATAGTAACGCGTATTATCTCTTTTGTCAGGTTTGTGCTGTGGAATGATATAGAAGGTTTTGTGTACTGTACATTAAGGGGTACAATGTACAATTTGAAGGTGTTATTTTTTTATCACAATGAATTTTTGTATAATCCTAAAAGTGAAAAGAGAGCACAGTTTTTCATATGCTGCAGATTGCTGGGTAGAATGGGAGAGAACAAAGGGCTTGTTTAGATGGGAAAATGCAGTCTGCGTTCAGGTGGATTATAGTACAACTAAAGGCTCCTTAACCAAATCCAGTTACTATATGTAGCTGATTTTGCCCCGGTTCTTCTGCCAGATATGTGCAACAGCAGCCAGGCACACAACCACATCCACTCCTCTGGCTGAATGAATAGTCTAGGACAGGGGTCTCCAAATATTCTAAACAAAGGGCCAATTTTCTGTCCTCCAGACTTTAGGGGGGCCAGACTGTGGCCATTGGGAGTACAAAATGTCCCAGCATCAGTGGGATAAACAATCCCCCATCACTGGTGTCAGTGGGAGGAATTGTGCTCCATCGTTGGTGTTATTGGGAGGAATTGGGCCCCATCGTTGGTGTCATTGGGCCCCACCGTTGGTGGGATTGGTGGGATTGACATAATTGGTGTCATTAAAACAAGAGAAACCCCCTAGGGGTGGGATTTTAAAGGCACTACCATAACAACAATATAAAAGGTATATAAAGTTTATTAATCATAAGAAATATATGTAGTACAAGGAAGAAATATACAAAACATAGGATGCATACTAATTGTACAGACATGCGACATAGGATACACAATCCAGAAATCCTACGTTTCGGAGATGGACTGTAGTCTCCTTCATCAGGGGTTTTTCTAGGAGGCGCAGTGTCTATAAGATGTTAAATATACAATAACCAATGAGGTTGTCCAGAAGCATACAGCTACATAATAATCAAATAGTTCATATATAGTACTTACAGTGATTAGACAGGTACAAAAAATGCATCCACAATTTTAAAAGAATGTGAGGAAGAACCGGAGCAGGGGGTCCCCAGCAAGCTCAGTCCACCGAGAGGCAATTGTTATAATCAAAAAATGGTATGAAAAAGGAAAAGGAGGGGGAGGGAGAACTCTCCCCCTTCAATCACCCAATAGCCCAGCCGGATCTGTAGAACCAGATCAGCGACAGGCTGACACATGTACTGGGGCCCAAAAATGAACTGGAGGATCTGGAAGGGAAGCAAGAGAGGGGGGAAGAGAAAGGGAGAATCACACAGTAAGTATGTGTAAAAAAAGGAGATAAAAATACACCTATGAATGAGAATATGGATGTCAAACAAGGGAGATCCCACCTAAATAATATTAAAAGTTGAAAAAACTTACCTAGGTTGACTGAAACGATCAGAAAGTCAGTGGAAACAGGGGAACAAAGCTGCTACACAGTCTGGAGAGCCGAAATTGCAAGTGGTCACTGTGAATTAGGACTAGTATTAGTGACTTATAAAGCCCCAAAACAATATTGATATAAACTAGTGGGTAAGGGTATCTATATCAATAAAATTAAAAAAAGAGGAAAAATACCGCGCTAGGAGCACAAAGTAATTAGTAAAAAATGCAGCTGCAACAAAAACCACAAATATCAGTGTAGTAAACATGAAAAAGAAAAATAAGTGCGCTTGCAATATAATGGCTGTCCTGTATTAGTGGATCATATGTGAAAAAATATATATAAAAATCAAAGAGTGATGGTGAAAATTCATAAGATGCTTGAAACATGAAAAAAGTCAAGTCATGAATAAGAGTTCAGTGAAAGAAAACAGGTGAGTCCAATAGACGGAATCCCACATCCGAAATTCAACCACCTCAGCCCGCATATGAGGGAAGGGGAAGAGCAAGATGTGAGGGGAACGTCCAAACTCCAGGTGCATCCAGGTAATAATAAGGTTGCGCGCTTACCAGAACCGATGGACCTCCTCTGTGGCAAGGTCAGACACACAGGCAGATACAGCCCTCTGCAGGGACACACGAACTCCCACGTCAGGATCTCAGTGGGTAAGGGTACCTATATTAATAGGTATGGCTTTAAAGGATAAAAAAGTATAGACAGCGTCTTACCAATGCAGCAGGTCTCAGTAAAGTGTATCAAGAGTCTCCAGAGAGTGGCAGGTCCCTGGTCCTAACTGGCTTGTGTTTAGAAAGATATAAATACTATGGCCCCATCAAGTACTCCCCCATCCAGCTGATTATCAAGTCAAACAGCTGGGTGAGAGTTGCTTCAGCCCAGCCTCCAAAGGCGGGCCCCCTGAGCAGTCGCTGCGCTGCATCTCCACACGGCGCAGACGCCAGGAATGCCAGGCGCATGCGCCGCACAGGCCGCAAGAAAAGAGCAGGCCGGGCGGCGCACAAACACAGCCCCACAGCGCAAGCGCCGCGGAGGGGTACGGACCTTCCTAACGAACAAGTTAGTAAATTTACCTAACATGTGGTAGACTGCAAATCTACCAGCGCTACACTTGATTCTGAGCAACCGTGGACTTGTGTACACACGATCGGAAAGTTCGACAACAAAAGTTTGTTGGCGGAAAATTTGAGAACTGGTGCGGAAAAGTGACCTCATTAGAGATCATCAAGGGCGGCGGGTGTCCACAATGGAGTAGCAGAGCCCGCCGTCCCCGGAAGTCTCAAAAGGAGGCTATCCGGCCGCGCCAGGTACATGTGTGAAGGGTGAAGGAGATGTGAAAAATAAAAAATTAATATATAAATTTGCTGGCAGTAAGTACCAAGGTGAAATTAACCCATATGTATAATGACCAGATAAAGGACAGGTAAAACATCTCGAGTGGAAAGAGAGCCGGTGGGGGAACCCTGCCCCAGAGAACGTCCCCACTCCTTAAGAACATATATAGCATGGCAGACAAAAAGGCAATGGGGGAAACAAGAAATCAACTAAATGAAGAATACATAAGCAAATATCACAATGTACATATATGTCAATAGAGATAAATGAAGCTGACATTATAGAAAAAATGAAATAAAAAATGGAAAATTGAAAAATAAATGTAAAAAATTAAAAAAAGAGAATAAAAAATAAAATTAGAAGCAAACCAATTATTTCAAACAGAAAGGAGGTGGGGGGGGGGGAGGGATTAGGCCAGGCCGTAAAGGATTTGGGGAGCAATCATATGGTTAATATGATGTTATTTTTCCATACCCCCTGAACTAAAGCCATCCAAAAATGGCTTAAAGCAGACTGCGTCATTTAGTCCAGGGGGACAGGTGGCTTTCAATATATATATCCACCGCAGCTCGAGCTGGAGGAGACTTTTGTTCCAGTCTTCCCCCCTCGAGCTGGGGTGAATACGGTCAAGAATCAATAACTTAATTTTGGGGAAGTACCCCGAATGGACCAAACTAGTATGTCTGCCAAGGGGCAGATCCGGATCACAGACCTGCTTACTATGGATGTGGCGGTAAGCTCTCTTCCAAAAAGGGAGTTTCGTCTTCCCTATGTAAAAGCACCCACAGTCACATTTAAGGAGATAGACAACCCCGAAGGTTTGACAGTTAGCGAAGTGTCGGGGTTTGAAGGTCTGGCCATTGGGTAGCGCTGGACTTTTACTGGTGTCATTGGGCCCCATCGTTGATGTCAGTGGGAGGAATTGTGCCTCATCGTTGGTGTTATTGGGAGGAATTGGGCCCCATCATTGATGTCATCATTGATGTCATTGGGCCCCATCGTTGGTGGGATTGGGAGGAATTGCGCCTCATTATTGGTGTCATTGGGTCCCATTGTTGGAGTCCTTGGGAGTAACTGTGTTACTCGTTGATCATCCACTGGTAGGATTTCCCTTCATTGTTGTCAGTGAATAAAATAGAACCCCAAGGGCCACATAAAAGCAAGCAAAGGGCCGCAGTTTGGAGGCCAGTGGTCTAGGACAGTAAAGGCAAACCTTGGCACCCCAGATGTTTTGGAACTACATTTCCCATGATGCTCTTGCACTCTGTAGTGTTGCTGAGGATCATGGGAAATGTAGTTCCAAAACATCTGGGGTGCCAAGGTTTGCCATAACCTATGGGTTGCTCTTAATGTTTATTGCTGGATAACTTGGATAGGGCGTAGGAGCTGTGGCATACTCCAGAACCTTGAACAACAATATTAGGACACTCTTCTCTCTGCAGCTACTTCTTAGAACAGCCCCTACAGCAATAACTTAGGGCAGGGGACTCCAAACTTTCTAAACAAATGGTCAGTTTTCTGTCCTTCAGACTTTAGGGGGGCCGGACTGTGGCCATCGGGAGTACAAAATGTCCCAGCATCAGTGGTAGTGAACAATCCCCCATCATTGGTGTCATTGGGAGGAGTTGTGCCCATCATTGTTGTCATTGGGCTCCATTGTTGGTGTCTACAACTATCCCAGTTTAAATTCCCTTATCCCCTGAAGTTTTAGTCCCGTGCTGTGTCCCAATATCTCAGTGTAAAGTTCTGTTGCTGCTGCCCAGCTCTGCCAATTTACCATGTACAGATGACTCACCTGCAGACCTTGTGTTTACATGTAAATAACCTGCATTGATATGTAAATAGCGGTGGCATTGGTATGTAAATAGAGGTGGCATTCATATGTATATCATGTCCCCCTGAGGTCATATCTACCATCACTTCTGTTGAATGCTGCCCACTGGGGAGGAAAGGAGCATGCTTGAAATTCCTGCCTACAACTATAGTCATAAAGCCTGACTTTTGCCTGTTCTGCAAAGTTAAGCAAATTGGAGGTGGAACCCTTCTTCAAAATAACATGGTGCCACAGCACCCTGAAATGTTATGCATGTGAATATGCACATCTCTCAATAACAATTAATGGCACTGCTGTGTATCTGCTAAAGGGCAGCATGTTTCTGTGGTGTCAGGAAAGCGATTTTGCATGTATTCCCGACACACACAAATGTGAACGCAGGTTAAATGTCTCAGTTACATTGGTGGTCAGTGTAAATCTTCTCATTACATTGGGGCTTGGTGAACAATCCTTTCATTCACACTAGTGACCAGTGTGAAGGTCCCCCTTACATTGGTGGTCAGTGTAAATCCCTCTTTACATTGGTGTTTACTGTGAATGTTCTTATTACATTAGTGGTCAGTGTAAATTCTCATTACATTGGTGGCCAGTGTAGAAGCTCCTCTTTATATTGGTAATCGTTAAAAAAATCCAAACTTGCATTTGTGGTCAGTTTTGAATCCTCCCTTACATTGATGGTCCATGTAGAAGTCCCCTTTAAATTAGTGGTGAGTGTAAATCCCCCTTACATTGGTGGCCAGTGTAGAAATCCCTCTTTCTTGGCTGTTGATGTAAAATCCCCCATTACATTGGTTGTCAGTGTACATTTTCCTTTACATTGGTGGTAAGTGTAAATCCCTCTTTACATTAGTGGCTAGTATAAATCCCCCCTAACATTGTTGGTCAGTGTAGAAGTGTCACCTTTGGTGGTCAGTACAAATCTCCTCAACAATGTTGTCAGTGCAAATTCCCTCTTACATGGAGGTCCTTGTATATTCCCCCTTACACTGGTAGTTGGTGTAAATGCTCTAATTACATTGGTGTCAGTGTAGAAATCCCTCTTTTCTATTGGTGGGTGACATAAAATCCCCCATTACATTGAGATCAGTGTAAACTCCCCTCACATCGGTGGTCATTGTAAATTGCCCATTGTAGAATCCTCCCCTCACTATATACTTGCCAAAGATTTCCAGCTTTGCTCTACATGATTGAGAATTTGCCACAGTATACTGCCTCCTAACTAATCCCATCCCCCCACCACTGTTATTGATCCCATCAACCCACCAGCATTCCAGCTTGCCACTGATCACAACCCCCCTCCCCCAGCATTGCCACTGATCCCAGGGGTCCTAGGATTCCTAGGAGTTTTCTGTCTATTGATGGGTCCCCTCACCTCCCCAGTCCATGGTGTGCAGGCAGTGAGGAGATGATGTTCTGTAACCTTTAGCAACTGAGCAGTAATGATGTGCACTAATCTCTTGCAACCATTCGGTGAGTGGTAAGGATAAGGATATGCAGTAACCTCTAGGAACAAATCAATGAGTAGTAATAATGTGCAGTAACCTCTAGCAACCAATTAGTGAGTGGTATAGATGTCCAGTAACCTATAGTAACCAATCAGTGTGCAGTATTGATGTACAGTAATCTCTAGCAACCAATCAACAAGCAGAAGCCATGTGCTGTAACCTCTAGAAAATAAACAGTGAGCCATATTGTGCTATTTATTGTATGTCTCAAGGCATGTGAAGAGTGAAAATTGCATGGAAGAGGGGGTCCAAGAAAATGTTTGCTCAGGGTCCAGTCAATATTAAAGACGGCCCTGAGTTAAAGTATAACTAAACTGTCCTGTTTACTGTTATCACTGAAAGCGAAAGTAAAGAAATTTTGGGTTGTCCCCAGAAAAGTAATAGAGTGGAATTCTTCCAGTGGGGACACTAAGTTTGGTGACCTGGGGGTCCCCAATGGATTCCCTTGATTTGCAGGGATTTCTGCTCACTTCCTGTTTGTCTATGGGACAGGAAGTGAATGGAAATCTTCGAAATGGGACACAGATTGCGAAAAAAAATCTGACAGGGGTTATAACCCTCCCTTGTGCTATCCAAAATTAAAAAAAGTTTTGTCTATAGTTCTGCGTTAACAGTCACTCAGATCCTGCACTTAGGTCTGTACTCACAAGTTCTTGGGTACTTGGATGCATCCCTTATGCTGTGTACACACGATCGGACTTTCCAAAAACAAAACTGTGGATTATTTTTCTGAAAGATGTTGGCTCAAAATTATCTTGCATACACATGGTCACACAAATGTTGGCCCAAAATTCCAAAAGTGAGAATGCGGTGACGTGCAAGACGTACAACGAGCCGAGAAAAAGGAAGTTCAATAGCCAGTGTGGCTGCTTGATTCCGAGCATGCGTGAACTTTTGTGCGACGGACTTGTGTACACATGATCGAAATTTCCGACAACAAAGTGAAGTTGGCGGAAAATTTCCTGTCGGAAAGTCCGACCGCGTGTACGCGGCATTAGAGTCAGACATTTCCTTAGTGGACTCTCCAGACTGGATCCTAGGTGAAATCCCCCTTTCCTTAGCTTCCAAGTCTTTCAACAAGTAGGCCCCCTAGCTTTAGCAAAACTGGGACCTCAATGAGCTCCTGTTAAATATCTGCTGGACTTCCTGGGCGGACCGCACCGGGTGACACCCACCAGAGAGTGACACCATCAAGTAGGAAGTAGGAAGGGGGGGAAAGACTGACACCGTTTTTTACTGGGGGGGGGGGGGGGCGTGACATCATGTTTTACCACGACAAGTGATACCAACCCTAGTGACGCCAATGGCTGATAGAAGCCCTCCAGGCTGGGAACTTCTCCTTCTGCTCCTTCTCCTTCTGAACAGGGCTGCCCCAGACCATTTTATGCACTCTCTAGCCGCCTACTGGGCAGACTCCCTATACTCCCTGCAGTCAAGCCTGCAGAGCCCTGATCAGCCTCGTAAAGTAAACAAAAAAAACCTCCTTTACCTTCCCTGACTGAGCCAAATCCTCCTCCATTTGTGTCTCACACACTCCCCCTTCCCAGGCACTGGTGGCCAAGTGCTGATTGACATGCTACACCTACAGGCTTGTGGATCAGCAGTGACAATACTGCTAAGAATGTCCCTTGCAATATTTTTTCATCCCATTGTAGTGCAATCAGACACAGTTTACATGAGGGTGGCAACTCTGCTCTGAATTCAGAAGAAGTGCAGCATTGTTGCCACCAACACATGGAGCGAAGCTACATCAGATGGACTACACTTATGGCCCATAGACACGATCCGAAAATCGGACGAAAAATACCGCTTTCGTTAGTACAGAGCTTTCGAGAGCCGATCACGGCAGTTCATCCGATATTATCCGGTCGGACAAACACAAAAAAAAATTCTCGTACGATACCAGATCGTACGATTTTTGTTTAATCAGTACAGTTGTCGTCTAAAAATACAATAGAGATACACTACAACACATTACATCACTTCCGATATTTTTATTCTGTGGTACGATAATTTTCGTTACTTTAGTAAACTCTTCAGGTTCTATATACAATTAGGATGCAAAAAAAACGGACGATCTGTTGTCCGATTTTTGGATCGTGTGTACGGGGCATTAGGCTCAACAGGTATTTGTGTGACTTTGCAGAGGGACCAAGAGAAAACAGTAAGTGCAGATGAACTTACTGTATAGCTAAGTGATGTAGCACATATTGTATTTTAACCGCTTCCTGACCGCACTATAGCAGATTTTCTGCTACAGGGCAGCTGGTCTGCGCAGAATCACGTGTGTGTATATATACGTGATTCTGCACCTCTAGGTTTCAGGCGCGAGCGCACGGCGGGCAGCTCACTTCTGCTGTGATTTTACTCAGCAGGAGCCGATCAGCGGGTCCTGTGGACCAGATGTCTGCTGGGACCCACCGATCGTTCGGTACGCTGACAGAATGATAGTCTGCCTATGTAAACAAGTTCCTGCTCTAAAGCAGGAACACTGATCCATGTCTTCAGGCACCTCCCTCACAGTTAGCAAAGCGCAGGCTAGGAATACATTTAACCCTTTGATCGCCCCTGATGTTAACCCCTTTCCTGCCAGTGTCATTAGTACAGTGACAGTGCATATTTTAAGCACTGATCACTGTAATAAAGTCACTGCTCCTCAAAAAAAGTGTCTGTTATGCCGTGTACACACGAGCGGACTTTCGACGGACTGAACGCCGAAGGACTTTCTGACGGACTTTCGACGGAGTTCTGACGGAGTTCTGACGCAACGGATTTGCCTACACACGATCACACCAAAGTCCGACTGATTCGAACGTGATGACGTACGACCGGACTAGAATAAGGAAGGTCATAGCCAGTAGCCAATAGCTGCCCTTGCGTCGTTGTTCGTCCGTCGGACTGGCATACAGACAAACGTTTTTTTTGACCGGACTCGAGTGCGTCGGAAAGATTTGAAACATTTTCTATTTCTAAAGTCCGTCTGATTTTTCGACAGCAAAGGTCAGATGAAGCCCACACACGATCGAATTGTCCGGCGGATTCATTCCGTCGGACCTTTACTGTCGAAAAGTCCGGTCGTGTGTACACAGCATTAGGTGTCCGATTATTTGTCTGCTGCAATATTGCAAGTATATATAAGTCGCTAATCGCCGCCAATACTAGTTAAAAAAAAAAAAAAGTAAATAAAAATATCCCAAAGTTTGTAGACGCTATAATTTTTGCGCAAACCAATCAATATACGCTTATTCATTTTTTTTTTTTTACCAAATACATGTAGCAGAATACATATCGACCTAAATTTATGAAGAAACTAGATTTTTTTACATTTTTCATTGGATATGTTTTACAGCAGAAAGTAAAAATATTTTTTTTTTTTCCTTCAAAATTGTCGCTCTTTTTTTGTTTCTAGCGCAAAAAAAATAAAAACCATAGTGGTAGTGGTGATCAAATACCACCAAAAGAAAGCTCTATTTGTGGGGAAAAGGGATTTTATTTGGGTTGCACGACCGCACAATTGTCAGTTAAAACAACGTAGTGCTGTATCGCAAAAAATGGCCTGGTCAGGAGGGGGGTAAACCTTCCAGAGGTCAAGTGGTTAATGGGAGGCCATAGTTTTATTATAAGAAAAAAAAATATTCTTTATATAATGGTCTGTAATTGCCTTCATCTGTTCTGAAGACATTACCTACGTGGTGAGATGATTTTTGCACCATTTCAGTTCAGTGTTTCCTTTTCATGGAAGCCGTGAGATCCACACGGATATGAAGTCATCCAAGCCGTACATACAACAGTACGCATCACATGCTTCTTGATATATGCCAGGAGTGTGCCAGGATTTGATGTAACGGCATCCTGACTTCGTGTTCAAAGGAGAAACAAGGAGAGCCGCCGCGGATGCTTGCGCTGCTGAATGGATTCGGCGATGGACGTTTTTTGCATTATTCATAGAGGGAGAGAGGTGGATCAAGGACGTGAAAGCGCAAACTATTTGTTTCAGTACAAAAAAAATATAACAATTCAAAGCCACAGTTCACTGTTTGGAGAAATCTCCAGTTATGGTGTTCAAATCCCTACAGACTAAACACCGGATTACGAAATGTTCACATAAATGACTACAACAAATGTGCCATAAATTCTACAAATATTTTCCTGCACAATCAAACTCTATATCTCACTCTATATTTGTAGAATTTTATTGATTTTTTGTTTTCCAACCAGTTTATTGCAGCAATCATGGAGGTATTTGGACATTTAGAAAACAGGAAAATTAATTTAGATGAGGTCTTCAGCAAACATAATAAAGACGCCAAATGTGCGACGATTAGATTTTGGAGCAGAGATTTCAGTACAGCTTCTTTGGCACGGACATTCCAACATTTTGTAAGTAGATGAATAAACTATCATTAAGTTTTATGTTTAGTGTTGGGGGATAGGTTCAGGTTAACCACTTGACCTCCGGAAGTTTTACCCCCATTCATGACCAGGCCATTTTTTTGCGATATGGCACTGCATTACTTTAACTGACAATTGCGCGATCCTGCAACGCTGTACAAAAATGACATTTTATATCCTTTTTTTCCACATATAAAGCTTTTTTTGGTGGTATTTGATCACCATTGGGTTTTTTATTTTTTGCGCTATAAACGGAAAAAGACTGACGTTTTTTTTTTTTTTTTTTAAAAGCCAATATATTTTACTTTCTGCTATAAAACATATCCAATAAAAAATACATTTTTTTCATAACCTTAGGCAAATATGTAACGTGCTACATATTTTTGGTAAAGAAAAAAAAAAAAATTCCCAATAAGTGTATATTGATTGGTTTGCACAAAAGTTATAAGCTTTTATTTACTAAAACTGGAGAGTACAAAATCAGGCTCACTTCTGCATAGAAACCAATCAGCTTCCAGGTTTTATTGCCACATCCTAACTGAACCTGCTGAGGTTAGAAGCTGATTGGCTACCATGCACAGCTGTACCAGATTCTGAGCGTTCCGGCTTTAATAAATCTACCCCATAGCGTCTACAACAGTGGTTCTCAACTCCAGGCCTCGGGACCCACCAACAGGCCAGATTTTAAGTATTACCTTGGGGAGTTGCAGACTAGAATACTGCAATCACTGAGCAGCAAGTGATATCTCCTGTGATGTATTTCAGCTATCTTGCAAACCTGGTCTGTTGGTGGGTCCTGAGGACTGGAGTTGAGAACCACTGGTCTACAAACTATGGTATACTGTAAAAAAAAAATTTATACAAGTAATGGCGGCGATTAGCGACTTACAGTGGGACTGTAATAGTATGCCGGACACTTTGTGTGAACCAGTGAAACTAATACAGTGATCAGTGCTAACAATATGCACTGACATTGTACAAATGACACTGGCTGGGAAGGGGTTAAACATCTAGGGTGATCAAAGGGTTAAATGTGTGCCTAACCAGTGTTTATGTGTGTACTGTGAGGGATGTGGCTGGTTTTTATCCCCACCACATCCCTACTGACAGGACAGAGCTCTGTCTTGTCTTACTCCTTGCCAATCAGCCGGTGTCGGCAGTCATTCATTGGCTGGCACCCGCTGATTGGCTTGTGCTGTGACTTATCACAGCACAGGCGATGCGCGCACCTACTACCCGGAGAGCAGAATCATGTATATATAAATACATTATAAATCCCCCTTTTTCACATCACATATCCTCTGTTCTCAGTTGCATAAGAGCTAGGGGAGGAGAAACAGCGGCACACTGATCATTGGAGGAGAGCAGACTGAGTTCCCAGTCCCAGGGGGACTTACAGGAACACCAGGGATTTCACATAAAGGAAGCAATACAAAGAGAATAGGATCCTTTTTCTTACAAGTACATGATTCAGCAGGCACATGTCAGGAATATGAAATGTTGTGTTTACGTATTCTTTAAAGCAGAAAATTTCTTTGTGGAAATTCTGGAACCAAGGCTCCTAGACCAAATGCAACCAAGTCCATTGTCAAAAAACTAAAAAGATTGTACTGCTTAAAGCAGAACTACCTAAACCGCTGAATGAATGCCTCCCCCACCCCACTTCAGCGCTGCCAACTTTAAAACTCCATTGCGTGCGCATATGCACCGCTGGTGTCTAGGGCCAGGTGGAGACCGGCGGCACATATGTGCATGCACGCCGGTATTTCTTTGTAACGCCCTCATACATAGGCTGCTAGGCAAATTTAGTTTGGGCTTCTGCTGTACCTACAGAAGCTGGGGTTATTAGTTTGGTTTGCTCGAGGCTCCACAGACTGGGAAATTGATTGCTTCCCCCTGACACTGGGAGAAACTTCTGGAGATTAGGGCAAAAGGATTAAAAAAGCTGGCCTGAATATTTAGTAGTTAAATCCCTGAGGAGGTGTGCCCAGATGGGGGATGGGTTCCTGTTAAATAAGCTGGAGCCCAGAGGAAAGGGTCTTTCCCTCAGTGGGAATTGATCTGTGAGCTCCAGGGGCTGTTTGCTCTGGGGCCCTTTTGCACTGAATGCTGGACTACCTTTTTGGGGCCGCAATCATGGACTGTGGACATTCCAGGACCCCATGAGTAGAGCATTTTCACTTGCACTGAAACTTCATGATCCCCAGCCATGAAGCATGGACTACTTCAGTTTCCTAGTACCTGCTCTACACTTTGCTGCATGGTCCTTAGTTGTGCACAGATAGACTGTCCTGGCTTGCTACTACTACATATGTAACTACTACTACTGCAAAGATAGAAGTGTCCTCCATTAGCAACCTGTTTCATTTCTGAACCCCCTCAAAAGTTCTACTAGCAATAAAGTCATATTGAAAAGGCACCCCTAGACTGTTTATTGAGCCTGAGTGGATAAAATGCTTCTGAGTGCCTGGCTGCCCTGCACTGATCAGAGAAAGAACCAGTGTACATCTACTGTGGGTCCTACAGGGGTAGCGCTACATTTGTGCGTATGCACGAGCACTACCAGCTTCTGGCAGGTTGTTAGTAAACAATCCTGTGGCATTTGTGCACGTGGGCAGAAATCCATCATGCATGTGAACTAGCACCACACAGTTGCGTCTTGGTTAAACACTGCCTCCTGGGATAGCTTTGACATAGCTATCCCGGGAGGCAGCAGGGCCTGGCCTAGGCTAGAAACCCAGAAGTTCTTCTTTGCTGCACAAAAAAATATGAAAAGGTAAAAATAGAATACATTTTTTTAGCCTTAGGGCCCTTTCGCACGGGCCACCTGTCAGTTGTTCAGGCGGACCTGACCGGACCCTCCATTCACCCCTATGGAGCGGTGGATGTCAGCGGACATCCGCCTTTATCCGATCCTGTCCGCAAAATCCAGACGGATGGTGGTCCTATTTTCCATCCGTCTGGCTGATGGGATCGAATATGATTGAATGAAAACAGACAGGCGGTCCATTTTCATCCGATCTCCCCATAGAGGAGAGTGGGACTGGATCCGTCTCCACTCCGCTCAGTAAGCGGAGACAAACCTGTCATTGGCCTGCTCAGCGGGAATCAGAGGAGCGATCCCCCACTGAGCAAGCGGAGTCCAGCAAACAGAGGCGCCCGTGTGAATTGAGGTCTATGGACATCAACTTGCATGGAAGTTGGACCAAAGTAGTGCAGGGACTACTTTGAAGTCGGCACGACTTAAAGTCGTGCCAATATAATTGGTAGTCATTGAAAATCATGGAGAATGACTCGTCATACCATTTTGCAGTACAAAATCGTGGGACAAGTCGTATAAGTGTGAAAAAGGCCTTAGGCTCGGTTCACACTGGGACGACTTGGGATCCGACTTGTAAACCCTCAAGTCGCCCCAAGTCACCCCAGAAAGAGATTCACATTACAGTGAATGGGAGCGTCTTAACTGACACTACTGAAGTCGCTCCGACTTCAGAGCGTACTCCCTGTACTACTTGGATCCGACTTGGTAGGCGACCTGTACCATAGAAATCAATGGAAGTCGCCTCCAAGTCGGATCTCTCTCTACAGTCAAGCGACTTTGCAGGGAAAAAATTTAGTTTTCCCAGGCAAACCCCTCCCTCCCAGAGAGCTGATTATCCTGTGATTGGCCACAGCCAAAGTCGCCTGTCCTGGAGGCAACTTGAAGTCGCGTTGTAATTTGCTTAAAGTCGCGCTGAAGTCGCGTTGAAATCGTGTTGCCCCAGTGTGAACCGAGCCTAACTGTAATGAGAAGAAACCCCTCCAAAGTTAGGCAATCCCTGGTTGTCCTCAGAGTCACCGGTACTGGCTCTTTCACTTTCACTTTCACTCTTGGTGATAACCATAAAGAGGACAAATAGAGAGTTATACTTTAATGCCAGCTGGTGTATTTTCTAGATGTAGTAGGAATGTGAAGAATGTTGCTAATGCCTGGTCACATTTACTAATTGCACAAACAACGAGGAAAACTGCCTTGTGTTAAAATTTTAAATGAATGGAACTTGCAAAGTTGTAATTGTCATTTACAAACCACATAATAGCAGGCTTGTTTTAATTGAATCCAGTGATGAAAATGGGAGATTCTTAAGGGAGCATTGCTTTGATTTTGATTCTGACAATTACTTCATTCAGCTAGCAGTGGTGGATGGAGGACAAAGGAAGTGGATGGAGAAATTCCCTCTTCCCTTCCTCTTCCCGCCAGGACATTATATTCTGACAACGGGACTTGCTGCTGATTTGGCTACAGGTGCTAATCGACAAACGTTTTCCAGCATATCCCTTTTGACAGAAGTTGATTAAGCAGCTGACTTTGGTTAAACAAGGATGGTCACACATGGATCAAAGTTACCTGCTAAAACCATCTATCTATGGCCAGCTTAAAGCAGACCTTCACCTTGAAAGACCACATGGGTGTATCTGGTTCCAGCCCCCTCCCTGTACCACAGTTTGATATTTTTTTATCAGTGCTTTATTATTAGGCTAGAATGAGGTTGCACACATGTGTGCAGATGTGCTGATGGTCTCTGCTGGGCTTTGGGAGACGTTTGACAATCTGTGCACAGCACAGTGAAGGAGGAATGGGACCTCTTTTCCAGGTCCTGAAGCCCAGGCAGAGCCCTTCAGCACATCTGTACATGTCCTGGACTACTGAAAAACGTCAGACCCACAAAACTCACTGTAAGCCACTGTAGCCAATCAGGAAGCTCATACGTACTACTTAATTGAGGATATATGCAGCTTTTACTACCTGGTCATCATCAAAGAAATATACACCAGTCAAAATGTAAAATTTATTTTAGAAGTACAGGGGTTGGACAAAAATATGGCAACACTACATGATTTGCAGGTGTGAAAGTGACGATATGTTTCGCATTGAAAGCGGAAGTGATGTAACATGGGATGGTAGGCGGCATAAACGCCAAACATACAAAGAACATTCGATACACCAAAGTGGATTATTAACACCAACGGCCTTGTTTATTGTTTTTAACAAATATAAACAATCATCAATTCACCATAAGCCTCGGTTCACACCAGAGGCGGCGCGACTTGCAGGTCGCCCTTGAACGACTGCCCGGGCGACTTGCAAAACGACTTCTGTATAGAAGTCTATGCAAGTCGCCCCCGAAGTAGTACAGGAACCTTTTTCTAAGTCGGAGCGACTTGCGTCGCTCCCCTTAGAATGGTTCCATAGCACAGAACGGGAGGCGACTTGTCAGGCGACTAGGTCGCCTGACAAGTCGTCCCAGTGTGAACCGGGGCTTACTCTTTTAATCAATAAATACTTTAAGGCTCCATGCACACTAGCATTTTTTAAGCTCCTAGAAGCTGTTATTAGCATTTTTATTCTGCTTCTAGAAGCTAAATAGTGCTATCCTATGTGTCCATGCACACTACTTTAGGCTATTAGTGTATTTTGAGCTTCAGCATCTAGGAGCAGAAAAAAAAAATTTTTCTAGTTTCTTGGAGCATTTTTCCAGCAGAAACGCTTCTAAACGCTAACAATAGCATTTTTTTAGCGTTTTCTCCCTTTTACTGCAAAAATACGAATAAAACGCTAATGCTCTTAAACGCTCCTAAATGCTCTTAAAACTGTGCTACAAAAAGCTATTACCAGCGGTTTTTATCCAGCATTTTTTTTAGCTCAAGAAAAAATGCTAGTGTGCGTGGAGCCTAAAACTGTAAACAAAATCAGCCAAAAACAATGAGGCTCTCTTCAGATATGTCCCTGGCGATTCACAAAGACCCCCCCTTCATCCTCCTTCCTAAATAGGGGTCCTGGAAATTTTTGGAATGTTCTGGGGGCTTAGGTGACCTTAAATGACCTATCCTAGAGGAGCTCCCAGATCTTCCAGAACATAACCATCTGACCTTTATTGACCTATCGCAAAACCCCCCATTAAAATCAGTCAATGGGGGGCTTAAAACTCCTACCGCCACCATCCCATGAGGAAAAGGGAGGCCTCAAAACAGGCTATCCCCCTTTCCTCACATTCTTTTGTTTCTTCTGTGAGCCCATGTCCACAAAACCTGTGTGGAGGAAACAAATCGTTCACGGGCGAGCTGCAATTGCCAAACCACTAGTGACCAATATCAATGCTCAAAAGAGGAGAGAGTGGTGCAACACCCATAAAGGGTCGACTATTGATCAATGGAAGAATATGGTCTGATGAATCAAGCTTCACACAGTTCCCAACCACTGGACATGTTTACATGTGGCGAACACCGTCCCGAGCTTATGACCAGGACTTGTGCCAATGGTAAAGCATCATGGTTTGGGCATCCAAATCTTGGTATTATTCTGCAGGCTCCATCATCACCTTGAAAGGTAGAGTCACTGCCAGAGACTATGTACAAATTTTGGCTGACCATGTGCACCCCATGGTACGACGATAATGACGATAATGCTCTAATTAACACAGCTGGTGCTGTTGAATCGTGGTTTGGCGAGCATGCAGTCACTATGGTCAATTATGGAGAACAAAGTTCAGGCTTGTTTTCCGCCTCTGGCATCTCTGCGAGAACTGGAATGATTTTTGCATGAAAAGTGATATCAGATTCCATTATCCACCATCCAATACATATATTTGTCAATTCCCAGGAGAATTCAGGCCGTCTTGGATGCCAAAGGTGGTCCAACACCATATTAGGTAACAATTTTGTTCTTTTACCTGGTGTTTCCATATTTTTGTCCAAACCCTGCTTGCTGAGGACTTTAGTTTTTCCTCTCGGCATTGCCTAGGTAGACCAGACCTCCGAGATCCTCTGCTTTCAGGTGACACTCTGGGAACACCTTATCCTGACAATGCAATTTTTCAGGGCAAGTATTGCTAGCTCTACCCATATGAGAATTTCTACAGACACTGTATCAATGCACACTCTGGGACCGCCACATTGTAAGGGTCAGTTTACACCTGTGTAGTGCGTTTTACATGTATTGTATGTGCGTTACCATCGATTAGACGTGTTAACACTTCAGATTGTTCCGAAAAAAATTACCGACTTATCTTATAGAGCTGAACTCCAGGCAAATAACTAAATAAAAGGATGAAATGCATGTATGGAATATGTTCTTCCTTCCAAAGGATTTGTATTTTTGTCCATCTAGTTCTTAGATGTACACAGCTCTGCCACACAGCACAGCTCCGTTGCAGTTAACCTTCACCTAAAAAATAAAAAATGATTTGAACCTGACTCCAGCCCCTCCCACAATTAGATCACATTTTTTTTTTGTAAGTACTTTTGGCTTTATTTGGTGATGCACTTCAACTTTTCTTGCCTAGGTGAAAATAACTTTGCGCTTGATTCAATGCATGCGCACATGTGCTGAGTGGCTGTGCCTGGCCTTTGTGACCCAGCAGAGACCCTTGACACATCTGTGTATATGTGGGTTTTCCATGTGCATGCACAAAGATACACGTAGTTATCGAATAGAGGGTTGTACGTATGCGTGCAGGGACACTGGGCATGTGTGCAGATGTGCCACAGGTCTCAACCAGGTCCTGAAGGCTGAGTAGAGGCCTTTTGAACATCTGCACACGCCAGACTTTCAAATATAGCATTCCTCTTGGTCATAGCTCCCAACTGTCCCTGATTTTGAGGGACTGTCCCTGATTTGGAGCAATGTCCCTCTGTCCCTCATTCCCCCTCATTTGTCCCTCATTTTGGTCTAATCTATAGAGTTGAATATAAAATGCAATTTTTATCTATGAAAAAGTGTTTTCCAGCCCTAAATCTTTCATCTGATTTCTAAACTGCTGCATTTGTAAATTCCAAATGCCAATATAAAGGAATAGTAGTGGTAAAAAAAGCACTTGTGGGTTTAACCAATCTTGTTTTTTTGTACAGTTCTTCCTTAAGGGGGCGTGGCAAGGGGTGTGTCCTATGCCTGCATACTTTTGCTGATAGATGTCCCTCATTCCCATCTCAAAAAGTTGGGAAGTATGCTCTTGTGGGGGTGGGGCCAGCATCAAGGGGACCAAAGTTTCTCTTTAAGTAACACAGGTTTTGTACCTCTCCCAGCCTGTGACTGGACATTGAAAGGAGTAGCAGCAGAATGATGAGCTCATCTCTCTGACGTTTTTAGGGCACATGCAAAAATGCTGCTTCTTTTGTCTTATAATGCCCCTCCATGTTAGCCTATGTGTCCATGCACACATAAGCATTTACAGGGAGGCAGGAGCATTTAGAGGCAGGAAAAAACCCAATCACTTGTGCATTCAGGAGAGGTGCATTTTTCAGCAGAAAAAAAAAAACGCCCAATGCGTCTAAATGTTTGACGCTTTTAGCATTTGAACAAGGTGGCTAGAATAAATGAATATTCTGGCAAATGGAATGAATGAACGCCTGGACACTTGACTCGCAGCAAAACGCTGCTTTAGGTGCATTTTTTGACGCTGCTTTTCAGTTCAGTTTAGAAGAGCTGGGCAAACCCAGTGTGTATGAGGCTTTAACCTGCCCAGGAAGTCCAGGGGCTGCATACAGTCAGCCGCCCATAGACAGTAGTGTAAGTGTACTATAGTAGTATGTGTGCTACAGCATATAGTGTACAAATGTTTCTAAAAATGAAAAGGGCGTACCCTCTGGCCAGACATTCTTTAATTGTGTATTTTGTAATCCCTAATACATTCCAGCTGGGAGAAGGAGGATATGTATGGAAATCAGGCTCTGCTGAATGGCCCATGTCCAGATATAGGACGTGATGTCAGTGAGAAAGAAGAATGAGCAGATGATGATGTCGTCATTGTTCTGCTGCTACATCACTGTCCAATAAGAAAGCTGGGGGTTCATTCTTCTGGCAAAAATTGTGCTGCTGATTGTGGTTGAGATTAAGGCCCTATTTACACTTGGCGATTTGCAAATCACTGGCAGAATTGCAGCAATTCTGCTGTGATTCCAAATTGCGTTGCAATCGCTGCAAAATGTGCATTTTGGGTGGCATTTATTGTAAATGGCACTCCAAATCCGTTTCGTTAGTGCTGCAATCGTGGCAAAATATGCCTTTAAAAATCACGTTAACCTTGTTGCCCAAAAGGGAACAGAAATTTTTTTTGGGCAACAAACGCGCATAGGGCAGCCCATTGAAATGAATCGGCTGCCCTATGCCCTAAATCGCTCACACAAGTCTGCATGCAAAGAATTGCAAACCCACTACCACAGGGGTCCCCAACCCGCGGTCTGGATAGGAATGTCACAGACCAGGGTCACCGCTCTCACGTGTCACGTAGCCGGTGTGTCCTCTCCCGCATCTCCCGCCTGCCTGCTGATGTCATCCTATCGGCAGAGCAGGGGGCGGGAGTAGCTGGAGAGCTGGACAGAGAGTGGGAGTCTTTTCATATTTAGGCTATGTTTCCACTAGTGCGACTTTTCATGCGACTTGGGACTGAAAAGTCGCATGACAAATTGTACCCCATGATTTCCAATGAGTACCGTTCATATATGTGCGACTTCAAGTCGCAGCGACTTCAAAGTAGTCCCTGCACTACTTTGGTCCCACTTTGATGCGACTTGTGGTCCATAGACACAGGCATTGCTTCAAAACGCGGTAAAAAGTCGCGGTAAAATCGCGGTAAAAAATCGCGGCAAAATCGCGCGACTTTGGGGACGCAATAGTGGAAACATAGCCTAAGGCTATGTTTCCACTAGTGCGACTTTTCATGCGACTTGGGACTGAAAAGTCGCATGACAAATTGTACCCCATGATTTCCAATGAGTACCGTTCATATATGTGCGACTTCAAGTCGCAGCGACTTCAAAGTAGTCCCTGCACTACTTTGGTCCCACTTTGATGCGACTTGTGGTCCATAGACACAGGCATTGCTTCAAAACGCGGTAAAAAATCGCGGCAAAATCGCGCGACTTTGGGGACGCAATAGTGGAAACATAGCCTTACAGTAAAAGTAATCACCCGCTTGTTGGGCAGCTCCCACCCTCCGGACCAGATCTGCAGCTCCTCCCACCTGCTGGCTTGGCGATGCGGGAGAGGACACACAGGCTGGTAACTGCCCCTTACCTGCGAAAGGTAGAACCTGTAAGTGTTTTTTTTTTTTTTTTCTCCCATCAAGTTTTTATTGCTGTCTGTGTCCCCACTGGGAAAATTAACCCTTCTGGTCAACATTGTCACAGAAAGTGATGGGAAATCCAAAATGTTACTGTTGTCAACAGAAAATGAAGTGAGGGTTAGGCTATGTTTCCACTATTGCGTCCCCAAAGTCCCGCGATTTACACTGCCACTTTGCAATGCGATTTTTGATGCGATGTCATGCGACCGGTGAAAACCATGTGAGAACAAGTCGCACCGATGTAGGAACAAAGTAGTGCAAAAACCCTTTTTTTGGAGTCGCTGCGACTTTTGTCACACCAATTAGAATGGGGGCCATTGAAATACATGGGTTTTGACTTGTCATGCTGCTTCACATGTGTCAAGTCGCACAACAACTCGCAGTAGTGGAAACAGAGCCTAAATCTTTGAACAGGGACAGCTGTCCAGGTGAAAACTAAGTTTAGCCACAGCATGGGTGCAGTGCAGTGTACCAGCAGTTTTCGCAAAGGTTACCCGCAGTGTCCCATAGACTTCTATTATGTCCTGTGTTTTTTGCTGTGTTTTCCCCAAACTCACCAAAAGTACTGCATGCTGCATCTTTGGTGCGCTTTCAGAAAATACACCAAAAACTTGAGAAATTACAGAAGTCAGAAACCGTGGGTAACCTGCAGGAAAACCGCAGGTTTGCCACGTTGCACCCATGCTGCGGTTATCAATGTGAATGTACCCTGAGAGGAGAATTTTCCTCGCTTTGTAATGATTTCTTCTCACTTCCTGTTGGCATACCTCCCAACTGTCCCTGATTTTGAGGGACTGTCCCTGATTTGGAGCAATGTCCCTCTGTCCCTCATTCCTTCTTATTTGTCCCTCATTTTGGTCTGATCTATATAGATGTATATAAAATGCACTTTTTATCTATCGAAAAGTGTTTCCTAGTGCTAAACCTATCATCTGATTTCTAAATTGCTGCATTTGTAAATTCCAAAAGCCAATATAAAGGAATAGTAGTGGTAAAATAAGTACTTGTGCGTTAAACCAATCTTATTTTTTTGTACAACTCTCCTTTAAGGGGGCGTGGCAAAAGGTGTGTCCTATGCCTGCATACTTTTGCTGATAGGTGTCCCTCATTTCCATCTCATAAAGTTGGGAGGTATGCTGTTGGGTCTCTGGGACAGGGACATACTGTACATATCAAAATAAATAAATAAACTGATGGGTTTTACCTATTCCCAATTTTTAAAAAAAATGTGGCTATAGCTATACTTTTGCACATGTGTTTTACAAAAACAGTGCATTATATATTTTTGCTGTTTTTAAGAGTTTTAGTAGCAAATTCTAAATGAAGAGACATAAGAAGATCTGCCTTAATTGGCTGTTTTGATTAGTTTGATGCCAAGACGAGGAATTGTTACAAAAAGAGAAAACAGGAAGCTTTCTTAATTTGGTACACATTAATTGAGCCCTGCTTGTCCTCAGTGGGCGAGTTGCAGAAATTGCTGACTTTCAACATTTGCTAAGTATTTATTAGTCAGTGGAAGCAGCTGCTGAGTGCTGTGCATGTTGCGAAGTGGGTGACTAGCATGGGATCATTATACCGTGACCATATGGTCTGTGTAGTGATTACATTGCATGGTGCATAGGGCTCATTTTAGGACATACTGTAAAGTAAAGTTCCAAACCCACCACTAATTTTGTAAACAATCAAGGAAATACATAAAATGGACCAAAACCACAATGTTTTCCCAGTCTATTTGGTTTGTAAGAGTTAACATTTTTCTCAGGATCTTACTTCTGTTATGAATCCATCCAGCACCAGACCCACATGTTTCCTTCTTTACTGGGGAGTGCATAGCCTATGATGTCAACCATTCCATATAGATTTGGGCCAAACCCCCCCCCCCCCCGGTTCGGTTCGCACCAGAACAGCCAAACATCACAAAAAGTTTGGACCCGAACACTGAACCCCATTGAAGTCTATTGGATCCAAACTTTAAAAATCAAAAGTCCCCATTTTGAAGTCTTATATGCAAGTTATTGGCCATAAAAAAGGGTATGGAGGCCTGTATCAATGCAACATTTTTTTTAAAAACGATCCTTTATAAAGGAGCAGTGATTTAAATGATGGTTAAAACTAAACAATAAAAAAAGAAAATCTTTAAAATATAGTGCCTGGGGGTCCCCTTAGTCTGCCTATAAAGTGGCGCATCTACTGTGTATAGAACCTGCTGCAGCAAAACTGACATTTCTAAAGACTAAAAATGCATTTAAATGTACTTTGTGGCTGCAAGCTATTGCCAGCACCTAGCAACCCCCCCCAAAAATGGAAAAAAACGATGTGGGGACCCCCCCAAGTCTGGTATGGATTTTAAGGAAAACCCCATGCCAATTTTTTTTTTTTTAAATGGTGTGGCCGGGGACATGCCAGGCCACATGCCCTCAACGCGGGGGAGGCGGGTGCTTTGGGGAGGGGGGCTCTGCACCAAACTTTGACCCCTTGGCGCCGCCAGTACACATATTTGCGGTCTCTTGCTGGGCGGGCCCGGAACGATGAGTGGCCGCATATATGCGGTCCTGTGTAAACTTACTGTGCTGAGAGTGCGCTCCCTGCACGCTCCGAGCACGGTAGCAGGCAGGCATCTGTAGCAAATCAGAGACAGCCAATTAGTGATCACATGACCCAAATGCCCGACTCCGCCTCCTGGCTTTTAGAACACTTAAAGGGCCAGAGGTGGTCAGCGGGAAGGGGTTAAGAATGTTTTTCAAATTTTAACTATGTGGTACAGGCCCACCATCATCCTCCATATATTTTATCTTAATGTCATTGAGTGTTGTTGGCAGGACTTTATGGATTAGTGTACTGTTCTCCACATATTATGGTCTTGTCCAAAACTAAAAACATTCTGACAGGTCATCAGATCAATCTCACAAAAGTTCACTGATCACCCGATCCCAGGGGACACCTCTTTTTTTCCTTCTACACAATTCTCGCATCCCTGCAAAGTCTTGTCATAGATTTATTTTCCTCCTCAATGCCACTAAACTGTGGATGTCCTTGAAATGGATGCCCCCCTCTCCCCCTCTATGGTTGCATAAGGTGAACGAGATTAGGGTAACGGAAGATCTTATTTTCTCCTCTCAAAACATTACAAAATGTGGCTTTACTGGATCATTTTTTCACTTTTTCAGATGAAAGTAGGGCTTCCCCCTTCAGGCCCTGTCCCATGCTTGGCCTTATCTTCCTTCTGACGCTGCCTTTATTTTCCCTTTCTTCCCTTCCCTTCCCGTTTGACTTGATATTCTCCAACCACCCCACCAACCAACCCCCTTCTATGAAATAAGGGGAACTCTGATGGGGACCTTGATGTAGCATGGGCTCTAATAGGGGCTCTGATGTAAGTGGAACTCTGATGGGGACCCTGATGTAGGGGGGACTCTAATGTAAGGGGCACTCTGATGGGGACCCTGATGTAGGGGGGACTCTAATGTAAGGAGCACTCTGATGGGGACCCTAATGTAGGGGGGGACTGTGATGGGGATTGTTTCAGTCTGCTAATATTTTTAAATTTACGATGGGGCCCTTGTGCTGAAACGTTTGGAGACCCCTGGTCTATGACATCACCATAGGTTTTATACAGTACTTGGCTCTGAGTTTACATAGATAAAAATGTGTTTTGGTTTTGTAAATTGTCCCACTGGGGAGATTTGCCAGATGTTTGAGCATTTCATTCCTACTTTACAAGGAGGGGTTCTCAGATTACCAACCAAAGGAACTGGGGTGACATGGTTTACTGGCTGGTGTAAAGAACTGGAGGGTTACATTTCAATATTGTCTAAAGTGTACCTTTTTTATAGTGTAGAGTCTGTATATCCCGTCTCAGTGCAAGGCTAGTGGTAAGCAGTTACCTGAAAGTCTGAAAGTGGAAAGTTATATGGAAGACACAACATTTCATTATCTGATTGGATTTTAATCAAATTGATTTTTATCACAGCAGTCATTCATCAGGGATGTTGAATGCGTTGTCTGGCATATAGATAGCCAATAAAAAGAGCTGTATATATTCAGGCTTGTGAACTTGAGAAAAGGCAGGGATGCCTGAAACGATTATTCAATGTTTAGTAAAGATTGGAATGAAAAGAAAGAGCAAGTTTGTGGTGCCCTGATCGACATTCTGAAAGAAATTGTACAAGTGGGGTTGGGAAAATTGTGCATTGTATATCTGAAAAGTGTGGCGTGCATTTGTATTCAGCCCCCTTTACTCTGATACCCCTAACTAAAATCTAGTGGAACCAATTGCCTTCAGAAGTCCCCTAATTAGTCAATAGAGTCCACCTGTGTGTCATTTAATCTCAGTATAAATACAGCTGTTCTGTGAAGCCCTCAGAGGTTGTTAGAGAACTTTAGTGAACAAATAGCATCATGAAGGCCAAGGAACACACCCGACAAGTCAGGGATAAAGTTGTGGTGAAGTTTAAAGCAGGGTTAGGTTATAAAAAAAAGCCTTGAACATCTCACGGAGCACTGTTCAATCCATCATCCCAAAATGGATAGTATGGCACAACTGCAAACCTACCAAGACATGGCCGTCCACCCTAACTGACAGGCCGGGCAAGGAGAGCATTAATCAGAGAAGCAGCCAAGAGGTCCATGGTAACTCTGGAGGAGCTGCAGAGATCCACAGCTCAGGTGGGAGAATCTGTCCACATTACAACTATTAGTCGTGCGCTCCACAAATCTGGCCTTTATGGAAGAGTGACAAGAAGAAAGCCATTGTTGAAAGAAAGCCATAAGAAGTTCTGTTTGCAGTTTGTTAGAAGCCACGTTGGGGACACAGCAAACATGTGGAAGAAGGTGCTCTGGTCAGATGAGACCAAAATTTAACTTTTTGGCCTAAAAGCAAATTTCTATGTGTGGCTGAAAACAAACACTGCACATCCCCCTGAACAGCATCATGTTTGGGGGATGCTTTTTTTCAGCTGGGACGGGGAAGCTGGTCAAAGTTGATGGTAAGATGTATGTAGCCAAATACAGGGCAATCTTAGAAGAAAACCTGTTAGAGTCTGCAAAAGACTTGAGACTGGGGCAGAGGTTCACCTTTCAGCAGGACAACGACCCTAAACAAACAGCCAGAGCTACAATGGAATGGTTTAGATCAAAGCATATCCATGTGTTAGAATGGCCCAGTCAAAGTCCAGACCTAAATCCAATTGAGAATCTGTGGCAAGACTTGAAAATTGCTGTTAACAGATGCTCTCCATCCAATCTGACAGAGCTTGAGCTATTTTGCAATGAAGAATGGGCAAACATGTCAGTTTCCAGATGTGCAAAGTTGGTTGAGACATACCCAAAAAAACTTGTAGCTGTTACATAGTAGGTGAGGTTGAAAAAAGACACAAGTTCATCCAGTTAAACCTGTGTGTGTGCGTTTATGTTAATAGCACATTGTATACCCCTGTATATTGTGATTGTTGAGATACCCATCTAACAGTTTTTTGAAATGATTGATGCACCCCACTGATACCACTGCTTATGGAAGAGAATTCCACATCCTTACCGCTCTGACAGTAAAGAACCCTCTACGCAGTTTAAGGTAAAACTGCTTCTCTTCTAATTTTAGTGAATTACCACAAGTCTTTTTAAATTTCCTTTCACTGAAAAGTTTGTTCCCTATGCTGGGGTTGCCAGTACGATATTTGTACATTGATATCATATACCCTCTCGAGCGTCTCCTCTCAAGAGAGAATAAGTTCAATGCTCGTAATCTTTCCCCATAGCTGAGATCCTCCAGTCCCTTACTTAGCTTTGTTGCCCTTCTCTGGACTCTCTTCAGTTCCAGCGCATCCCTCCTGAGGACTGGTGCCCAGAACTGGACAGCATACTCCAGGTGCGCCGGACCAGAGTCTTGTAGAGTGGGAGAATTATCATTTTATCTCTGGAGAGAATCCCCTTTTTAAAGCATGCCAACATTCTGTTGGCTTTGCTTGCAGCAGCTTGGCATTGCATGCCATTGCTGAGCCTGACATCTACTAGGACCCCCAGATCCCTTTGCATTCTCCCAGAGGTTCTCTCCCTAGCAAGTAAATTGCATTCACATTTTTGGCACCCAAATGCATTACTTTACATTTTTCAACATTACACCTCATTTGCCATGTAGTTGCCCACCCCATTAATTTGTTTAGGTCTTCTTGTAAGCTTTCCAAATCCTGCGTAGAAGTTATTGCCCTGCTTAACTTTGTATCGTCCGCAAATACTGAGATTGGGCTGTTTATCCCATCCTCCAGATCGTTTATGAATAAATTAGAAAGGATTGGTCCCAGGACAGAACCCTGGGGGACCCCACTTTCCACACCGGACCATTCCAAGTACTCCACATTTATCACCACCCTTTGAACTCACCCCTGTAGCCAGTTTTTAATCCATGTACTCATCCTATGGCCCATGCCGACAGACCTTAGTTTGTACAGTAAACATTTGTGGGGAACTGTATCAAATGCCTTCGCAAAATCCAGATACACCACGTCTACAGGTCTTCCTTTAGCTAGATGGCAGCTCACTTCTTCACAGTAGGTTAACAGATTGGTCTGGCAAGAACGATTCTTCATGATACCATGCTGATTTACTGCTAATGATACAGTTTTCATTACTAAAATCTTGTATATAGTCCCTTATCATCCCCTCCAATAGCTTGCAGGCTATTGATGTTAGGCTAACTGGTCTGTAGTTCCTCGGTACAGTGCCTTGCAAAAGTATTTACCCTCCTATCCATTTTTTGTGTTTTGTTGCCTCACAACCTGGGATTAACATGGATTGTTTGAGGATTTGCATCATTTAATTTACAGAACATACCCACAACTTTAAAGATGTTTTTTTTTTTGTGAAGCAAACAACAAATAGGACACAATAACAGAAAAAGTCAATATGTCTCTACCTAAAGTCAATACTTTGTAGAGCCACCTTTTGCGGCTATGACAGCTCCAAGTCACTTTGGATAAGTCTCTATGAGCTTGCCACATCTTACCACTGGGATTTTTGCCCATTCCTCCTTACAAAACAGCTCCTTCAAGTTGGATGGTTTGCGCTTGTGAACAGCAATCTTTAAGTCTGACCACAGATTTTCTATTGGATTGAGGTCTGGGCTTTGACTAAGCCACTCCAACACATTTACATGTTTCCCCTTAAACCACTCAAGTGTTGCTCTAGCAGTGTGTTTGGGGTCATTGTCCTGCTGGCAGGTGAACTTCCGTCCTAGCCTCAAATCACACACAGAGTGGTACAGGTTTATTTAGCACCATCCATCTTTCCCTTAACTCTGACCAGTTTGCTATTCGACACTGCTGAAAAACATCCTCACAGCATGATGCTGCCACCACCATGTTTCACTGTGGGGATGGTGTTCTTTGGGTGAGGTGATGTGTTGGGTTTGCGCCAGACATAGCGTTTTCTTTGATGGCCAGAAAGTTCAATTTTAGTCTCATCAGACCAGAGCACCTTCCTCCATACATTTTGGGAGTCTCCCACATGCCTTTTTGCAAACTCAAAATGTGCCATTTTGTTTTTTGCTGAAAGTATTGGCTTTCTTCTGGCCACTCTGCCATAAAGCCCAACTCTATGGAGCGTACGGCTTATTGTCGTCCTTTGTACAGATACTCCAGTCTTTGCTGTGGAATTCTGCAGCTCCTCCAGGGTCACCTTAGGTCTCTGTGCTGCCTCTCTGATTAATGCCCTCCTTGCCCGGTCCCTGAGTTTTGGTGTGCGGCCGTCTCTTGGCAGGTTTGCAGTTGTGCCATGTTCTTTCCATTTGGTTATGATAGATTTGATGGTGCTCCTAGGGAGCATAAAAGATTTGCATATTTTTTTATTACCTAACCCTGACTTGTACTTCTCAACAACATTGTCCCTTACTTGTTTGGAGAGTTCCCTGGTCTTCATGGCATTGTTTGGTTAGTGGTGTCTCTTGCTTAGGTGTTGCAGCCTCTGAGGCCTTTCAAAAAGGTGTGTATATGTAATGACAGATCAAGTGACACTTAGATTGCACAAAGGTGAACATCATTTCACTAATTATGTGACTTCTGAAGGTAATTGGTTGCACCAGAGTTTTTTATGGGCTTCATAACAAAGGGGGGAATACAAACGCACATGCCAGTTATCAGTTTTTAATTCTGAAAAATTGTTTTATGTATATGTTTTTCTAATTTTACTTCACCGCCTTAGACTATTGTATTCTGATCCATCACATATAATTCAGATTAAAAAAACATTGAACTAAAAGCTGTAATGAAACAAAATAGGTAAAGAGGCAGGGGGGGTGAATACAAGGCACTGTATATGTATATGTGTGTGTGTGTGTATATATATATATATATATATATATATATATATATATATATATATAAGCAGAATTCAGAAGCCAATCTGCCCCTACAGTCTTGCTCAAAAGTTTGCATACACTGGCAGAAATTGTAAAATTTTGTCATTAATATTGAAAATGTAGCACCCTGGTATTTAGTCAGGGAGCTCCTCACAAATTTACTTGCCTAGTTATCTTGGTCGATTGATAGAGATCTATTGATTTCTTCCTAAGTTTGGCCTTGTTGCACTTTTCTCTTCTACCACTAGGTGGCCGGGAACTTGGTGGTACTAGATATGAGAAGGGCAACCCAAGGTCAGGTTATGGGTATATGGGGTATCTCAGGCAATGGGCAGGGGTTTTCTTGAATCCCTTGGCCTGCTGGGAGAGCCTATATATTCTGGTGAGGTCAGGTGATCTATGTTCTGTGCCACCTGGACTGCCGTCTGGGTGGACATGTGTTGTCTGCCCTGGGCTGCTAGGCCGAAGATTGGGCCTATCCCGGGGGCATCTGGCTGCTAGGCTGTGTGAGGGCCTATCCAGAAGTGAGAGAGCAGCACAGGGTTGGGATTGCAGCTTGCAGTCCAACCAGAAGTGACGGTTCTGCAGGCCGGAGAATCTGTCAGTGGTCAGAGGTAGAAGGAAAGCTGTCTCCATGAAGGGACCAATCGCCTTTACCAGGGACCACAGTGAGTAACTGAAGCAAGTACCGGAACCATATTCTCACAGAAACGGTACGGTGGAGAATCGGTAAAATTTAGGCGGTGATCAAGTCAGGGACCCAACCAGTGGAGGAGACACTTGCAGAGCAGCCTTGTGAGTCAAGATAGGGACCGAGCCGGTTAGCAGGGGTGAAGCATGAGTAGTATCTGGAGTGCCAAGCTAGGGACCTAGCAGAGAAGCAGGGGTTACGCTTGAGGGGATACCACCGCAAACCTTGGAGGAGCTTAAGGGATTCATAGTCAGTGAAATAGAGGGTCTAGTGAGAGACCGGGAGTTCAGTGTTGAAGAACTACAAGGAGCACTTGTAGTGGAGCTGAAAGAACTGTTACGTTTGAGTTAGTAACTGTTAAAGGACTGTTACCATGGGAGACAGTATTCCTGCAAGTGCAGATGTGGCTTCTTGCTGGGGCCTTTCCCTGCGCGGCAGTCCTCCTATTGAAGTCTCTGTGTCTGCCAATTGAGTTTTCAACTATCTAAGGGTGTCCTGGCCCTAACCCTCTTTCAGCCCAAATATATAAAAAGGACTGTCAAAGAAATAAAACATCTTTTACATCCAAGAAGTGTCTGGCGCCCAATGACTTTCATCCTCTTTGCACCCAGTATGCCTCACAACCCACCACATATTAGGATGTCAGCTATCTTTAGTCTTGGAGGTCCTCATTAGACCAAAAGAGGTAAAAGACCTTGCTACAAAAATATGACTGATTATGCCAAATCAACTGTCTTTTATTTAAGAATAGCAATCACATGAAGCCATTTATTATCACATAGTATTTTGGATCCTTACTAAATCATAATGATAACAGAAATCACCCAAATGGCCCTGATAAAAAGTTTACATACCCTGGAATGTTTGGCCTTGGTACTGACACAGAAGGTGGCACACATAGGTTAAAATGGCAATTAAAGGTTAATTTCCCACATTTGTGGCTTTTTAAATCACAATTAGTATCTGTGTATAAATAGTTAATGAGCTTGTTAGCTCTCACATGGATGCACTAAGCAGGCTAGACACTGAGCCAGGAGGAGGTAGAAAAGAACAGTTAAAACAGCCTGCGTAACAAGGTAATGAAACTTTTCGAAGATGCTAAAGGATATAAAAAGATATCCAAAGCCTTGAATATGCCAGTCAGTACTGTTCAATCACTGTTCAATAAGAAGTGGAAAATTAGGTGCTTTTTTGATACCAAGCCAAGGTCAGGTAGACCAAGAAAGATTGCAGCCACAGCTGGAGGAAGAATTGCTCAGGATACAAAGAAAAACCCACAGGTAACCTCAGGAGAAACTTCATATAGACTGATCTGGAAAAAGATGGTGTGCTTATTTTTAAGGAGCACAATACGATACTTGAACAAAAAAGAGCTACATGGCCACGTTGACAAAAGAAGCCTTTACTGTACAAGTTCCACAAAAAAGCCTGCTTACAATATGCCCAACAACACCTTGACATGCCTCATTGGCTTTTATGTGGCATTGGCACAGTAAAGGTTTCCTTCTGGCAGCTCAACCATGCAGCTCTTTTTTGTTCAAGTATCGTTGAATTGTGCTCCTTAAAAACAACCACACCGTCTTTTTGGAGAGCAGCCTGTATTTCTCCTGAGGTTACCTGTGAGGTTTTCATTGTATCCTGAGCAATTCTTCCGCCAGTTGTGGCTGCAATCTTTCTTGGTCTACCTGACCTTGGCTTATGTAGAGTCCTTTCTTCAGGGGCATTTCGTATGAAGTAGTGCTGCTATATTGATATTCAGTCAAAATAGAACTTATACAAAAAAGAGAAGAACTGCCACAATTGGTATGGCCAATTGGCCATACCAATTGTGGCAGTTCTTCTCTTTTTTTGTAAATATATTATTAAAAAAATAATTATATAATTACAAAAAGTATTATTATTATTGTTCAAATTAGGATGTTGGCAACATATAGGTCTTCTTGGTTGGATTTCTATAAACCAGATGCAGACCTATGACATGACATTACCTGCTGCTGGATACTGATCCTAAGGCTAGACTCACACATGCGTGTTGGGAATGCATGCAAAATCACAAGCTTTTCTGACATGCACAGAAACGCGTTGCCCTTTAGCAGACGTGCAGTGGTGTCATTAATTGTTAATGGCACCCCAACACATCTGCTAATGTGCTAAACCTAGGAGGTGTGGGATGTTTTTAGAAAAGGCCCAAGGACTTCTTTTTCACGTTTTGTGTGTGTAGGGAATCCTATTAAAATGAATGCACACTCACTCCATTGCACCTGTATGGTGAACCTAGCCTTAAAATTGCAAGTTCAATCGTACGTGTCAAAAGTGGACAGGATTTTTTTTTTTTTCTGAGCAGAAATTGGACAGAATAGCTGCAAGTGAACTTACAAAATATAGTATCAGGTAATTATGAAGCTGCAACAGGAGATAAGCTTCAGCATAGATGATAGTATGATCGCTCTGTTCAGTTATTTCATTGCACATCCCATGAGGCTCCTAAAAGCCTGGGGCATTCTGCTCCTCTTGTCTCCCAGGATTGTGTCCAAATTCTGTTAGTAGCTTTATTACTTGTCCCAAATTTCTAGGAGAGATGCAGCACACCACAATGCTTTTTGGTTTTAATTATACGTTTTTTTTTTTTCATTGATAGTTGCTCTTTGGAGTTATTATTGTTATTACTATTATTATTATTATACACGATTTATATAGCGGCAACAGTTTACGCAGCGCTTTACAATGTAGAGGGGGGACAGCACAATTGCAGTACAGTTCAATACAGATGGGACAGGAGGGCCCTGCCTGTAGAGCTTACATTCTAAAGGGAGGGGGTGGTGGTACAAAAGGTAATAGATGTGGGGAATGATTTGATGGGGGTGGCTCGGGGACATTTGTTAGGTGGGTGTGGGATAAGCTTCCCTGAATAGATGAGTTTTTTAGGGATCTCCTAAAGGTTAGGGGCTGATCAGATATACCAGGACAGGGAATTCCAGAGGATGGGAGAGGCTCTGTAGAAGTCCTGAAGGTGAGCATGAAAGGAGGTAACAAGGGAGCTAGAGAGCAGGAGGTCCTGGGAGGAGCGGAGGGGACGATTTGGGCGATATCTGAAGATGAGGTTGGTGATGTAGGTGGGGGCGATGTTGTGGATGGCCTTGTGTGTTGTGGTTAGCATTTTGAATTTTATACGGTGGGGTAGGGGAAGCGAGTGAAGGTATTAGGAGTTATAGCTTTTAGTAAAAAGGAAGTTGGCTTTACGTGGAAAATGTCTCTGACCAGAACTTGATTTCAATAACCACACATGCAGGCCATTCATTTAGGCTGGGTTCACAATAGAGATCGCAGCGGCTCACAGCAGGAGTCCGGTGCATCTCCATTCACCTTTTCAGGTCCGATTTCAGCCCGAATTTTGGGCTGAATTCGGACCTGAAACGGACCAAAAGACGCACAGGGCTCCTGTGAAATTTGCATCGGAGCCGCTACTGAGATGTGTGAACTGGCTCCATAGAGAGCTGGTCCTAATCTCCTGACATGCAAATTTAATGCGGGGAAACCTGCATCCAATTCGCAATAGTGTGAACCCAGCCTTCATGAGTTCAGTCAAGTTATTTCAAGGAAAAAATAGATGAAGTTTGCATCAGCTATTGGTCAGTTTGTCATTTGTTTTTACATCCACCAGCTAGAGTCCATAACCACTTGAGTCCCGGAGCCATTTTTTCATGCAAAAACGGACAATCTGTTCTTTTAGAGGAAGAAAATTGGGCTTTGATCCATTCCAAAAAACTGATGTTGACAGAAGCAGATGTAAAGGGATGTGAATGGATGATCATCTGTTTGCATCCGTTTTTCTATAGAGATGCATTGATGTCCATTTTTTATGTGTCAACAGATGAATGAAAAACAGACAAACGGTTGGCATGTATGAAAGGGGCCATAGGGGTCTAAAGCAGAGCCTTCACTAAAAAGAGAAGTATGGGTGAGTATAAGGTATAACAACCTTATACTCACTTAGGTGGATCCAGCATCTGTCCCCCACTGCCTCTGCACTAAGAACACCACTGATTGCTCAGTTCTCCCCTGCGCTCTCCCTAGCTCTCTGCTCTGTTCCTCCAGCATTCACTGGAGTGTCGGGCTGGGGAGGGGTGGGATTGGCTGGCTTAGTCTCCCAGGGGCAAAGCTGAGAGGCTGAGCCAGCTGCCGGTCCAGGCATCTGGGTAGATCCCCGACTGTAAAGTGACGTCAGCCGACAGTGGGCTTTAGCAGGAGTGCAGAACGAACTGCATTACTGTGACCCCCAGAAGAAGTATAGCCAAAAAATATTTAGCCCTACTTCTCCTTTAAAAGTGAAAGTTCAATTCTTCTTCCTTCTCCACCCAGAGTAATAAACTTGGTGTTTTTTTTTTTTTCTCTGGGAATGGGTACCTTTTCTGACAGGTACCGGCTTCCACTTACTCACCTAGGCAAAACATACATAAATTTGGCCCACTCTCTGCCTGCCCACAATGTCCTGAGACACATCAAGTGCCCTAGGAGGCTCTGGGACTAGTTTGAAAGTGCCGTGCAATTCCACGCATGTGCAGTAGGGCGGCGTCTGTGAGACATCAGAAAGTCACATCCAGCTTCCACATTCAAGATGGCAGAGCACTTGTACATCAAAAATGATAAAGCATATTTCTATTGGCATGTGTTGCCACCGCCAAACGTGTCTTATTTAGTTCTACAGGGCCACCCTACAACCCCCCCCTGAATCTGCATGCGACGCATTTGATAATGGCATGAAAGTCCAGCATTGAAAGTGTTAAATCAGGCAGCGAGGAAGCAACATATTGCCTCCTCACTGCCTGTCAAACACTTTTCAGAGTAGCGGCAGCCCTCGCTGCCCGCCTGAACGAGCAAAGCAGCTCCAAAACACGCTGCGCTGCCAAACATTGTGCATGTCCATATTATTGGAGGCTTTGGTGCTTTGCCAGCCCATTAATTTCAATGGGCTGCCTTAACATAATGCACGCTAACACACCAAAACCCTCATCGCACCCGAAACATGTGAACCAGCTAAAAGTTTTCCATTGTCCAGAGTAAACAGCGCATGGTTCAGGTCTGTTCAGAGAGCCAAAAGGTAAAGAGCTTAATAGTGCTCTGGGAATCCTATATCAAGAGTGAGCTCTGAGCTAAATGCTTGCTTGTAAAATATTTTTGATTTTATATCAATTGAAAAAAAAAATGAAACTAGCTGTTAGCAACATGTTGTGAACTAAATTTGATCCCAAACCATTCTAGGGTCTTTTTAAGATATCATTCAATATTAATTGCAGTCTTCTCTTATCTCTGCAGTCCACCCACGTCGCACAGGCCAGCTTTCAAATCGATGCCTTTGGAACGTCGTTCATCTTGGATGTTGAACTGAACCAGTAAGTACAACATTCTAACTAGAGAAATAATATGTTTTTTTTTTATCGTGAGAACCTCATTGAAATGTCACAAAGTGTGCCGTGCCATGCTGCACCGAAAAAAGAAAGTACTGCATGCCTTAACTTTTTCTCAGTGCACCCCACCTCAGCATGGCAGTCTGAACTGGCAGGATAAGAAGCAAGGCTGTGTGCCTTGTCTTGCAATGGACTGTGAAAACGTCCTTACACACTTACTTCTGTCATTAAAAAGCTGTCTCTCAGCATTCATTCAGCAGACTTTAACTCTGCTTTAGACCCCTTTCACACTGGGGGAGCTTTACAGGCGTTTTTGCGCTAAAAATAGCACCTGTAAACTGCCTCTTCTACAGCCCCAGTGTGAAAGCCTGAGTGCTTTCACACTGGGGCGGTGCGCTTGCAGAACAGGAAAAACAGTCCTGCAAGAAGCATCTTTGGGGCAGTGCGGGAGCCTTCTGGAGAGTTAAAAGCGCTGCCATAACAGCGGTAAAGCGCCACTAAAACTTGAGGCACTTTACCGCTAACGCCCGTACCGCCCCAGTGTGAAAGGGGTCTTAACCACTTGCCGACCAGCTCACGCAGATATACTGCGGTGGGTTGGCAGCGCTGCGAAAATCGCCGTACCTGTACAGCAGCTCGCGCAGACTCAGTGGCGGGCGGACGCCGCCACTGGCGCGCTCTCGTTCCTGTTGCATGCTGCGAGAGCGTGCCCGTGGGTCGGGCGGACACTATGTCTGCTGGCGACCCACAATCGCCTAGTACAGAGGCAGAACGGGGATCTGCCAGTGTAAACAAGACGAAAGCACTCATGCGGAGTGTGGAATATTTCATTACAATGGTCCACTGTTGTCACCATCAGGAAACCTGCTCTGAGAAATTCCTTGCAGCTATTACTAGAGTGTATGTAGACATGAAGTGGCTTTAATGAAGATGTAGAAAAGCAGCTCCTATTTGTAACAAAGGATGAAAAAAGGGAAAAAAATGGCCATGGTTTATGATAAACAGAGCTTTAACAAACTGAATTAGGGTTAGGGTTTACATACAGTATACTTGGGGGGAGATCCTCAAGAGAGGCTCCTGGAAAAAGATGTGGGTGGGTTGTGATCCTTCAGCCAAGCTCCTGGAAAGGATGGGGGTGTGTGAATTTCCTCCAGCCAGGCTCCAGGAAAGGATGGGGGTGGGTGGAGATCTTTCAGCCAGGTTCCTGGAAAGGATGGGGGTGGGTGGAGATCCTTTGGTCAGGCTCCTAGACAGGATGGGGGTGAAAGGAGATCGCCCAGTTAGGGTCGTGGACAGAATGGGGGTAGGGGGAAATCCCTCAATCAAGGTCATGTATAGCGTGGGGCGGGGCAACATCCCAAGCCAGGTTCATGGAGAGAATGGAAATGGGAGGAGATCCTCTAGCCAGGCTCTTGGACAGGATGTTGGTGGAAGGAGATCCCTAAGTAGGATTACAGATAGGGTTGGGGTGGGAGAAGATACCGGATTAATTGATAGGGGATTCATGGAGATTTAACAGACAGGTTCATGGACAGAACAAGCATTGTAGGAGATCCCCCAGCCAACGTCATGGACAAGATGTTTGTGGGAGAAAATCCCCAGCCAAGGTCATGGATAGCATTGGAGTAGGGGGAAATTCCACATCCAGGTTTGGTTGGGGGTGAAAGGACATATAGTACCATGCTAAGAGACAGGATGGGGGTGAAAGGAGATCCCCCAGCTATGTTCAGGGACAGAAGAAGATTGATGGATGGAATGGGGGTGAAAAGACATATAGCAGCCAGACTCATGGACAGAAGAATAGGGTGAGAGAAATTGAATAGAGCATTCCTGTGATCTGCATGCATTGCGTCAAAGCAGGATCAGGGATTCCCAGCCATTTATGACTGTTAAACTTCCTATAAACACTGCATTAAGAGGTTGTATCTTACATATTGAAAGAGATCATTACTGATAAGTGTCCATCCATTATTAATGTGCTGCTGCCAAAGAGCCAGTGCAGATAGACGCTTTCTGCAACTTGAAGCTGGCATCTCTGTTCTGGCAAAACTTAAATGACCTTCTGGCTTCACTAAAGATTTGGCGTAGATAAACTGTAGTCAATTCTGCATTTTGCGTTGCAAAAACCCAATATGATTTCAGATAAAACTAAATTTTTTCCAGATTATCAGGAAAAAACTGGCATATGTAGAAAATGGGACTTCAAATTACTATTACAGCAGATACCAAACTAACAGGATTTTCAGATTATTTTAGAAGTCCCTTTCGGCAAACTCGGCACAGAGTGGCGAATTATCTTAGGGAGTTCAGTATGTTCACTCTGCAATTTTTTTGAATGTAGTAAAAAAAAAAAATACTTTGCAAAGGATCCTGTGCAAGAAAAAAAAAACCAGGATTAATAATTGTACCCGATTGAATGATAGAACTCAGTACAGCTTCACTCTGTTCACTAAGCTTAGTAAAAATTCAAGGTAAACATGCTCTACCTATTTAACAAACCAACCGCTCAGTGTCTGCCAACCCTCTCCTCCAATCCCTACACTGGCTCCCAATCACCCAGCGAAATAAATACTAACCACAACATACAAAGCCATTCACAACTCTGCCCCGAGCTACATCACCAATCTTGTCTCCAAATATCACCCAAATCGACCTCTCCGCTCTTCTCAAGACCTCCTACTCTCAAGCTCTCTCATCTCCTCCTCTCATGCTCATCTCCAGGATTTCTCCAGAGCTTCTCCCATCCTCTGGAACTCGCTACCTCTACCTGTCCGGCTATCCCTATACTCTTGCTACCTTCAGGCGATCCCTGAAAACTCATCTCTTCAGGAAAGCCTATCACGTCTCCAACTAATCTCCTACCACTTCCATCAGTTCATTCCCCACAGTTACAACCTTTTGTACCACCTGCCCCACCCTAGTAGATTGTAAGCTCTTCTGAGCAGGGCCCTCTTAATCCTCTTGTATTTTATTGTATTATAACTGTATTGTCTCCCTTTTATATTGTAAAGTGCTGCATAAACTGTTGGCGCTATATAAATCCTGTATAATAATAATAATAATAATCCACTCAATCTCTACTGCTTCACCTGTGTATTTTTCTGTATGCTACACAATCCAAAATATGGATAGAACGTTTCTCTTTTCATTTCAATATTTCCTAAGAAATATCTGTATGAAAAAAAAAACGTATCTAGTGTTTATCCAGACAGGACTTTTTTGTTTTATTTTTGGCCAGAGTTTTGAATTGTTTGCACTTGACATGTGACTTGTTTGATTGGTTTGGTTACGAATCAAAATTCGGACTAAATTTTCATTATTTAGAGGTATACAAATCTCTGAATCACAATAGTAATGAATTTCAACAAATCTGAAATACATGATAATGAAACAACAAAATTAATTTGTTTCATTCGGAGGTTTGAAGCATCCGAAATAACATATTGACATAACAAATGATCCAAATTGATTCGGAATCCATTTAATTTTTATTTTGCATTAACATTTTTCATTATGATAAAAATGCACTACTTATGAAATGGAAACATACTGCAATAAATACAGTAAGGTATAAAAGTGAAATAAGTTGATGATTCCTACTTCTTTTGTTTGGGTTGGATGGAGGTGGTGTGGTGGATCCATCTCCGAATCATAACATAACGAATGGATCCAATATCAATTTTATTCCATTTGCTCTTTCGGATATATTTTGTTTTTATGTTGCATTAACATTTTTCATTACTGTAAAAAATGCACTACATATCAAATGGAAACATATTGCAAAAAATACAGTAAGGTCTAAAAGTGAAATAAGATGATGATTCCCATATTGTGTTGGGTTGGATCATAGAGGTGGATCCATCAGAATCTCAACATACTGAACGAATCGGAAATTAATTGTGTTCCATTCATTCTTTCGGATCTTTGTTCTTTCGGATCCATTTCGTCTTTCTTTTGCATTAACATTTTTTATTCTTATAATAAAATCAGCTCATTCCATTTCTCTATGTCGGTTGGACTAGCAGGGATGTCTCACAGTACATAAGTAATCTCCTGAAATGACAAAGTAACACGTTAAGGTCCAGTTCACACCACATGCAGTCCAGTGCTTTTTTTTCTGCATTAAAAATGCATGGAAAGTAGGTTATATGGTTTTCAATGGCATAGTTCACACCAGTGCTTGCAGTTCCAGTGAATTCCAGTTACAGAAAAAAAAGTAGAACATGCTGCTTTTTTCCTGCACTGGACTGTACTGGAACGCTGTAAAACGCATAAAAAACACACTGGAAAGTACCAAAAATGCACTGAAACACACATGTCCTTATGTGAGGTTAAGAAAAAGAGAGGAGGAAGAAATGCACTAAAAACGCATAAAAAATGCACTAAAAACGCATCAAAAAGGCACTGAAACGCATCAAAAACGTGTCAAAAATGCGCATTCAGAAAAGCATCTGGAACGCATCTAGACTTAGTTTCTATGGTGTTAACTGGCCCTAATAAAAATATAGCCAATCTTTCGAAATATACTAAACAAATCTGAATATATGAAATGGATCTAAATATACAAAACTAATTGAATCATTTTAACATAAATAATATGACAAAACTTACATTTTATATTACATTATTAACTTGATGAAACAAAACTAATTTTCATGTCACCAGCACAGGAAATCAAGAGAAAATCTCCAATATGGTCAGATCATGTGTGCCCATGTTGGGCATTTTCCCTTTTCTTCTTGTCTGGATGACAACATTGTCAAGAGGACAGGAAAAAATTAAAAGTCAGCAGCTGTGAGGATACTTACCTGTCCAAGGATCCAGCACTGTCCTCACCCCAGGCCATTCTTCAGTGGGTTTCGGGTCCAAGCGCTGGCATCTTATCCAAGGGATCCAAGGCACATGCGTGAGCCGCACAGTCTTCTGGGACCTGTGATGTGTCCCAGAAAGCTGCAGGGGAAGGAGGAGCGGCTGAACTTCCGCTCATCTCAAAAGTTCCAAAATGCCTAACAAGCAAAATCCCATTCATTTAGATGGCCCCTGCTCACATCTGAGACTGCATTCACTGGCATTCACATTCTGGCGGGGGTTTTTTTAGCATTTTTTTTCTGACGTTTTTGGCACATTTTTGCACGTTTGTTTGCAGCGTTTTTGGGCTTTGGCATTTTTTATTAGCCAATAGAGAAAACTATCATCTGTTGCATCATTTGTTGCTAGGTATTTCAGCTTTTTTAGCTTTTCCATTAGCTTTTATTTCTTCTTTTATTATTATTCATTTATTATAATGTTTTTTCATTAGGGTAAGGGTTCCGAGTTCTGTTTAGGTTAGGAGTTGGGGTTAGGGTTATTTATTATTATTTTATTTATTTATTATTTTATGTTATTTATTATTATTATATGAATAATAATAAATGAATAAATAAATGTAAAATAAATACACAAATAAATAAAAATCATAAATAAAAAATAAATAAATTGAATAAATTAATACTAAGTAACAATAAATAAATAATTAACCCTTAACTTTAACCCTTACCCCTTAAAAATTAAATAATAATAATAAATAACGAAACACCCTAACCTTAACAGAGAAAAACGTATTATTATTAATAATGTATTTTTTTGTTCGAGTTTGGGTGTTATTATTTTATTATTATTATTAATAATGTATTTAATTTTTTTATGGTTAGAGGTTAATTATTATTAATGTATAACATGTTATTTATTTATTCTACTTATTTATGATGATTTTTAATTATTTGTGTATTTATTTTCCATTTATTTATTCATATATTACTATTTTTTTAAAATTTTTATTATTTGAGCAGAAAATCACGCAAAAACGTGCAAATGGTGCGTTTTCATTCATTTCTATGGGAATACAAAGACACCAAAAACGCCCAAATCTGCCCAGTTCGAGTGACAAAAAAAGCTCCAGAACTTGGACGACTTGGAGTGGAGATGTGAACCATCTCCACAGAGAATCATTAACTTTTGTTCTCCTTTTATTGTTTTTGAGCTTCAAGCTTCAAGCAGATAATTGCTCAGGTGTGAATGGGGCCTAAAAAGAAGCTTGTGTACTTTTTTGAGCTTCAAGCGTTTTGCTTCAGGCGACAGAGCGCTCAGATGTGAACAGGGGCCATTTAAATGAATGGGATTTTGCTTGTTGGGCGTTTTAGAACTTTTGGGATGAGTGTTTTATGAGCGTTTTACATGACATAAATCAAATTTTGGAAATTTCAGAAGGAATGGTCTGTTTTTGTTGGTTTTTTTTGGGTGGGGGGGTGCACTGTTTGGAAGGAAAATATTCAAAATGCAGAACTCTGCAAATGGGGACACCAGTTCTAGTGATCCTGATGACAACAAGGATTTTCCCTCGTACTATTTTGGCTATGGGACAGGTGAAGTAGAAACTCCACAATGGCAAAAAAAAACAAAAAACTGACAGGGGTTATAACCCTCCCTTAGGCCCCTTTCATACTGGGGCGGTAGGGGGCGTCAGCGGTAAAACAGCGCTATTTTTAGCGCTGTTTTACCGTGGTATTCGGCCGCTAGCGGTGTGGTTTTAACCCCCCGCTGGCGGCCGAAAAAGGGTTAAAACTACTCGTACAGCGCGGCCATAGCCGCGGTATTGCCGCGGTATAGCCGCGCTGTCCCATTGATTTCAATGGGCAGGAGCGGTTTAGGAGCGGTGAATACACCGCTCCTTCACCGCTCCAAAGATGCGGCTCGCAGGAGATTTTTTCTTCTCCTGCCAGCGCACCGCTTCAGTGTGAAAGCCCTCGGGCTTTCACACTGAACAAACAGCGGAGGCTGTTTAGGGGCGGTTTGCAGGCGGTATTTTTAACGCAATAACGCCTGCAAACCGCCCCAGTGTGAAAGGGGCCTTACTCTATCCAAAATAAAAAAAAAAATAACATTTTGCCTATAGTTCTACCTTAAACTTTAATTTACCTTTTTTGTGACTTCAGCTGTATATTCTTTAGTAATTTGAGTAAGTAATAAACATTCTTTTATAGAGATATTTAAAAAGCTTCTTCATTACAATCTAAATATAAAATGCAATTTAAATTGGTGTACTTATTCTTAGTTAATTTTAGATATCTCACAGTCACACAATCTAGGTACACCATAATAGTTCATTATTAGTACAAATTAAAAGTAGCTTAAGATTTACACAGAATTCCAATATCAATTTGCTGGGTGTCTTTGTGCTTGTTTTGTTTTACTGCTTCTTAGACAGGTTCCTAACTTCATAAATAATAGACTTTGCAAATGCAATAATGAGCAGGTCACGTAATTCTAAGAAGAAAAATCACAAGAGATATTTAATAATTAAAATTGGCTTTAACTTACAGTACGTGCAAGTTCTAGGAATCCATCTCTAGCAAATCAACGGCCTTTGCTTGCACTGGAGAAGTGACCGTGTTGAGAAGCAAGCCAGTATATGTGTGAGAAGGCATCTTGTTGCAGTACAAGGAGCTTGTAACACCACTGGGGCTTATGTATGAGCCTTAGAGGGAAAGATACGTCAAAGTGTTTCCCCTTTCTGTCCAGTTGGATACTTCATTTTAACCTGCTGTAGAAACATAGAAGCTGATTGCTTGACATGCAGACCCCCCCAACCATCCCAGACTCCACAAAACTGTCCATCGATCTTAGCATGAATCCCAATATTCCGTAAAACCAGCCTGTGTGCCATTGCCAAGCCTTAGAACATTTATTCCAGCACCTGGCTTCATCTCCTTGCACAACCTGTATGGCAGAGCGATCCCCTGCCGACACATAGGGGCATAGTCCCAGTAGTAGAAGGACATGGTGCAAGATCAGCAGAGTGGGGCACTCACTACAGTGCAAAGTAAGTGCTTTACCCGCTGACCATCAATGTCTTCCTCCCCACCCACATTCAGCCCAAATTTGAGGTTAAGCAATTGACTTTTGTCAAAGGAGCTTGGTGGAAAATTGTTGGCTTAACAGCATCTGCATCCAGGTACTGCTCAGGTATTCTGACAGCCGCTGGAGCTGGATGTCACAGTAAAATAGTTGGCAGGAAGATTTGCCCTTCCTCGCTGTTTAGCATGCAGTGTTCAGCTTAAGCTGGACATCCGATTGCAAAGCCATCAACATTACTTACCTGGCTCCTCTTTCAATCCAGCGATGTGCCTGAGATCAGCATCACTGCTCTCACTCTCCTAACAGGCACAGAAGCAGCAGCGGGAGCCATTGGCTCCTGCTGCTGTCAATCAAATCTTTTGATAAGGGAGTGGGAGGCGGGGGCCTAGCCTGGCTGTGTGTGTCTATGGAAGCACAAAGCCCACCTTGGGAGTGAGCCCATGCTTGCAATTGCTTGCTATGGTGGCAGACATAGAAGAGGAGGAGTCAAGATTGCCAGAAGGGGACCCCAGAAGAGGAGGTTCGGGGCCGCTCTGTGCAATACCATTGCACAGCGCAGGAGAGTATAACATGTTTATTGTTTTAATTTAAATAAATTCCTTTAATAATGCTTTACCCTTCAGTGGAAACACCTGTACTCAGTAATTTGAAGGGCTTTCCACAAATATCCAGTATTTACATTACCCTGTACTATTGGAAAAAAAGATTATAAAATAGAGATTGCTAATACAATGTGTATCTGACTGCATATCTACAATAAGGCTATAAGTACTTGGCTGAGGTGTAGAGCCCCATTGGCACTCAGGATAGCAGGGATGCAAGCGTAAAAAAAATGTATCCAGTGAGCAATGAACATTTAACCATGAAACTGCCACTCACCATAGCTGGTCCTAGTATGCATGTGAAAGCCTCAGTCAATGTCGCTCCTTGGGCTACGCCCCCTGACTTGTTTCGCCCCACCCACCGGGGCTTAATCATATGGGTCTCCATCTCTATTTCTGCAAATTGGGCAGGCATGTCAATCTAACTGGTTTCTTAGTACATTCAGCAGGCTCATTTCTGTGGGATAGAGGGCACGTTTTTTGGTCTGTTATTTCTGTTTGTATACTTTTGCTTTTCACTGTAGGTAATGCTGTATATTCATAACAATAAAGAGATATCTTACGCATGTCCAAAGTGCGGCCCGTGGGCCAATTGCGGCCCGCGTTCTGGTTTTGAATGGCCCGCCTGGTAATTTGGACATGTATATCTTTTGTGGCCCCCAATGAATCCCTGAGTGCTGGGGGCCACAAAAGATATATATGCTGGCTGCCTTGGAGGGAACAGGGAGGGGGTGGGATGAGTGCCGTACACACAGGAGTATTTCCTGTTTACGAGTCGGCCTCTGTAATAGGAAGTCCCGTCTCCTGCGCTGCCATTGGATGACTGTTCTGTCCATCATAGGAGGCGGGACTTTGTATTAAGGAGGCCACCTTGTAAACGGGAAATACTCCTGTGTGTACGGCACTCGTCCCGCCCCCTCCCAGGCTGCAGATGGGCATAGCGAAGGCTGCACTGATGGCAGTGGTGAGTCTGCATTCATGGCAATTGGGGTGCTGCATTCATGGCAATTGGGGTGCTGCATTCATGGCAATGGGGGTGCTGCATTCATGGCAATGGGGGTGCTGCATTCATGGCAATGGTGGTGCTGCATTCATGGCAATGGGGGTCCTGCAATGATGGTGCTCTATTCATGGCAATGGGGGTCCTGCAAAGGTGGGGCTGCATTCATGGCAATAGGGGTCCTGCAATGATGGTGCTGTATTCATGGCAATGCGGGTCCTGCAATGGTGGGGCTGCATTCATGGCAATGGGGGTCCTGCAATGGTGGGGCTGCATTCATGGCAATGGGGGTGCTGCAATGGTGGTGCTGCATTCATGGCAATGGGGGTGCTGCAAAGGTGGGGCTGCATTCATGGCAATGGGGGTGCTGCATTCATGGCAATGGGGATGCTGCAATGGTGGTGCTGCATTCATGGCAATGGGGGTGCTGCAAAGGTGGGGCTGCATTCATGGCAATGGGGGTGCTGCAATGGTGGTGCTGCATTCATGGCAATGGGGGTGCTGCAAAGGTGGGGCTGCATTCATGGCAATGGGGGTGCCGCATTCATGGCAATGGGGGTGCTGCAATGGTGGTGCTGCATTCATGGCAATGGGGGTGCTGCGATGGTGGTGCTGCGTTCATGGCAATGGGGGGTGCTGCATTCATGGCAATGGTAAGGCTGCATTCTGTGCAACAGTGGGGCTGCATTCATGGCAACGGCGAGGCTGCAGATGGGCTCTGACCCTTATTTTGCTTCACAGCTCTACATTTAAAATTTACGTTTGTTTCCTGAAACTTCCCTATTAAAGTGAAGGTGCGTGTTATACGCCGATAAATACGGTATATCCAAAAACCACGCCCAAGCTCATCTCTTCACCACACACAGCCACAAAGGCAAGAGAATTCTTGTTGGGCAGTGTATTAGTGCTCTGACGAACACTCTTGGACCGAATTTTAATGGTTCAAAGAATGTCAGGCAAAATGGTCGGCCCTCACGCATGTTCACTTCATCAAATCTGGCCCTTTTTGAAAAAAGATTGGACGCCCCTGCCTTAGAACACACAAGTAGATGCAAGCTTGTTTTGAAGCTGCAGCTCTGCTGCCTTCTGTGACATTTTCAGGTTGATGTCTGCAGTAGGTAATGAATTCCTCTTTTATGCCCTTACTTATGACATTCTACATTCTGTAGTTTGATGGATGAGCCTTATAAGTAAGCAACCATATTCCTTCAATATCTTCTAAAATCTAGATGAAGTGACAACGTTTTAATTGAATAAAAGGTGGAAATTCTCTCCACAGATGTCCCTTTGCAGTTTCTCTGTAGGCCGTGTTCAGCTATAAAGCAGAGTGATGAGGGAGAACAAATTTTGCTGCAAAGTTAACAATTTTGAGGTCCCCCAAAGTGGAAATTCAATTTCTCTAATTTAGCTATTTAGATGAAAATTGCTTGGGAAATTTGTTGATTTTTGTGTAGCTTGTTATTTGTGTACTGTTACTTTACTTAGTTTACTTCTTTTTCAACTTTTGCGTTTTTTTTCTTTCTGTAGCAAAAAATTAAAAAAATTAAAGAAAATAATAAAGCTAATGAAAAGTGCATTGTTGGCACAAGAAAAGGTCTAGGGTAGGTGAAAGGGTTTTCTGTAACCTTAAGGAGCCATTTAAAGCCAACTGAACCCCTAAAACACACCAAACACACCTTAAAAGAGATATGCGGGAATACAGTACAGAAAAATAAAAAAATCATACTTACCTAGATGGCTGCAACACTGACCCCAGGTGCAGCTGTCCTGACCCCAGCACTTTGGCTCTACTTCTCCTTTAATTTCACCATCCCCATTGACTCCAATGAATTTTGCCAAAATAGAAAACTTTCATAAAAATTTCCCAAAAGTTAACCATCTCACAGAGCTCTGTTCAATCCATCATACGAAAATGGAAAGAGCATGGCACAACTGCAAACCTACCAAGACATGGCATCCACCTAAACTGACAGGCTAGGCAAGGAGAGATTAATCAGAGAAGCAGCCAAGAGACCCATGGTAACTCTGGAGGAGCTGCAGAGATCCACATATCAGGTGGGAGAATCTGTCTACAGGACAACTCTTATGCCGCGTACACACGATCGGACATTCGAACAACAAATGTTCGATGGGAGCTTGTTGTAGGAAATTCCAACTGTGTGTAGGTTCCATCAGACATTTTTTTGTTGGAATTTTCAACAACAAAAATTTGAGAGCTGGTTCTCAAATTTTCCGACAACAAAATCCGTTGTTGGAAATTCCGATCGTGTGTACACAATTCCGACGCACAAAATTCCACGCATGCTCGGAATCAAGCAGAAGAGCCGCACTGGCTTATAAACTTCATTTTTCTCAACTCGTCGTACGTGTCGTACGTCACCGCGTTCTTGACGTTCGGAATTTCTGACAACATTTGTGTGACCGTGTGTATGCATGACAAGTTTGAGCCAACATCCGTCAGAAATAAATCCAGGATTTTGTTGTTGGAATGTCTGATCGTGTGTACGTGGCATTAGTCGTGCACTCCACAAATCTGACCTTTATGGAAGAGTGTGAAGAAGAAAGCCATTGTTGACAGAAAGCCATAAGAAGTCCCATTTGCAGTTTGTGAGAAGCCATGTGGGGGACAGAGCAAACATGTGGAAGAAGGTGCTCTGCTCAGATGAGACCAAAATTGAACTTTTTGGCCTAAAGAAAAAATGCGATGTGTGTCAGAAAACTAACACTGCACATCACCCTGAACACACCATGCCCACCGTGAAACATGGTGGTGGCAGCATCATGTTGTGCGGATGTTTTTCTTCAGCAGGGACAGGGAAAAGCTGGTCAGAGTTGATGGGAAGATGGATGGAGCCAAATACAGGGCAATCTTAAGCCACGTACACACGAGCGGAATGTCCGACAGAAAAAGTCCGACGGAGGCGTTTCATCGTCTATTCTGATCGTGTGTATGCCTCATCTGACTTTTTTTTTTTAAATACTGACGGACCTAGAAATGAAACATGTTCTAAATATTTCCGATGGAACCAATTCCTAACGGGAAAACCGATCGTCTGTGTGCTGTTCCGACGGACCAAAAACAAAGCATGCTCTGAAGCAAGTACGAGACGGAAGCTATTGGCTACTGGCTATTGAACTTCCTTTTTCTAGTCCCGTCGTAAGTGTTGTACGTCACCACGTTCTGGACGGTCGGACTTTGGTTGGACTTTGGGTTGACCGTGTGTAGGCAAGACCACTTGAATGGAATTCCGTCGGAGTTCCGTCTGAGAAACCTTCGGAGTTTATTCTGACGGCAAAACCGGTCGTGTGTACGCAGCATTAGAAGAATATCTGTCTGCAAGAAAATGAGTCTGCAAAAGACTTGAGACTGGGGAGAAGGTTCACCTTCCAGCAGGACAACCACCCTAAAAATACAACCAAAGCTACAATGAAATGGTTTAGATCAAACCATATTCATGTGTTAGAATGGCCCAGTCAAAGTCCAGACCTAAATTCAATTTTGAATCTGTGGCAAGACTTGAAAATTGCTGACGCTCTCCATCCAATCTGACAGAGCTTGAGCTATTTTGCAAAGAATGGGCAAAAATGTCACTCTCTAGATGTGCAAAGTTGGTAGAGACATCCCCAAAAAGACTTGCAGCTGTAATTGCAGCAAAAGGTGGTTCTACAAAGTATTGACTCAGAGGGGCCGAATACAAATGCACGCCACACTTTTCAGATATTTTTTTTTTTTTTAAACTTTGAAAACCATTTATCATTTTTTTTCCACTTCACAATTATGTGCCACTTTGTGTTGGTCTATCACATAAAATCCTAATAAATTACATTTATGTTTTTGGTTGTAACATGACAAAATGTGGAAAAATGTAAGGGGTGTGAATACTTTTTCAAGGCACTGTAGGTAAAAAAAACATTTGTTTAAGAGGTAAGAGGAAAAAGGGGGAAATCTCCTCTTAGAGAGTGATCACAAGAACAGTTGTCTTCACTAAAAAAAAATTCCCTCACTCCCTGTTCTGGTGACAACCGTAAAAATTTGGATTTCCCATCACTTTCTGTCCTGGTGTCAATAGAGGGTAGATCTTCCCAGTGGGGAGCAATAAAAATCCTGCAGAAGTTCTAACCCTTTAAAAAAAAATGGGGCGAGAAATACACTTCAAACTTCCCTGAATCAACTCCAGCATCCAAACTGCTCTTCTGGATAGCTTGAGGCTGCCATAAGTGTGGACCAGCCATAGGATTTAACATGACAGTTGGTGCACATGCTCAGTAGAAGGTTGACATAACCAGGACTTCTCTCTGCAAAGGCTGTCACAGCAAGGAACTCTGGAAGTGACTGCCACTCAGGTATGCAGGAGGTACATTTAAAGGACAACTGATGCCCTGTACACGCGGCCGGTTTTGCCGTCGGAATAAACTCTAAAGGTTTTTCCGACGGAATTCCAACAGAGTTCCGCTCAAGCTGTCTTGCATACACACGGTCACACCAAATTCCCACCGCCAAGAATGCGGTGACATACAACACGTACGACGGGACAACACGTACGATGTCTCGTGTCTTGTACTTGCTTCAGAGCATGCGTCATTTTTGGTACGTCGGAACAGCATACAGACGAGCGGTTTTTCGGATAGGATTCCGATACGGAATTTGTTCCGTCTGAAAAATATAGAACGTGTTCTCTATCTAAGTCAGTCTTAATTTTCGACGTAAAAAGTCAGATGTGGCATACACATGGTCAAAATATACGATGAAAAGCTCCCATCGGACTTTTTCTGTCGAAAATTCAGACCGTGTGTACAGGGCATAAAAAATTAAGTTCCTCTTTATACCGTGAGCTGCAGTTTACTTTAGGCCTCATGCACACGTGAGCTAAAAAGTACCTACATAGGTGTTTTGCTTCTTTTTTTTTTTTTGGGGGGGGGCTCTAAAGCTCTAAATACCCCTCCATGTTAGTCTACGTGTCCCTGCACACTATAGGCATTTATAGGAGTTTAGAGGCAGAAAAAACCCATCACTTGTGCTTTCAAGAGAGGAGCGCTTTGGTTAAAAAAAAACACCAAAACATGCCTAAACGTGTATAAATGCATCTGAACGTGCATAAGCACTAGGTGCGTTTAGCACTTGATCATTTATTAATTTCAGTGGCCAGAATAAATGAACGCTTAAGCGGTTAACATGCCTAAACGCGCCTGCAAAAATGTGGCTTAGGCACCTTTTTGAAGCTGCTTTTTCTCCTGCCAGGAGAAAAACATTTGGAAGAGCCCCAGTATGCATGGGGCCTTAAAGTGGGGGGTCCACCTATCTATCGTTTTTTTTTTTTTTTGAGTTCATTCACAAACTTTTCTTCTCAGCATTACATACTCACAGATTGTGTGTAATATGTCCGCCTGTGTCAGATTTCGTCAGAAAGAATAACTTATATTATTCACTGCAGGCGGTTTCCATCTTCATTGTGGGCATTTGAAGCCCACAAGCATTTATTTCCTGGATGTGGTGAATGCTGTGCTCCCAGCATTCACCACTCGTTCCTGCACATGCTCAGTGGCATCCTGGGAAGCCTGAGACTAGCTCCCAGGAGTCTGGGAGAGGCTAGAAACACGCCTACTCCCACGGGAGGAGAACCAGGAAGTGCAAAGAATAGAAAAATAAAAGGTAATTACGGCGATTTAAATTTTTTTAAACGGCATGTCAGCATCTAGGCAAGGAAGAGAATACATACAGATATTGTTCAAAATTTGGGTGGAACCCCGCTTTAAAGTGAACCTGTGTTTTGTCCATAAAGGGGAGTGCTGTGGTTTCACCACTTGTGTCTGGTTTAGGTGCAGAGAGAGAAGACAGAGGGTGGGGCTTAGCAGGAAGAGCGATGACCTTTCATTTATGCATTGGAGGCCAAATGCTGCCATAGTGGAGCTCACATGTAGTGTGCTAGGACATGTCATTCACATGTCTGTGAGAGAAGGAGTCTGGAGTAATTAAAGAACTTGATGGAAGATCCAATGCTTTCAATACATAAGACTAATGCCGACAACAAAAGACTCTCCGACAACAAAACCGTGGATTTTTTTCTGAAGGATGTTGGCTCAAACTTGTCTTGCATACACACGGTCACACAAATGATGTCAGAAATTCCGATCGTCAAGAACGCGGTGATGTACAAGACATACGGCGAGCCGAGAAAAATGAAGTTCAATAGCCAGTGTGGCTCTTCTGCTTGATTCCGAGCATGCGTGGACTCTTGTGCATCGGACTTGTGTACACACACTCGGAATTTCTGACAACAAGCTTTGTTGTTGGAAAATTTGAGAACCTGTTCTCAAACATTTGTTAGCAGAAAGTCCACCAGCAAATGTTCTATGGAGCATTTGGACTTTCCGACAATAAGCTCGCTTCCAACATTTGTTGTCAGAAAGTCAGATCGTGTGTACACGGCATTATGCCCCGTACACACAGTCGGATTTTCCGATGGAAAATGTGTGATAGGACCTTGTTGTCGGAAATTCCGACCGTGTGTAGGCTCCATCACACATTTTCCATAGGAATTTCCGACACACAAAGTTTGAGAGCAGGCTATAAAATTTTCCGACAACAAAATCCGTTGTCGCAAATTCCGATCGTGTGTACACAAATCCGACGGACAAAGTGCCACGCATGCTCAGAATAAATTAAGAGACGAAAGCTTTTGGCTACTGCCCCGTTTATAGTCCCGACGCACGTGTTTTACGTCACCGCGTTCAGAACGATCGGATTTTCCGACAACTTTGTGTGACCGTGTGTATGCAAGACAAGTTTGAGCCAACATCTGTCGGAAAAAATCCTAGGATTTTGTTGTCGGAATGTCCGATCAATGTCCGACCGTGTGTACTGGGCATAAGAGTGAAATGTCAGCCCAATCTATGGAGCAGAGAAGCATTTATCCATCTTAGATGCTGAGGTATCACTTTCTTTTCACTGTGATTGTCCTCTTTACTCCACCGGGCTTAGCACTCTGTCTTATCGATTCGCTGGAGCTGAATGTATTTCATGAGAATCTAATAAAGCCTTCTTCACGTAAACTGAACCGCTGGCTACGTGTGATAGTGGCTTTCACTGCAGATAAAAATAACATTGACCCAGAGTGATCCTTCCAATAAATCAAGATTGGAGTACCAGCAAGAGGAACGATGAAGAAACTGTTTGGCATAGAGACATCCTGACAGGGGCATACTGGGATTTTTACTTCCCTACTGCAACTAGTGTTTTCAGAAGAAAAGGCTATCAGTGGCAGTCCATGTATTTGTCTCAGCACTGACATATTGCTACCAATGCGTTTAAAAAAATCCATGTGTTTTCAACGTTCATACAGTGCCTTGAAAAAGTATTCATACCCCTTGACATTTTCCACATTTTGTCATGTTACAACCAAAAACGTAAATTTATCTTATTGGAATTTTATGTGATAGACCAACACAAAGTGGCACATAACTGTGAACTGGAAGGAAAATGATAAATGGTTTTCAAAATGTTCCACAAATAAATATGTAAAAAATGTGGGGTACATTTGTATTCAGCCCCCCCTGAGCCAATACTTTGTAGAACCCCCTTTCACTGCAATTACAGCTGCAAGTCTTTTTGGGGATGTCTCTACCAGTTTTGAACATCTAGAGAGTGAAATTTTTGCCCATTCTTCTTTGCAAAATATCTCAAGCTCTATCAGATTTGATGGAGAGCGTCTGTGAACAGCAATTTTCAAGTCTTGCCACAGATTCTTAATTGGATTTAGGTCCTGACTTTGACTGGGCCATTCTAACACATGAATATGCTTTGATCTAAACCATTCCATTGTAGCTCTGGCTGTATGTTTAGGGTCGTTGTCCTGCTAGAAGGTGAACCTCCACCCCAGTCTCGTCTTTTGCAGACTCTAATAGGGCGTACACACGGTCGGACTTTGTTCGGACATTCCGACAACAAAATCCTAGGATTTTTTCCGACGGATGTTGGCTCAAGCTTGTTTTGTCTACACACGGTCGCACAAAGTTGTCGGAAAATCCGATCATTCTGAACGCGGTGACGTAAAACACGTACGTCGGGACTATAAACGGGGCAGTGGCCAATAGCTTTCATCTCTTTATTTATTCTGAGCATGCGTGGCACTTTGTCCGTCGGATTTGTGTACACACGATCGGAATTTCCGACAACAGATTTTGTTGTCGGAAAATTTTATCTCCTGCTCTCCAACTTTGTGTGTAGGAAAATCCGATGGAAAATGTCCGATGGAGCCCACACACGGTCGGAATTTCCGACAACACGCTCCGATCGGACATTTTCCATCGGAAAATCCGACCGTGTGTACGGGGCATAACAGGTTTTCTTCTAAGATTGCCCTGTATTTGGCTCTATCCATTTCCCCATTAACTCTGACCAGCTTCCCTGTCCCTGCTGAAAAATAAGCATCCCCACAAAATGATGCTGTTTCATGGTGGGGATGGTGTGTTCAGGGTGATGTGCAGTGTTCGTTTTCCGCCACACATAGTGGTTGATTTACCTGGAGAGTGCAAAATCTGGTGCAGCTCTGCATGGTAGTCAATCAACTTCTAACCTTGGCGTGTTCAATTAAGCTTTGACAACAAAAACCTGGAAGCTGATTGGTTTCTATGCAGAGTTGCACCAAGTTTTGCACTCTCCAGTTTTAGTAAATCAACCTCATAGTGTTTTGCCTTTAGGCCAAAAACTTCAATTTTGGTCTCATCTGACCAGAGCATCTTCTTCCACATATTTGCTGTGTCCCCCACATGGCTTCTTACAAACTGCAAATGGGACTTCCTATGGCTTTCTTTCTATAATGGCTTTCTTCTTGCCACTCTTCCATAAAGGCCAGATTTGTGGAGTGTACGACTAATAGTTGTCCTGTGGACAGATTCTCCCGCCTGAGCTGTGGATCTCTGCAGCTCCTCCAGAGTTACCATGGGCCTCTTGGCTGCTTCTCTGATTAATGCTCTCCTTGCCCAGCCTGTCAGTTTAGGTGGACGGCCATGTCTTGGTAGGGTTGCAGTTGTGCCATACTCTTTCCATTTTCAGATGATGGATTGAAACGTGCTCCGTGAGATGTTAGAAGCTTGGGATAATTTTTTATAGCCTAACCCTGCTTTAAACTTCTCCACCACTGTATCCCTGACATGTCTGGTGTGTTAATTGGCCTTCGTGATGCTGTTTTTTCACTAACGTTCTCTAACAAACCTCCTGAGGGTTTCACAGAACAGCTGTATTTATACTGAGATTGAATTATACACAGGTGGACTCTATATACTAATTAGGTGACTTCTTAAAGGCAATTGGTTCCACTAGATTTTAGTTAGGGGTATCAGAGTAAAGGGGGCTGAATACAAATGCATGCCACACTTTTCAGATATTTATTTGTAAAAAAAAATGTATCATTTTCCTTCCACTTCACAATTATGTGACACTTTGTGTTGGTCTATCGCATAAAATCCGAATAAAATAAATTTCCATTTTTGGACAAAATGTGGAAAATTTCAAGGGGTATGAATACTTTTTCAAGGCACTGTATGTTGATGCTACCTGAAGTTTTTAAATGTAATTTCGCTTTAAAACTGTGCTATACAGCAATGACTCAGGAATCTCATTTGGCCACTGAGACATAACAACATTTGTTGATGGCTCGGCTTGAAGCCCAAAAATTAGGAATTGTCACGTCTACCCCCAACACAGGTGGTCAGACACTATAGCTGGCTACTGTGTTCTTCACCTATAGCAGTCCTCTTTCCCATAAGGGAAGCTGGCCTACCGGTACTTGGTTGCCCCCAGGTCTTATACACAATGCTATAGTGCCTGGCTGCCACGCCAGGGCAGGCGCCAACTGAGCAAAGCAAACAGGTACTTGCGGTTATTTTGTGCTTTCCTAACATTTTTGGCCTGCAGGAAATGAGGTAGGCCATCAGTACATCAGAATTGATACATTTTCAGATATACCATGCCATAGTTTTTGGCCTAAATGTATGATGAAAGATTACCGTATTTATCGGCGTATAACACGCACTTTTTTCCCCTTAAAATCAGGGGGAAATCGCGGGTGAGTGTTATACGCCAATCCCCTGCGTTCCCCCCGCTGACTGAGCTTCAAATTCGCCGACCGCGATTTGAAAATGGCGCCGCCGGCGCCGAAATACACTGAGCCGGTCCTCGGCTCTTCTCGGCCACTTTCGGCTTCACTCGAGCGCCGCCCGAACCTAGCCGAGTGTACTCGGCTAGGTTCGGATAGCTCCGCTCAAAGTCACGCCCATCCCGGAACGAGAGCCGCCGAGAAGAGCCGAGGACCGGCTCTGTGTATTTCGGCGCCGGCGGCGCCATTTTCAAACTGCAGTGACAATGAAAAGTCACTGCAGTTTAACTGCAGCCTGAGCAAGGCTGCAAATGGATACAGAAAGCTGCAGATCAGCACTGACAAAGCTGCAAGGCTGCAAATGGACACTGATAAGGCTGCAAATGACACCAAGGCTGCTGACTGCAAGGCTGCAAATGACACCAAGGATGCAAATGACTGCAAGGCTGCAAATTACACTATACAAGCATGCAGATGGACGCTGTGCAAGGCTGCATTGATGGGCATTTAAATGTAAGTTTTTTTTCTTAAAACATTTTTTACCTTATAATCCCCTCCTAAACTTGGGGTACGTGTTATACGCCGGCGCGTGTTATACGCCGATAAATACGGTATTTATTTGCAAAATGTTATAACCGAAACAAATAAAAACACGTTTTCTTTTTAATTAAATAAAAAAAATAAAAAACCCAGCGGTTATTAAATACCATCAAAAGAAAGCTCTATTTGTGTGAAAAAAACGATAAAAAATTCCTTTTGAGTACAGTGTTGCATGACCGCGCAATTGCCACTCAAAGTGCCACAGCGCTGAAAGCTGCAAATTGGCCTGAGCAAGAAGGGGGTAAAAGTGTCCAGTATTGAAGTGGTTAAACACTTGTTGTCCTGGGCAATTTTCTTTATTTTTCACACACGTTAAAATCAGCATTTTTTTTGCTAGAAGAATAAGTAGAACCCACAAACATTATACATTTTCTGAAAGCAGACACACTTGGAAATAAACAGGGAAATGACCAGACATTGCAGGGACATGTCAGGAAATGAGTGACTTCCATGTTATACAATGCATTCATGAAGTATTCAGACTCCCTTCACTTTTTCAATTTTGTTATCTTGCAGCCTGATAGTTGTTTACATTCTTTTTTTCTCAATAATTTACACCTATTACCCCATAATGACAAAGTGAAAACAGAATTTTCGAAATGTTTGCAAATGTATAAAAAGGAAAACTGAAATATTAAATTGGCATAAGTATTCAGACCGTTTGCAACAACACTTGAAATTTAGCTCAGGTGCCTCCCACTTCTCTTGATTATTGCTGAGATGTTTCTGCACCTTGATTGGAGTCCACTGGTGGTAAATTCAATTGATTGGACATGATTAGAAAAGACACACACCTCTCTATAAAAGGCCTCACAGATGACAATGCATACTGTATCAGAGCAAAAGCCAAGAGGTTAAAGGAACTGCCTGCAGAACTCAGAGACAGTATTATTGCAAGGCAAAGATATGGGGAAAGTTACCTAAAAATTTCTGCTGCAATGAGGGATCCCAAGAGCACTTGGCCTTCATATTTCTCAAATGGAAGAAGTTTGGTACAGCCAAGACTCTTCCACTAGCTGGTCCAAACTGAGCGATCGGGAGAGAAGGGCCTTAGTAGGAGAGGTGACCAAGAATCCGATGACTGAGCTCCAGAGATCCTATGTGGATGGGACAAAGTTCCAGAAGGACAACCATTACTGCAGCCCTCCACCAATCTGGTCTTTATGGCAGAGTAGCTAGACAGAAGCCTCTCTTCAGAGCAAAACACATAAAAGCCTGCTTGAAGTTTGCAAAGAAGCACCTGAAGGACTCTCAGACTGCAAGGAATGAGATTCTCTGGTTTGATGAAACCAAGATTGAACTGTTTTGCCTCAATTCTAAATGTTATATCTGGAGGAAACCAGGCACTGCTCATTACCTGCCCAATACCATCCCAACAGTGAAGCAGCATCGTGGTGTGGGGGTGTTTTCAGCAGCAGCAGGGACTGGGAGACTGGTCAGGGTTGAGCGAAAGCTGAATGGAGCCAAGGACCGATATATCCGCAGTGAGAACCTGTTCCACAGCGCTCAGGACCTCAGACTGGGCTGAAGGTTCACCTTCCAACATGACAAAGATCCTAACCACACAGCCAAGACTACGCATGAGTGGCTTAGGGACAACTCTGTGAATGTCCTAGAGTCGGCCAGCCAGAGCCCTGACTTGAACCCTATTGAACATCTCTGGAGAGACCTAAAAATGGCTGTCCACATCCAACCTGACTGAGCTTGAGAGGATTTGCAAAGAAGAATAACAGAAAATCCACCAATCCAAAGCTTGTCACATCATACCCAAAAAGACTTAAGGGTGTAATTACTGCCAAAGGTGCTTCAACAAAGTACTGAGTAAAGGGTCTGAATACTTAAAGTGTTACTAAACCCAAAACAGTAATATCAGTCTGTATATGCAGTAATGCATACTTATTATACTCACTGTGGAACCTAAGGGGTTAATCCTCCACATTGCGTAAAAAGGCTGTTTGATCCTGTCTTCGCTGATCCTCCCCTTCTTCCACTGTCCCCAATCCATCTGCTGACAGTACAGAGCCTTGGGGAACTCTGCACATGCCCAGTTTGATGTGTATTGCAAGAGAGTTTTATTTGACTTATTCGTGGGAGGGTGCATGTGATCGGCACAGGCCCAATCAGCACTGTCCAGACAGAGGATCAGGAGTCATTCAGCCTCATAGGACAGTCAGAGGAGAACTAAAACTCCTCCTACAGGCTTTAACCAGACACTGATAGAAGTCACAAGACTGCTATATACTGCTGATGAGAAAAGGTATTTAGCAGTTTATATTTACTAAAATAATTGCATTTCCATGTTCTGTGTACTGTGGGAGACCAGATATAGTGAATGCAGGGTCCTGGGTTTAGCAACACTTTAACCACATCCTGCCCAGCCAATAGCAAAATAACAGCCACAGCAGAGATCAGTTATCCTGACTGGGCATCATATGACGTCCAGCAGAATATAAGCTGCTTGTGCGCGTCCCCTGGGGCATGCAGAGTGGCGATTAGTGGTGCGGCGTGTCAGTCCGACACACAGCATCTCCAATCTAGGTAAAGAGCCTATGACGTAGGCTTTTTACCATGTGATCAGCTGTGTCCAATCACAGCTGATCACATGGTAACCAGGAAGTGCCGTTTGTTTGCTTTCCTCCATTCGCACTGACAAGGCGCGGGTAGAGGAGAGCCAAACAGTGGCCAGAGCTGGGGGGGGGGGGGGGGGTGTCTGCACTGATAATCAGCGCATTGATTATCAGTGCAGACCCATCAGTGCCCGCCAGCGATGCCCTTTAGTGCCTGCCAGTAATTCCAATCAGTGCCCACCTGTACCCACATGTGATGCCAATCAGTGCCCATCAGGGATGTCAATCAGTGCCCATCAGTAATGCCAGTCAGCGCCTCCACGCAGTGGCATCTATCAGTGCCACCCATCAATGCACATCAGTGCCATCCATCCATCAGTGCCGCCTATCAATGCCACATATCAGTGCCACCTATTAGTGCCCATCTGTGTTGCTGCATCAGTGCTGCCTCATCAGTGTCCATTATTTACAAAATTTTATAACAGAAACAAAAGTAAAACATTCTTTTTAAACTTTTTTTATTTGTAGCGCAAAAAATAAAAAAGCCAGTGGTGATCAATTACCACCAAAAGAAAGCTCTATTTGTGGGGGGGGGGGGGGGGGGAGATGGGTACAGTGCCGCATGACTGCGCAATTGTCATTCAAAGTGTGACAGCACTGAAAGCCGAAAATTGGCCTGGGCAGAGGGGGGTGAAAGTGCCCTGTAGTGAAGTGGTTAAGTACATGTGATATTTCAGTTTTTTCTTTTTTTTTTAATTTACAGACATTTCTAAAATTCAGTTTTTCATTTTGTCATTATGGGGTACTGAGTGTAGATTAATGAGAAAAAAAAAATGAATTTAAACAACTGTAGCTTCAGGCTGCAACATAACAAAATTGAAAAAAGTCAAGGGGGTCTGAATACTTTATGAATGCACTTGCACTATATATGTATACTCTGCAGGATCACCTGGCAAGGAGTGCTGCAACTCCTTGACTATGGTATTAAATATGTCTTGTTAACTGCTATACCAAAACCCCATCCTTCCCGTAGTAACCACACCATACAAAATTGGAGTAAAATTGGCCATAGCAGCCTTTTTATTAAACAAAATATAAATAACCAATAATTAACAGATCAATAACATAAAAAAACCAGACCAGACAGTTTATTAAAGAAAACGCGCCACAAAGTCCTAATAGGCATAAAACCCAGGACAGTACCTGCTTGTCACTTCACAGGCCTCCAGCCACAAAACCACCGACTCGGAGACAATTAGCAGGTTCACATCCACCAACTGGGAGCCTTACCTCAGACGGGTCCCTACACCATACCTTTTGTGCCCATATGAACCTAAAAAGGACCTTGCACCCCGCCAATCGCCACATCTGGCTAAACCGACCCCCCAGTTCCCTAACCAGCAAAAAACCCTCCAAATGCGGGGCGGGAGGGTGGGAAGTTGTTCCATGCTGTTGCTCCGACTGAAGACTCTCCCCATCCGGTCTCCTGACCACTTCCCCCATGCTCCACCCAGCTCAAACCATGCCCCATCCAGCCTGCTACCAACCTATCCTACAGCATCCCTCCGATGCTTATGACCCTGTCCCAAGCCCCTTTAACCCCTGTCATGCCGGCCCTCCGTCTATTGCCTTTTTGCTTTTATTCTGGGCCTCTCTGTTCCTTCAGCAGAGCAAGCACTGGCCTTCTATTATAAGAAGACAATACTCTATCTATCAGAACACAATAGAGGATGCAGTGTTTCTATGTATTTCCTCTTGTCTTACAGGGTTGCCTTTTTGTTCATGTATTTGTGGATGCAATGCTGCTGTCTGGTTTGGCTCAGTCTATATTCAGTGTCTGCATGAATGCAATGACTTGTCCAAGGTCAGGAACACGCAGAGCCGTATCTCAGTCATGTTGTGTAGACACACTGCTGAACCAGCTCCTTCTAAGAAATATGTTTTGGTGATGACCCTCATGGATAAGACATAGAAAACAGTCAGAATTTTAATTCACTATCTACTGAATAATTAACAGCTGGAAGTGAATGAGTGCTGTGGACAAAAAAAACAAAACACATTTTAAAGGGGGTATGTGTATGTATGTACAGTATCTCACAAAAGTAAGTACACCTCTCACATTTTTGTAGATATTTTATTATATCTTTTCATGTGACAACACTGAAGAAATGACACTTTGCTACAATGTAAAGTAGTGAGTGTACAGCTTGTATAACAGTGTACATTTGCTGTCCCCTCAATAACTTAATACACACCCATTAATGTATAAATCAATGGCAACAAAAGTGAGTACACCTCTAAGTAAAAATGTCCAAATTGGGCCCAAAGTGCCAATATTTTGTGTGGCCACCATTATTTTCCAGCACTGCCTTAACCCTCTTGGGCATGGAGTTCACCAGCTTTACAGGTTGGCACTGGTGTCCTCTTCCACTCCTCCATGACAACATCACAGAGCTGGTGGATGTTGGAGACCTTGCGCTCCTCCACCTTCTGTTTGAGGATGTCCCACAGATGCTCAATAGGGTTTAGGTCTGGAAACATGCTTGGCCAGTCCATCACCTTTAACCTCAGCTTCTTTAGCAAGGCAGCAGTTGTCTTGGAGGTGTGTTTGAATGTTGGAATACTGCCCTGTTTCACAGTCTATGAAGGGAGGGAGGGGATCATGCTCTGTTTCAGTATGTCACAGTACATGTTGGCATTCATGGTTCCCTCAATGATCTGTAGTTCCCCAGTTCCGGCAGCACTCATGCAGCCCAGACCATGACACTCCTACCACCATGCTTGTCTGTAGGCACACTTGTCTTTGTCAACAGCCATGCAGAACAATTTGATGCAGTGTGCGACGTATGGTCTGAGCACTGACAGGCTGACCCCCCACCCCTTCAATCTCTGCAGCAATACTGGCAGCACTCATATGTCTATTTCTCAAAGAAAACCTCTGGATATGACGCTGAGCACATGCACTCAACTTCTTTAGTCGACTGTTCCGAGTGGAACCTGTCCTGTATGGTCTTGGCCACTATGCTGCAGCTCAGTTTCAGGGTCTTGACAATCTTCTTATAGCCTAGGCCATCTTTATGTAGAGCATCAATTCTTTTTTCAGATCCTCAGAGAGTTCTTTGCCATGAGGTGCCATGTTGAACTTCCAGTGACCAGTATGAGAGAGTGAGAGCGATAACACCAAATTTTACACACCTGCTCCTCATTCACACCTGAGACCTTGTAACACTAACGAGTCACATGACATTGGGGATGGAAAATGGCTAATTGGGCCCAATTTAGAAATTTTTACTTTAGACACTAATGGCTGCGTGTTGAGTTATTTTGAGGGGAAAACAAATTTACACTGTTATACAAGCTGTACACTCACTACTTTACATTATAGCAAAGTGTCATTTCTTCAGTGTTGTCACATGAAAAGATATAATAAAATATTTACAAAAATGT